>OY856413.1:69788300-70388300 GCA_963693085.1 Alisma plantago-aquatica | reverse complement strand
GTTTGAAGGATCTCTGCACGAAGATGAGGATTGGTTCGGGCCACGAGGGACCAAACGGACTCTACTATCTAGATGGACCACCAACGGCGTCTGCTCTTCTGTCAACATCAATAACGGGACTCCAGTGGCATTACCGGCTTGGTTACCCCTCTGCAGCAAAGTTGAAACATTTATTTCATGCTTTATCTTAAAAAATCTTTTCTTATGAATCTTGTCAGTTGGGTAAACAAAATCATACTAGGTTTCCCGCTAAGAAAGATATTGGTTCGAAAGCAATTTTTCATATTGTTCATGCAGATATTTGGGGTATGTGTTCTATCCCTAGCCATTTTGGAGTTATTTCTAACCTTCATTGATGATTACTCACGTGCTACTTTGTTGTTTTTACTAAAAGATCGTAGTACGGTTTTGAATAATATTAGTGTTTTTTCTCTAAAATACAGACACATTTCAGCAAAGCCATTAAAATTTTCCGCACCAATAATGCCCTTGAACTTATGTAAAAATCGGCGACATCTTTTTGTTCTGTCTGTGGCACTCTACACCAAACTACTTGCTCCTACACTCCACGGCAAAAAGGAGTTGCTGAAAGAAAAAACTGCCACTTGTTAGATTTTGCTCGCACTCCACTTCATTATAAAGTTCTTCAACGTTTCTGGCCTGAGGTTGTTTCTACATCGTGCTATCTTATCACTCACATGCCATCTTATATTTTGCATAATCAAATTCCTTACAACATTCTCTTTCCTGATGCTCAACTTTTTCTATCCCCCTCCCCATATTTTTGGGTATACCTACTTTGTCAAAAACCTACACCCGGTGTTAACAAAACTTGATCCCCGCTCCACCAAGTGCATCTTTTTGGGATATTCTAGAACCCAGAAAGGTTATCGCTATTTTGATCCTACTCTAAAGCAATGGTTTGTGAGTGTTGATGTAGTATTTATTTAGCATATGCCATATTACTCTGATGATGGAGCATCACTCTCCAATGATATGTTGGCACCCACGTTGTTGCTTGATGTTGTTGAGATTGTGCCATCTTCTAAACAGTCTGAATCCCGGCCTCTACAAGTGTACAAGTGAAAAAACAAGACAAGTACTCCCTCCATGGCCCCTCCACAACCAATTCCTCCTTTTGTGGATGATCATACAACCACTGAGGTAACTTCTAACTTACACATGCCTATCAGTCAGCACAAAGGTGTTCATTCCTGCACGAAACATCTTATTAGTCATTTCTGTTCATCTTCTAATCTGAATGACAGTTTTGCGTGCTTCACTTCTACTAACTTTGTTGTTTCTATTCCCAAGACTGTTGCAGAAGCTCTTCTTATTCTTGCATGAAAATAGGTGATGAAACATGAAATGTTGGCACTCTCTAATCACAAGACGTAGGAGCTTTTGGATCGTCCTTCTTCCTGCCCTATTGTTGGATGTTGTTGGGTCTTCACCATTAAATACAACCAGACGGTACAATTGAGAAACGAAAAGCTCGTCTTGTGGCAAAGGGTTACACACAAACATATCGTGTGGACTACTTTGAAACCTTTTCTCTTGTAGCACATTTAAATTTTGTTCGAATTCTCATTTTTGTTGTTGTCAACAAAAGAATGGCCCCTATTTCAGTTAGATGTCAAAAATGTGTTTCTTTATGAAGAGTTGTAGGAAGAAGTTTACATGGAGCAACCATTGGGATTTGTTGCTCAGGGGGAGTCCTCCTCGCAAGTTTGTAAATTGAGAAAGGCCATCTACAGCCTAAAACAGAGCCCTCGTTCTTGGTTTGGCAAGCTGAGTCAGATCTTAGTAACTTTTAGCTTTCGTTGTTCCCATTCAGATCATTCTGTGTTCAAAATTGTGGCATATTATCTTATCTGGCAGTGATACCTTGGGCATTCATACTACTAAAACTTAGTTGGAAAAACACTTTGTCACCAAAGATCTCAAAAGGCTGAGATATTTTTTACGCATTGAGGTATCCAGATCATCTGCAGGATTGTGCCTTTCCCAGCGGAAATGTCCTTGATCTTTTGTAGGAAATTGGTATGCTTGGCTGTAAACCAGATAACACAACTGGTTGTAAACCAGCTAACACCCCTCTTGACCCAAATATGGATTGGGAGGATGAAAACTCTCCCCCATATGCTGATCACCACCAATTCATAAGACTTGTTGGCAAGCTTATTTATCTCACTATTAGAGAGCTGACCTTACTAATGTTGTAGGATTCATTAGTAGGTATCTTGACAAACCACGACAATGTCATTGGGACATTGTGTGTCACATTCTGCACTATCTCAAAACCTCTCCAGGCAAAGGCTTATTATATAAGAAGCACAACCATTGCAATATCTCAGGTTTTTCAGATTTTGACTATGCAGGAAGTCAATCTGATCGTAAATCTACATCTGGTTATTGCACATTTATGGGTGGCAATCTAGTTACTTAGCGAAGCAAAAAGCAGACGTAGTAGCCAGGTCCAGTGCAGAGGCAGAATATCGAGCCATGGCCCACACTGCATGTGAACTTTTATGGGTCCAGACTCTTCTCAAGGAGTTTGACATATCCTACTCCAGTCCTAAACCGATGTTTTGTGACAACAAGGCTTCTATTTTTATTGTGAGCAACACAACATTTCACGAAAGGACAAAACATATCGAGGTCGATTGCCACTTTGTCCGTGAGACTCTTCTTTCTGGTCTTATTTGTACTCCATATCTCAGCACTAAGCAACAAACATCTTCACCAAAATTCTTCCAAAAGCTCGCTTCCAGACTCTAGTAGATAAGTTGGGCATGTTCGACATCTATGCTCCACCATGAGGGGGAGTATAGAGATATGTTTATGTTTCACTGAGTGTCATGTGCCTAGCATGTGCCTCACTTATGTTTTTACTTGTGTGGTTTAGTCTTATATTGCTCATCTCTATTTTTGTATCTCTTCTCTTATCCTATATAAGAGAATGCACTGTAAACCTTTTTACTCATCCAATACATTTCTCTTCAACCTTCTATAGTATCTAAACTGCTACACGGACATTTGGAATTGACTTCTTGCAGATGTTGTCTCTTGTCACCCGAATTGTGTCGTTCTTCATTTGCATCTCCTGTGTTGCTCATTTAGACTTACAATTAGATCAACTATATATTAAGAAAGCCATCACATACAAACAATCTGGCAGAGGGCTATATGCAATAACCTCTTGCCTTTATTTTTGGGTGGGAGTTCTCTTATAACTTTGTTGTCAGCCTCAAGCAATCTCCATGAGCTTCATTTAACAAACTAAGCATGGTTCTTGAAGGTCTTGGCTTACATAGATCAGTAACTGACCAATATTTTCATAAGAAAAAAGTAGGAGGTATTGTTCTAGTGACTACTTGTGCGCCGGTCGTGTTCTGAAAAAGTGGGTGCTTAAATTTCCTATATGATTTGATATAAAATTCTACACGTTTCTATATAAATCAACATGTTTTAGGAACTTGTATGTGTATCTAAACCATGTAATAAGTGTAAAATTCACATTACACAACAATGTGACCACACAGTCCAGTTTATAGCTCAATGTAAAACAATGAACATATTTAAAATACTTGCATAAACTAAGTGTTGTTGTAACTATCATGAGTACGTATTAAATCTCTTGAATTGTAATATTCACTAACCAGTTTATAGCTCAATGTAAAACAATGAACAGATTTAAAATAATTACATAAACTAAGTGTTGTTGTAACTGTCATGAGTAAGTATTAAATCTCTTGAATTGTAATATGCTAATCATAATAATATACTAAATTAAAAGTAATATACAACAGTAGCCAGTACATGCTATATAGCATATAAACTGGAGGCATGTAGCATATAATATGAACATTTTTCAATTACGTCTAATTCATTATTAGAGCACATTAGTAAATAATACATTTATATATTACCATGTATGCACTTTATGAATCAGTATAGTACCTATATACAAATATAGATATAATATAGGGGTGTACGAGTGAGAGAGATGAATATGCAAGCTAGCAATTTGGTGCTTGGTAGAGCAAATAGGAAAATTATTAAATAATGTGATGGTAGAGCAACAATGTTGTCGCTTGATAGAGAAATTAGAAGAAGAAGAAGAAAGAAATCATGTGATGGTGGTGTAGAAAATATTAATATTGAATGCAATGGAATGAATACAAGACTAGACGCCCTCTCCTTTATATAGGAGAGGGGATACGCCCTAAGATTTAAGATGCAAGTAATCTAAACGAGCTATAATAGAAAAGCCCACTAACTAATTAACATATTAACTAAATAGGATAATATATACTCTTTAACACTCCCCCTCAAGCTAGATCATGGGTGAAACACATGCCCAAGATTGGAGTTATAGGACTCAATAAAATAATAAAAGAAATGAAAAATAGAAATGATAAAAGATAAATATCACTCCCCATACAAAAGATGGATACTCCCCCTTAAACAAAATTCCCCCTGAATCATATGATGGCGCATCTTTTCTTTGAAATTGTATTCTGCAGGCTGGAGATCCTCGAGCTCTGATGAAGGTCTTTTGGAGTTCATCTGGAATGAAGAACATCTAAAATGGAACTTGAATACTGCAGTAGTAATTCTCCACTTGGAGCAGACGATCATCAATACCACGACTACGACAACTTCACTGGAATATGTACTTAACGTGGCACAAACACAGATACACAATGTCGATGTAACAGTAGTAGAATCTTCAAATTGTCTGGGAAGACATGCATAACGTGGCACGAACACGAACAGACGATATGTTGATGATACGATACAGGTACCATAACTCTGTCGTGTGAGCCTTGGGGGATTGACAAGAAAGGAGATATCATCCATCAAGGAAAGTTCCAAGTAGATCAGCGGAAGGTGATGTCGTAAGAATAGATGCAGCTCGGAGAAGATGTGATGAAGGCAGCTTGAGAAGATAAAATTGGATGAAATATCAACCTTGCAGATGTAGACATGGTAGGCTTGCTGAGCTTCTGAAATATGAAGAAACACCCATCTATCTCATGTAAATGCAGCTGAAGAAGTACACCATCAACACCTGACGTACATAACGTGGTACGAACGCCGATAGCTCGGTGTTGACGTTGAATGAAGATCCTTCAATGTTGTCTGGAAGTAGAGAACGGATGTGCTGAACAATGCGAAGCTCCATGAAGATAATAGCCTAGCCTGAATACATATATCACTCTTCTCATACTCTCTCTCTCATACATATTCTATCTCTCTTCTCATCTCTTCCTCTCCTCTCTATCCACTCCACACACCAAATACGATGAGAGTGAGTGTTTGGTGTGGAGAAATGGACATATGACCCCCCTGCAGTGTGGAAAGGGATACACACATGATACGGGTGGGTGGGAAAGGAATTGGTAGATTTGAGAGAAATTTGTGTATATGGAGATGTGTAATATGGAGAATGAAACCGATAACTGGAGAGAATATGCTAAATGGTTCAATGTAAGATTCGGGTAGAAAAATTAAATGGATCTAGTCCTGAACCGAAAAGAGGATTTGTTTGGCCCGTATTAGGCTAAAACTTGGATCTGATTAGCAAAGATATGACCGATTAAGGATCCGAATAGGCATAATGAATATGGGGGGAATTAATAAATGGGTGTAGACATAGATGGGAGGTGATGTTGGAGTGATGAAGATAGCCGAGAAGGTGATGAAGAGCAGCAGCTTGCAAGATGTAGCAAAAAAATGGCTGGATTATGTCACTCAGTTGATGTAGCACTTGGTCGTAATGGAGGAGATGACAAAGGGTCTCCTGCACAGCTCAAGAGATATTACATTCCAAGAGGATGTATGTAGAGCCTCCACGAGCAACGATGAAGGCTGATGCTGAGGACGTCAGGAGATGGCCTGTGCAGAACTCGGTACTACTGAGTTGACGTCGGTAGTACTGAGATCTTTCTGGACGACATGTAGCAGGTTGACGGCGACTGATTGCTACTTGATGGCGATGATGGTTGCTGCTTCTGCAATTGGCGGCGCTTACGATGCTACTGCTAGATGGTGATAGTGGCGTCGATAGGCGGTGAAGGCACGAAGATGGCTGCTTGGAGGCAGGGGTTATGGATGTTAGTTGGTGGCAGGATTACCGCTGGACAGATGTCGATTGGAGGTGTTGGGAATATAGTGGCACTGTTGTTGTTCGTGGAATACGGGCAGCAGAGGTGGAAGGTGGCAGATAATGATGCAGCGATGACAGTGGATATGTGATGTCCGGAAAGGAGATCACCGACGGTAAGGTTTGGATTTGGAAAATATAGATCGCAGGTCGGGAATTAGCGTCAACGTACTGATCTATGTGAAAGTAGAAGAAGGAGAGCCATGGAGGTCAGAATTTCCTAACGGGCAGCCAGCCTAAGCCATGGAAATGGTGGAGGCCGCCCGTTGGCGGGGGTTCTTCCCCTCAGTTGCTCTATGGAAAAGATGAGTGGCGGCTAGGGCTGTGTGCGTGCCAGAAAGGAGAGGGAGGAGGGGCGGCGGCTAGGCTTCCCTCAGGAGCAAACGTGCTCTGTTCACGTAGGAATTACTGTTCACTCTGTCGTACTATTCACGCCGTATATTGTTCACTACCAGAGTTACTATTCGCGTCGTCGTTACTGTTCACAGCTCTGATACCGTGTAGAAAAAAATAATAGTGAATGTAATGGAATGAATACAAGACTAGACGCCCTCTCCTTTATATAGGAGAAGGGAGACGCCCTAAGACTTAAGACGCAAGTAATATAAGTGGGTATAATAGAAAATCCCACTAACTAATTAACCTATTAACTAAATAGGCTAATATATAGTCTTTAACAGGTGGAACAGCAGTGTTGTTGCTTGGTGAAGCAATTAGGGGAAACCAGAATAATATAATGCTCTGAGTAGCAGTAACTTCAAACTTAAAACTTAACATGGCAATGAAATATAAAAAATGAAAAGAATATCGTTCTACTTGGTGAGCCATGAGAAATAGGAAAATGAATCAATATTCTAATTGAAGAATAAAACTGCATAAGAAAAAGAAAACAACAAGGAGGTTGGCAAAGATGACAAACAAAGAAAAAACAAAAAATAGCCCATCAAATAAGCTCAACTACCTCCTGGGCAGCGTCCAGGCTGCCTAAATAGCATGGGCACCCAGGATCAGCAACTCGGGCGGTGCCCAAACAACGATATGTAAGAACTGTATTAAGTCCCACAGATTAACATGTGAAACTCTAAAATAAGAGGGAGATATTTCTTGATCATGAGAACTATAGCACAGTTATGGACAAACTAATCTATTTAACAATTACACACCACGATATTTCGTATGTAGTGTGATTTATCAATCCACATAGAAGTGCAGCTCTACGCACGCACTAGAACATGGTGCAGTGGATGCTTAAGTTTCCAAAGCATGCTTTAGGCAAGGTTTTCATACCTGACCCGGAGGTCGGCTCGGTAAAGCTTCCAGGTCAGGGGTCTCTAGTTCAACTACCAGGTCAACCCAGTTGACTCTATGACATCATCATGACACCATATATATAATATTTACAGACATGCATACACATGTATGCGTCGATATACATATAATATGTATATGTCCATATATATAATTAAGTAGGTCTCTCTCTCTCTCTCTCTCTCTCTCTATATATATATATATATATATATATATATATATATATTCTATTGTATGAAAGCATGAGATAATTATCTATGAAACAGCAAACATACAAAACTAAACATCCGTTCATAAAGAAGCAAATGAATAGGTTTGCAATGCTAAAAACAATATATAGTTTACTTTATAAGTGAATATCAGTGTATGGAATAGTTGGGGTTGCATGAAAGGACTTTAAAATTAGTGAAATGGTCATTTAGTGAAGGAAAAATAAACTCAACAAAACCCGACAGCGTCTTTGACCCGAGGGTCGGGTCACTGGGTCCGCAGTTGAACCCGTCGGGGTATCAGGCCAACTCCTAGTCTTGGCCATAAACGGGTTTCTACCCCCACCCGACCCAGTAAACCTATCAGGTGGCGGTTCCACCAGTTCAATCGACAAGGTCAGATAGGGTTTCAAAACTTTGTCTTTAGAAAAAATACATATTCTATAAGTAGTATGTATCTAGAGAAATCACTATCACAAGTTATGCTAATGCAAATTGGGTAGGAGATGGCACCATACGTCGCTTAACCATAGCATTTGTCATCCTTCTAGGAAATCACCCAATTTCGTAGCAGAGCAAAAAGGAAGTTGTTGTTTCTCGATCTTGCTGAACACCGAGCCATGGCACATGCATTTTCTGATATATTGTGGGTTTACTTAATTATTGAATAAATTGGCCTTTCGGTCCATTCTCCAACATCCTTGCACTATGACAATCAAGATGCAATCCACATTGCCAACAATCCAATTATTCATTCCATGGGGTACAACTCGTGGCAAGCTAATCAAGGCAAGGACCTCGTTACCCAAAAGGTGCTAGAACTATCAGTGCCAATGGAATTTAGACCCCACACCTGTATCGATGAGGTCAAAGTCCAATGCAAAACAACGCACCAAGAACTCACGAGCATAAGAAATCAACAAGGTTGGTTACTTCTCACGTCATCGTCGATCTTGTGAAGACTGAGAAGGTAGTCACTTCACATGTAAAGATGGGAGAACAATTTGTAGATATTCTTAGCAAACCCCTCTTCTTACCTTATTCTCTTTTATGATTACTATGTTGGGACTATAAGGTGTGTATTAGCGAGCTTAAGGATGTGTCAGAGTAATTAACTAAATGGGCATGTTGGGTTTGTGGAACTCTATATAAATTGGCTCCTTATGTTTATTTACTTCTCTATTGTGCACCTCTATGTAAATAACTCCTTATTCAATAGGGTTTCCAACATTTCCCTAGCCCCTATAAATAAGTGTGACTCTTTCTTTGATAAACATTAAGATCCCACTACCACCAAAGCAACAAAGATAAATCGGGTCGAGGCGATAAAAGGAACCCAGTTGGGAAAAAACACTTCACTAACCACTTCAAATAAGATTCCTCGAGAAGATGGCCTAAATCACTTAAGAGGACTCTTGAGCAGCCTAAACAACTACTTTTAAAACAACTGCATTAGGTTGACCGGATATTTTCAAAAAAAAACTCAACTTTCCCAACAATGTTACATTTTGGTTACTACATGTAGTAGAATTCAACATAATTTATATGCTTAATGTGAAACAACCTGCATCCCTGCCGATACCATCGACAGGAGGTCGATGGTATCGAGATTATCACAACGACAGAACAACACTCTGTGAATACCATCGACAGTCCTGTCAATGGTATCAACAGTAGAACAGTGACAGAAATCGGCGGACTGCCTCCTGGTTCTATTTTTATTATATTATTTGTTTATTATTTCTCTATTATTTTCTCCTTTGTATGATCCGCCGCCCCGCTTCCTCAACAAGACGCCATCACAGCCTTCCCGCCTCCTTTCTTCTTCCCAGCTGCCGCCCCACTTCTCTAGGCGTCGCGGTCACCTCGGTCATCGGGCCGGCAGGAACAGTAGCCTGCCGCTGGCGCGGGTGCCGCTGGGCTAGCAACCGCTAGCTGCCTTCATCACTAGATCGATAGAAGCTTTTCCCTCATTGTTGTAGATCTAGCCACCAAGGACCGGAGCCGCTAGCAAACTTCCGGTTGATTTACAGCAGTTTTCGGCCAATTCTCGGGAGTCGGAACTACTGTTTGGGAGTCTTCGGGTGATCCAACGGCTATCTAAAGCCCAATCTGAGGGACTCGTCTCTTCTAGAGTGTTATCCTAATCACATATCCTCCATGTGTGATTAGGAAAATTGATTGGAGGCTGTGAATGCGTCAGTAATGCATTTATCTATGTTTTTATGTTGTGACGTGTATCTCTCTGTCACCTCATCTCTCTCTGTGATGTGTATCTCTCTGTCACCTCAGCTTTCTCTGTGACGTGTATCACTCTGTTACTAAGTTCCCGTCTACAAAGGAGGACACCATGACTCCCTACAGCGAGGCGTCTCATATCCCCTCCATCAAGCTCAATGGGAAAAACTATCTACTATGGATAAACGTTGTTCACACTGTCTTAGAATCTCGCGACAAGGTGAGACATGTTGACTCAGGTCCCCTGGACACTACTGATAAAGGATACGCTGAATGGAAGCGTCATGACAGTCTTGTGAAGACTTGGTTATGGAATAGTATGGAACCTGCAATTGCGTCTAGGTTTATGTTCTATACTACAGCTAAAGAGATATGGGATGCAGTGAAGCATCACTATTCCCAAGAGAAGAATGCTCTTTGGCTATTCATGATATATGATCGTTTGTTTGCTGAGAGGCAGGGTGATAGATCTCTTGAGGAATACTTTGGAGCTATTCAGGCACTTGCTCAAGAGCTGAGCTACTATCATCCTATGACAGTTGTTGCACAGATCAAAGATAGAGACGGCATGGTTACTGCTAAATTTCTATCCGAGCTTAATCCTATTTGTGGTTCTGCCCGGAGCATCATTCTGGCTTCTGATAAATTGCCAAGTTTTGTGGAAGCCTATTTGAGAATTCAACAGTCTATTTTAGAGTATGTTAATCTTGTGTATACTATATCTTTTGGGGAGTCTCATGCATCTGTAGTTGCTGCGGTGAGAGGAGGACGACCTGGTATGGGCAGAGGACGTGGGATACGTCTGAAGTGTACTTTCTGTGACAAACAAGAACATACAGTGAAGAAGTGTTGGAAGAAACATGGGAGACCTGTTGCACCTCCTGTGGGGGCAGCACATTGTGCCACCTCTACATATTCCTCTCCGTCTTCAGCTGTGGGCACCAATTTTGGGACCGAAATCACTCTTACTCAGGAGGAGTATGATCGGTTCATTCAGGCTACACAGCACATGAGTGTGGGATCTTCATCTTCGTCATCAGCAAACCTGACATCTACTACGGGTAATCAGGCTACATCTCTCATAACTTCTGGCTCTACTTCATCTTGGGTGGTTGACTCTGGTGCATCACAGCACATGACTGGTATGAAGAGATTGCTCCAATCTATTGACTCGTATATCCCTCACCAATCTGTCACACTGGAAGATGGTTCCGTGAGGAGAGTTCTAGCTAGTGGATCTGTCTCTCTAACACCCAAGATTGATCTTAAATATGTACACTTTGTACCCGAGTTTCCTTATAATCTTCTTTCTGTTACAAAATTGATTGACATTGTAAAATTTACGGTAACATTTGGGCCTTCTTGTTTTCTTTTACAGGATCTCAAGAGTATGAGGATGATTGGTGGGGGGCCTAGGAAAGGTGATCTCTACCTTTTCCATGGTGATAGTCTGCCTCGCCCAGTATCTGCTCCAGCTCCATCCATCATGTTGAGTGGTTCCCCCTTACTATGGCATTGCAGATATGGACATCCGTCGTTAGAGAGCTTGCGGAAGTTGGAACCTGAGTTGTCCCAAGTGTCATCTTTAGAGTGTCAGTCATGTCAGCTGGGAAAACATCATAGGTTGTCTTACCCCAGTCGTGTCAATAAGCGGGCATCTTGTCCTTTTGAGTTAGTCCACAGTGATGTATGGGGTCCTGTTAAAGACCAGAGTTATAATGGTTTTCGTTATTTTATTTTCTTTGTGGATGATTTTTCCCACATGACATGGATCTACCTTCTCAAAAGTCGGAAGCCTGTGCTATCTATTGTGAATCATTTTCATAAAGAAATAAAGATTCAGTTTAACTGCAATATAAAAACTCTCCAATCTGATAATGCTTTAGAGTATGTTCAAAAGGCCATGTCTAATTTTTGCATTTCTATGGGCATGATCCATCGCACATCTTGTCCTCACACCCCTCAGCAAAATGGGGTGGCTGAGAGGAAAAATCGCCATCTTCTTGATATTGCTCGTTCGGTCATGTTTCAATCCAATGTGCCTAAGAAATTCTGGTCTGAAGCTCTTTTAACCTCTTATTTCTTAATTAATAGACAACCATCCTCTGTTCTTAAAGAACAAACTCCTTTCTCTGTGTTACAACCCACGGATCAACCCTTCTTTGTTCCCCTTAGAGTGTTTGGTTGCACTTCTTTTGCCCATAATTTTGACCCTAAGGCTGACAAACTTTCCCCTAGGTCTATTAAAACCTTGTTCCTTGGTTATTCTAGCACTAGCAAAGGATACAAGTGTTACTGTCCTAGTCTTCATCGCATGTTTGTGTCTAGGGATGTTACCTTCCATGAGACCACTCCATATTTCTCCGATGCTATGAGTAAGGGGGATCAGTTGAGAGAGGGAGTGCCACTAGATTTTCAGAGTGAGAGAGTGACACCATCTGTGCAGAGTGAGAGAGCGCGCCACCCATCATTCCTGATTATACTTTTATTCAGGACGAACAGGCAGCTGACATGCCTGTTATTCAACAGTACCCATATGTTTATAGTAGGCGCGGAAGACAAGATCCAGAAGAGGTAGCGACACCAGTCCCTGAGCCTTCCTCATCGTCTTCTACTCACGAGATTCATGTAGAAGCATCAGATCTTGATCTTCCTATTGTTGTTCGGAAAGGTACTCATTCTTGTACTATTAGACATCCTATTACAAATGTGTGTTGTCTGTCCCACTTATCTAAGTAGGCCCGTGCATTTGCTATTGTGATTGATTCTATTGATATACCAAGGAATCACTATGATGCTATGAAGGACAGTGGCTGGAAACAGGCAATGCAGCTTGAGATGTCAGCTCTTTTGCATAATGGCACATTGGATCTTGTTGACTTACCTGCAGGGAAGAAAGCAGTGGGTTGCAGATGGTTTTCACCATCAAATATAATCTGGATGGTTCCGTTGAGAGGTTGAAGGCCATATTGGTAGCAAAAGGCTACACATAGACCTATGGAGTTGATTTCTTTGAGACATTTTCTCCAGTAGCTCGTATAAATTCTATGCAGATTATTATTTCTCTGGCTACTAGCTTTGATTGGCCCCTATTTCAGCTTGATGTTAAGAATGTCTTTCTACATGGTGACCTACATGAAGAGGTATGTATGGAGCAACCTCCTGGGTTTGTTGCTCAGGGGGAGTGTCAGAAGGTGTGTAAATTGAAGAAAGCCATATATGGGCTGAAACGGTCTCCTCGAGCTTGGTTTGACAAGTTCAGTGAGGTTGTACTCCAGATGGGTTTTTCTCACTCCATGATTGATCACTCTTTATTCTACTCTAGCTCTTCTTGTGGCTCTATCATTATTGTTGTATATGTTGATGACATAGTGAAAACTGGCAATGATTCTACAAGCATATCTCGTGTGAAGGAAGGGTTGCAGAGACACTTCCAAACAAAGGATCTGGGTAAACTGAGATATTTTCTGGGCATTGAGGTGCTTAGATCTCATGCAAGTGTCGATCAATCTCAGAGGAAATATGTGCTTGACTTACTATAGGAAACATGCATGACTGAATCTAAACCGATATCTACTCCTATGGATTATCACATCAAGGAGATGGTTGATGATGTTGAGTACTCAGATCCAGGATATTACAGGAGAATAGTTAGCAAACTAATATATATGACTGTTACACAACCTGACATTTCTTTTGTTGTTGGCATCGTGAGTCAGCATATGCACTCACCACAACAGTCACACTGGACAGCAGTTTGCCGGATTCTGAGATATCTGAAGAGAGCTCTTGGTAAAAGGATCACATATTCTAAACCAAGGTGCATCCATCTACTTTGACTCTCACAGGGTATTCAGATGTAGATTGGGCTGGTGATCATACTGATAGAAGGTCTACATCAGGCTATTGTACTTTCCTAGGTGATCATTTGATTACTTGGAAAAGCAAAAAGCAGCATGTGGTAGCTAGATCCAGCACTGAGGTTGCATATCATGCTATGGCCCATGCATGTTGTGAACTACAATGGGTCAAATCTGTTCTTTCTGAGTTAAAAATTACTATTATGTCTTCTATGGAGCTCAAGTGTGACAACCAGTCTGCTATACACATTGCTAGGAATCCTATCTTTCATGAGCGTACAAAGCATATAGAAGTTGATTGCCATTTTATTCGTGATCAAATCAAAGATGGCTCTATTGTGACGCCATACGTCAAGTCTGAAGATCAACTAGCGGATATCTTGACAAAGCCTTTGGGTCCGGCAGCTTTTCAGAGATTATGTGGCAAGATGGGCATACACGATGTGTACTCTCCAGCTTGAGGGGGGCGTGAAACAACTTGCATCCATGTCGATGGTATCGAGATTATCACAGTGACAGAACAACACTCTGTCGATACCATTCACAGTCCTGTCGATGGTATCGACAGTAGAATAGTGACGGAAATCGGCGGACTGCCTCCTGGTTCTATTTTTATTATATTATTTATTTTATTGTTTCTCTATTATTTTCTCCATTGTACCACAATGTATCTTACCCTAATATATAAAAAGAAGAGAGACGGCTATTGCCCTCTCAAGGAAGCTGCTCCTTGTAGTCGAAAAATCTCTCGGTGTTCGTCTCCTCTCCTCCTCATCTCTTCTCACACTTAATAACATACTTTAATGCTTATATCCATGTATTTATTACAACTATCAAATATAGCATATACCCCCACACACATACAACATATATTCTAAATGGTACACACACGAATTATATACAATACTATATATTCTAAATGGTACACACACAAACTATATATGCTACCACAGGTACATATGATCGCATAATATTTAGACTACATACATAGTATTACATGTAGACAACGTACAATATCAATTTTATATTATTATAAAATACCCCAGTTCTTCAAAAATACAAATATATTATATTGGATTATTATTATAGAGTACAATAGTTCTTCAAAAATACAGATATACTATATTGTACTAGCAGCATTACATTATAAAACTACTAATATATAGGCCTAGCAAGTGGGCCTGGATCATCCATTGCGTTAGGCGGGTTCCAAGCGGGCACCCGGAAGCTAGACATAGGAGGCCGATTGGTCAGGTGAGCGGAAAAAATGACTATGGATTTGAAATACTTCATAATTGGACCCAAAGCGGTTGTTGGGCTTGGACTGCTTTCACCGAACATACACCCACTGACCAGACGGAAAAAACTAAGCAATGAGTCCTCTGAATGGGGCTGCTAGAAGAGCACCGGAGAATGTTGGATTGAAGACAGAAAGATGGCAGCTGGAACCCAGTGGATTTGGCTCTCTCTACGGCATTTGCGTAGAGAAGATTTGCCCTTGCCTTATAGACCTAGGGGTTGTCGCGGTGAAGCCGTTGCCGGCTGTCCAATTTTAGGGACACCTCTAGGGGTCGTGTTTGGTTCACAGGATTGTGAACATAATTGGACTGAAATCCCAGCCGTAATGGAAATCCTGCCCCGAAACTGACACGGGACTTTAGTCCCAAACGCTCGGAATTTTGCCCCTGTTTGGTTCGGGCATGGACCGGGTTTGGGCGTTGTCGCGTAGCGACACGCAGGACCAAACCAGTCCGGCTCGGGCTGGGTTTCCGTTTGGCAATGAGACTGGTTCGGACCCCGTTTTGGGTTTAGTCAGTCTCATTTTCGAGCTTGACGCAGTACAGGTAGAAGCAGGTTTGGAATCTCAAACCCGGTTTGAGATCTATTCCTCCACTCCCCACCGGGCCACAGCGCATGTGATGTGAGCAAGTACAGGACGGGAGCAGCCGGCTGGAGTGGAGAGGCGCGCGAAGGGGCGGAGCTAGAAAAAAGTCGGGACGGTGAAAGCGGGGTCGTTGAAGGGGACGACGACGACACCCGCATGGCGGCGACGAGCGCGTGGACTGTGGGAACGCCTCCCCCAGCTCTGTGCCGGCGGCAACGGCGGCAGTGGAGCGGCGCGTCCTTCTCCAGGCGGGACTGCAAGCTCGGGTTCTCGATAATTAGGGTGCCTTACGGGTCCGTCTCTGTCTCGAATGTGAGAAGAAGCCTCTCTTGATTGTGCTCAGGCAGCAGTAGCAGCGGTGAGACAGGGGCTGGGTACACGGACTGGGACTGGAACCGGTGGAGCCGCCACTTCGCTGAGATTGACCAGGCCGAGAATTACTCCAGAGTCCTCAAGGTAACCGCGACTGCAGATTCATTCTCTCGGTTCATGTGTGGTTTTCGGTCGGGATTAATTGCGCGGATCTCGATTCGGAGTATTGCAATTGGTACGCGATATGAATCACTTGTTTTTTCGGGACCGATTGATACTTTTATCATGTGCATGACCGGGAGTCTGGTTCTCATATGTTAGCTCCCATTTCCCCCCACAAAATAAGCACCTACAGCCGTTCGTTTGCAGTGCATGCTTCTCTATAAGTCTTCATACAGGGGTTGGGGGTAGATGTTACAGTTGCATTCATGATTACTACTCTCTTGTGGTGTATGCTATTGCATGCTATAGGTATTAACTACCCTCCACCAGGGAATTCCCCATTTAGATTTCTATCCTCTGCAAGTGATGTCTATTGCACAACACTTGTTGCTTAGCTCAGAACTTTAGCTGCCATCTGGAAGCAGTCTCGGTTGATTTATCAAGCTTATTCCTCAACGAGTATCCAGTTATTGCAAAACGGACAACTGTAATCACAAATTAAAATGAGAAACCACATGTATATTGCAGTTGAAAGTTCCATAAAAACTTGTATCTTGAGGGGTATCTCTTAAACTTGGATCTGTCTTCTGTTATTTGGAATTATTAGTGTCTTCCAGAAGTTGGATTAGTTTCTGTTTTGTGTATTGTCTTTATTTTGCTTATATAGTATTTTAGGCTTGTTATGGGTGCCTGCCCACTAAGACAATTTATATTTATCGAATGTAGCTGAATCTGTTTTACTTCAAAAATGATGTTCATGTTTGACTAGTTAAATCTTGAATTTTTTAATTTAGTTGGATTACTTTTAATGATGCCCCACAATACATTATTATAGTTTTTATGATTTTGTTGTTCTTGATGTCTGTTTTTTTAGAGGAGCTTATCCTAATTGGTTACGTATATGTGGTTGCATTTATCTCGGGTTAATCACAACCCTTGATGTGCTTCATCATATAGTTAGCATAAGAAGTATATGTGTACTTCTACAAGGAACACATATAAAGTAGAACATGTATCATGATAGCTGACTAGCCACTCATATTCAAAATGTATATCGGCTAAAAACTTGTTTACTGATCTGACGGGGTTATCAGGTTACCTCATATCTTGGGGTATTAAACATATCATGTTAGGCATATTCAACCTCAATAAAACAACCAAAACACCTACATAAACACCCCACAAAAAGGTAACACGTCTGACTAACATCTCAACAACAAAATGAGAGTTCTTAAACCAAAGTGATATAGATAATAATTAAGTTATTTTTTAGTTACTTTTTTTTAAACTTCTGTTTAAACGGCGTCACAATGCCACATTTTTAACAACAGTTCTGCGAGAATATGACAGATTCAGTTGATCCTGCCTACAGTTGTCAAACAGAATCAGACTAAACCCAGCCTGCACAGCCAAACAGAATCAACTTGAAACGAGTCTGAAACGAGTCCAGCCCCCCAGAATGAGACTGGTTTGCCAAACAGAATTAGACTTGTTTGCCAAACAGAATCAGGCTCCAGCAGGCCTAAACCCGTCCTAGCCAGGCAAGACTTGCATAAAGCCAGCCCCGAACCAAACAGAGAGAGTTCCGCGCTTCCCCCTGGCCTGGTACTTGCGTGGCATTAGCACTCCAAGCCCTCCGGCTCCGTTCCCTCGCCGACTCGCGACCCTGACTGCCGACCCTTCAGCCATTACCTTCTCCAGGCCTTCTTCTTCTAGTTCACCTCCACATTTGATTTCAACCTCTCCGTCCTTGTCAATGTTGGCCTGTGCTCGGCTGCTCCTCGCTCTTGCACGCCTGCTAGCAGATATTTGTCTTTAACCAATCTTGACCTGTCTGTATTACTTCTCCTCACACCCTTGTCCTTGAATTCCACCCCTGCTGCTGTTGTCCTCGTTGATCACAACTTCTCCTCACACCCTTGTCCATGAACTCCACCTCCAGCTGCTGTTCGTTGTCCTCGTTGATCACAAGTAATGTAGTGCAGATACAATTATGAAAAGAAGGACGACCTTTGCCTGGTTGGACTTCCGCAGAAAAACTGCAGCAGCAACTCTTTTGCAACAATATGAATAGTTATGTATCATATAGTTGGTCATTAAACTATGCGAGCTGTTTATTTCTAGCTGAAATTAAATTTAGTACTCCGCAGTGTCACCAGTGGCGAAGCCAGGAATTTTTAGTTGGGGGGGCACCACATAAATATAAATGGAGAAAATATGTTGATTTAATAAAGTAAAAAATTATACAAGAAGACAAATATTGATAAAGATTCATAATGTTTACAAAGCATTAATGAAATATAAAGAAATGATACTAGGTATACTAGAGTTGACCACGACGACTAGACATTCCTTGAAATCGGTTTATAATTGCCTCATTGCTAATTGAAGAAAATATTTCTTTCTCAATATACGGAACAAGACAATCATTCAGCCAATTATCTTCCATCTTATTGCGTAGCCGGTTCTTTACGATCTTCATAGCTGAAAAAATTCTTTCTACTGAAGCTGTTGCAACAGGTAGAAGTAGTGCCAACTTTATTAGCTTGAACACTAATGAAAAATCTTTGTCTTTTTTCAACTCTACTAGCTTTAGCGCAAGACCATCAATTCCTCTTAGATGTGACAACTGAGGAGTTTGGACGTCCAGAATATAACTATCAAGTTGTACATCAAGTCTCTCAATATCAACTGCAGAAAAATCTATGGGATAAAATTTTGCAAGTTGAATTAGTTTTTGTTTATTGAAATGGCTAAATCCATCACTTGGGTCAAGACAAGCGACACATAAAAGTAACTCTGTATTAGTCTCATTGAAACAGTCATCTAACTCTGTTAACATCCAATCCATTATGGTGTTGAAAATCTCAAACCTATAATGGTGTGTACTTGTGACCTTTTCAAAATTTCTTCTTGATCTCCCATGTGGTACAAATATCTCATCCATGTTAGGAATAGCTATCTCATGCTTCTTGCAAAACTCAATTACTGTCTCAATAAAGATCTCCCATTGGTCATCTTCTGTTCTCAAGGAATGCAGTTGTTCTTTGGATAACTTTACTAATGTCATAGCATTCACGATATTCTGATCTTTTCTTTGCAAAGCTTGTGATAACTCATGTGTTTTACCCAAAACAAGTTTCATCAAATGCAATAGAAAGACAAACTCAAATTGTTGAATTTGATTAGAAAAAACACTCGCAAGGCCTCTTTGTTTTGCATCTTTTCCATCCTCGACAATAATATCCAAAACATCAACAATAGAAGGAAATAAGCGGATAAAATTTATTAAAGATGTGTAGTGAGAACTCCATCGTGTGTCAGTTGGTCTTTTGATGCCAAGTTCTTGATTTAATCCTATACCAGTAATGATTTCACCACAATTGATTTCATCATTTAGTCTCTCCACTTCTTTTGCTCGAAGAGCATCGCGTCGCTTACATGAGCCACCTACGATATTCATGATATTTGAAATTGACTCAAATAGAGATGCTACAAGTACATGTCTTTGTGCAACTGCAACGAGAGCTAATTGAAGCTGATGAGAAAAACAATGAACATAGAAAGCAGAGGAGTTTTCTCTTAGAATTAGACTCTTTAGTCCATTAAATTCCCCATTCATGTTACTTGCACCGTCATATCCTTGTCCTCGCAGTTGTGAAATACTAAGATTTGTTGCACAGAAAAATAAATCAATAGCCGACTTGAGAGAAACAGCAGATGTATCAGTTACATGTGTAATCGCAACAAAGCGTTCAATAACTGCTCCTTGTGCATTAACATATCTTAACACTATGGCCATTTGTTCTTTCATGGATGCATCTCGGGCTTCATCAACCAAAATAGTAAATTCACCATTTCCAATTTCCCTTACTATTTGATCTCTTATTTCAATAGATATTACTTTGCAAAGATCTTTTTGTATATCTGGAGAAGTCAATTTTAAATTCCCTGGAGCATTTTCTAAAACCACTTTGTTAATGTTGTCATTGTGGGAAGCAAGAAACTGTACTAGCTCTAGAAAATTACCTCTATTCTGTGAATTTGAACCTTCATTGTGGCCACGAAAAGCTAATCCTTGATTTAAGAGATACCGAACACAATCAATTGATGCCTCTAGCCTTGTACGATAATCTCTTTTAACTTCTTCATTTTGTTTAGATAATGCCACATCAATATTTTGAACTTTATTCATTAGGCCATTACACATTATTCGAGCACTATTGTGTGTGCTTGAAGAATTACCGATATGCTTTTCAAAACCTTTTTTCTCCTTCCAATTTGTGTATCCTCTACTAACAAAAGCAGGATCATGACCAGTTTGTGGAAAGAGATAACAATAGAGGCAATATGCTGCATTTTTTTCTTTGCTATACTCTAGCCAACTGGGGTACTCATCAAACCATGAAGGATTAAATCGACGAGATTTTTGTCCAAACTGTGTAAGGGGGAATTTATGACCTTTAGGTTGACAAGGCTCGTTCTGTAAATAAGATCTATGAATGGTATCTCGAACATTAACACAATAACTTGAAATATTTGGCCTCAATCCTGGATCAAATATTAACTCCTGTAAATTGGATTCTACCTGATGGGTCATTGAAGGACTCGATACTTGTACTTCATTATTTTGAATAGGATTTTCATTGGAGTTTGAATCATGTGGTTGCTTTCTCTTGAGAAATCTCATCATTGTAATTAAGTGACTATAACATAATAAATTTTATTTTTGAGAATATCATACATTCTAGATTGTATATATCTTAAAAATATACAAATTTTGATGATCATACTTCAGTTCTAATAATAATGAATTAGTGGATAAAACAACAAAAATGATACCTGAAATTTTCTTATAAAGCGTACTTGTATGTGAGTCACTTCTTCACAGAATTACTTTATTTTCAGCAAGAGATATATAGGCCAGGTTTACACTCCAAGTCAAGAGTAGAGAATTCTGTCACATCAAACCAAGAGCAGAATAATAATTGTTAGTAGAAGAATATTTGCTCCAAAAAAATTGTATAGAATCTAAATCTGGTACTTTAACAAATATAATTCTCTTGAAAGATAATAATTTTGTGCGAGCCGGATGCAAGAGTTTTCCATGTGTTCAATGAGATAGAATATTTGTATATTAGTTTACATCATTGTATCGTAAAAAAGACAATAAAATAAATACATATAAGAAGAAGAATCATTTCTAAACCGAAATAACTTTTACCCTTTAAGACTAAGAGATTAGAGAGCACAAGCCTGTCGAAACGGATGCAAAGTTATAATAAGGACGTTGTGTATGCAACCAGTTGATGCAAAACTTGTACCAGTCCAAAGCAGCCACCTGCTTTCCTCAAGAATTTTATATGCAGCAGATTAATATGTGCTAGTAGCCACCTGCTTTCTTCCGAATCCAGCCAGAGAGAAGACGATGCAAGTTCAGTTTTGTTTGTGCCGGGGAGTCCCTGTAGGATGTAGGCTGTATTCCGTTGTTTTGGTTTAAATAATTAGACTTTCTATTAATGTCGTTATCAAGTGGCAGTTCCGAGAGGAATAAAGAGGGAGTTGAACTGTTAGAGAGAAACGAGGAGGTGGGAGTGGACGTGGACAGCCGTCGCTGCGTGGGAATATGAATGGGCACGGAGACGGAACGCAGATATCAGAATACAGATCACGCTCGCGCCGAGAACACGGTATAACGAACAATTTTTCTGTTGACCTGGAGGCTGCAGTCGCAGGTGGGGTGGGCACTCTGTGGACACCTCAGTAGTTGTTTCCAAGATCCAAAATTTTACAAGTACAAAATTCATTTTCAACTAGGCAACGGGTAGGGCCTGTGCCCTCCCGTGCCCACATGTGGCTACGCCACTGAGTGTCACCACTCAATCGACACTCCAAAGACTAAAAAAATTTGTAAAATTAAGAGGAATCCTATCAGTATGATGCAAATATAGAATGCAAAAACATATATCCTTTCCTATATGTGTGCCATCCCATTCGGTTATAAGACTCATCCTTTTGCAATCCTTTCTTACGAACCAGGATTCAGTAGGTCGTAGGAAATGATTAATATGGGATATGTAAAGGAAAGGATGGGAAGGCCTATAGATAGGATGACATATTTGTTTTTCGATCCCATGTTTCGAAGCAACCAACGATAGGATTAGCAAGGAATTTTAATTGAACACTATATATATTTTGCATTAGACTATGATGGTTGTTTAAGAACTAGATATTAGTAACAATATAGACATTGTAAGAAAGAACAAGTGAGTAATTTGTAAAGCAAAATTACCATATTACTCTTCATTTAAATATAGAAAAAAAATTTGCAAAGCATTATATGAAGTATAATGTATCTAAATTTTTTTGAACATCTTTATACCTATAAATAAAGGTAGGTGATGTGCATGTGTGTTTGCTTTTCATGTGTCTGTGTACCTATTTGGCAGGCACTTTAGAATTTTTTACTTTTGTCATTTCTAAGGCAGTTGACATATATGTGTGTTTGTTTTTCCAACAACTAAGGTACCTTCTTGACACACAGTTTAGATTTTTTTCTTTTAACATTTCTAATCTATATAATAATTGTCACACATTTCATTATTTTTAATTGTTTATTAGAAAACAGTATGCTGAGTGGGCATTATTTGACGTTATTTGACGGGCAATTGTATATGCCACGTTTTAAATGTGATGTGCCACCATATATAAAAAAATTCATTATTTTTAAATACAAATCCATCCTTGTGTTTGTACACAATACTTTTAGTTTTTCTTTTAAAAGTTTTATATTGTATAATGAGACTCATTAATACTATATAAGAAAGATCTTGCGAGTTGAATGAAATTTTCTCCAACATTTTTTAGAATTACAAATTGGTATGTGTGTACACTACACTTTTGTCTTTTCTTTTGAAAATTGTATATTGTATGACGAGGCTCATCAACAGTATATAAGAAGCTCATAGAGGATGCTGAATGCAATTTTTCTATTATTTTTGGAGTTACAAATAAGTCCATGTATATGTACACTACACTTTTATCTTTTCTTTTTAAAATTTTATATTTTGTAAAAGACTCATCTATATTATATAAGAAAGCTTGTTGTGTGATAATACTAACAAGTCATGTAGCATAAACTAAGCATAATATTACATGATAGGGATAAAATATAGAAACATGCAAATCCAACAAATAAATCCTCCGGTCAATTTCTCCTAGTTGTAAGTTCGTCGACCCTTCTTCTCTCTTTCCATGCTCTCGCTTTCTCAAATTGTGGCTTGTTCACATTTTGCCCAATCTCGGCCAAAGAAGCAGGTGCTTCGAGAAGCCATGGCTAGTGCGAGTTGGGAAGGATGATTCTCCCTTGTGCTTTTACTCGTTTACCCCTCCTCGTTTCTTCTTTTGTTATGATTGTCGAGTAAGGGCACAATCGTCTCTTTGCCCTTCTTTTCTTTATTTTGGATAGGTCAAAGTCGGGGTTTGATCCCGTGACTTGGCCGCCTCAGATTGGGCCAAGTCAGTAGGTCGGCCCCGCCCTCTTATCTTTTTCTCATGAATTTCTTTGCTTATTTGGAATTTTCTAATTTCTCGATCTGTCAGAATTATAAAATTCATATCTTTTAATCACTTGTCCAAAAGTTAAGTAAAAATATATTTTAAAATCAGAAAAATGTGTTCTTTCTAATAAAAATAGATTCAAGGTCCGATTTCATGTTTTTAAGGGTGGTTTTTGGAGAATGAATTAATGCTTAAAATCCTTAAAGTTATAACTTAATCATATTAACTCCAAAATTAACATAAAAATATGTTTTTTGTGACGCCCCGCGCCACAAAAGCAAGATTACTCAAAAAAATCACAGAAGAAGGGTTAACAAGCTGATTACTAGAAAATATTGGAAATTAAAATATTTTTCATAAAACTTCCAAACAATAAAAGCCTTTACATGCGAGTCTTTTCACGCCTCAAAGCACTTATCATGTGTGCCACCAACCTGTTATAAGGAGACCTATTCCAGTACATACATACATATATCCATTACAATTGTTCATAAAAAGGCATGCAGCCAACCACACATCAAAAGCACATCTACAAAACATCCCCAGAGACTAGAGTGTACAGGGATGACTCTATAACTTTTAACAACAAAAGACATCTAGCAGCACTTCCAACCTTGTCAGCTACTGCCTCTCCTGCTTCTCATCAACCTCAGTTGCATGATTTCTACCTCCTCATGCAAGTCCACCTAAAAAGGATGTGGGAAACCCACGGGGTGAGATTTCAAATCTCAGTGGGAGATATAACTCTCCACCAACTCTATTATTATCTCAGATAAGATTATTAAAGCAAGCAGTAAATTTATAACCATGATAAGTAGGGAATCATTATTAACAGAATGAGTAATTACTATGGAATTGTGACACATCTTAACATTATAAAAGGAACACGAAGAACATGTATATTTTCTACCAACATTATTTTAGAAGAGCAAGCAAGGCCTCAACTAATTTTTTTTGTATTTTATCATATTCAAGTATACTACACGGATGATTATGTATTTTATTATGCTTCGAGGATTTGAGTCATACCACCCAAATCTAACCGACCATTACTAAGTCGAAAGGTCTAGTGGAAGAGCCGGAATCCACGACCTCACCACCTCATGGTTAGTATATGAGTGAAACATGCAGTGACATCATCAGTCAGACTTCTTCCAGCGACATATAGTCCAGCTGTGCAAACCTAGCCCATCTTGGTACAGGTCACGACTCTAGTGAAATTGAGCTACGGCCCGCAGTTGCACTCTTCTAGGGTATGGCCCACAACCAATATTGTGTCACATATCATTGATCTACGGTCCAAAGTCGTACTCTTCTAGGGTATGTCTCATAGTCAATCTTGTGTCACATATCCATGACATAAGGGGATATTTGTCCTCACCCCCACATATTAAAAAATATGCGCTCTGAGTTAAACTCACTTTACCATTCAGCAAATGCTAACACTGAATGGATCAATGGCATAGGGCAACTACATGATTAGGTTCTACTTGATTAGTTAGGTCATTTAAGTGTCTTTTAGCATGAATCAAGTTACAACGTATAAACTTTAAACAAGTTCTACATAGATAAGGGAATAACACGTCATTAGAACATATTTGAGCATATAAGGTGTGATCTCATCACATTATCACTTGATGGTTACTAATCATCATATTTCTCATCACAAGGACCTCATACTTTTGGGGTAGCAACCCCTCATCTTATTACTGAGGAAAATTACCATCTCATATACGGCAATAAGCCATCACCAGGTCATAAGACCCATTTTCCTCCTTTTTCTGATGATACCAACATCTCACATAGGCTTCTCATGCTCGTCCACTAAGAAGGAGAGAAAGCAAGAATGGACAAAAGGATTCTCTTACATGGAGAGAAAGAGGATTATATACTAGAGGGATGAGAGAGAGGTCATGGAAGAGGTGTCATCACCTTAGGAGCTTAGGTGACACTTGTCTACAAGAAAAGAGTCGCATGCAACATCATACAAGACATGGTGATAAGGTCAATGCTAGGTCTCGCCCTCTTGGCCTCCTACCAAGGTCATGCCTGATACCATATATCCACACACCCACAAACCGATTGGCATAACCTACACACTCACAAACTGATAGGGCACAACCCTACACACTCACAAATCGACAGACAACCTCTCTAAGGCTCTCCAACCCAAGACAACACATCTTGGTGCAAGGCACACCTCACACGTGTTCAAAACATCACCAAGGATGTCACCTCACAACTAAGATCCAAATAAGGTGCTCATCTCTCTCCTCTAGATGATTCCAAGAGAGATAAGAAACACTCTAGAGGTGGCGTGTGAGATGTTGGTATCATCCAAAAAGGAGGAAAATAGGTCTTATGACCTGGTGATGGCTTATTGCCTTATATGAGATGGTGATTTCCCCAGTAATATGATGAGAGGTTGCTACCCCAAAAGTATGTGGTCCACATGATAAGAAATATTATGATTGGAAAGCATCAAGTGATAATGTGATGAGATCACACCTTACATGCTCAAATATGTTCTGGTGATGTGTTATGCCCTTATCTGTGTAGAACTTGTTTAAATTCTATATGTTATAACTTGATCGGTGCTAAAAGACACTTAAATGACCTAACTAATCAAGTGGAATCTAATCATGTAGTTGCCATGTGCCATAGATCCATTCAGTGTCAGCATTTGCTGAATGGTGAAATGAGTTTAATTCCGAGCATATATTTTTGAATATGCG
Source organism: Alisma plantago-aquatica (assembly GCA_963693085.1). Lineage (NCBI taxonomy): Eukaryota > Viridiplantae > Streptophyta > Magnoliopsida > Alismatales > Alismataceae > Alisma > Alisma plantago-aquatica. Next base: position 70,361,859 of record OY856413.1, on the reverse strand, counting down.
GGGTTGAGGATGAATATTCCCTTATGTCCGGGATATATGACACAGGATTGGTTGCGAGCTATACCCTGGAAGAGTACAGCTTTGGACCGTAGCTCAATGATATGTGACACAGGATTGGTTGTGGGCCATACCCTGGAAGAGTGCGGCTGCGTGACGTAACTCAATTTCACTAGCATTGTGACCTTTACCAAGGTAGGCTAGGTTTGCACAGCTACACTAAATGTCACTGGAAGCAGTCTAACTGATGATGTCACTACATGTTTCACTCGTGTACTGACCACAAGGTGGTGAGGTTGTAGATTCTGACTCTTCCATTAGACCTAGTATGGCACCAATTTTGACTTAGCAGTGGTCGGTTGGATTGTAATTTGTTGTTGTCCTTGAGGTTGTTGTTGTTGAGGTGTTATCAACTGAAGTTGTTGAATTTGCAGCTATTGTGACTGAGGTTGTTGCAATTGTGGGTGCAACGGAGGGTGAGTGTATTGATAGTATGAAAAAGAATTTCTTGGGTAGACAAATCTTTGAAACCCACCTCTATAGTTTCCTTGGTTTCAGTTATAATTGCTCTAGAATCCAGGTGATGGTCTATTAGAAGACCATCCTTGTGTTTGGTGATGCGGGTTGACAGTTCCCATGGGATTCCCATACTGAAACCCAGGGTGGTTTCTCGGTTAATCTGGGTTATAGTATGCTTGACCCGGTATGGTGTGGATAGAGTTAACCTGCTCTGGCAGTTGATCCTCGGGTTGTTCAATGATTGGTTCATATTGTGGTCGAGGTGTCTGCAAATTCATCATCACATCGTATAAAAGGACACATGATAATGTGGGGTGATTCGATGCATGACAATCTTCACAAGTCTCAGTAGCTGCTTTGACTTGTTGAACTTGGGAGTTCTTCTTCCTATCATATTCTCCAAATGATGTTTCAAGGGCTTGCTGCTTATGAACTATGGTTTTTAGAGCTTCAGCAATGGCTTTCATTTCTATAGATTCTTCAGCTTTGTAGACTTTTAGGACTCCTCCTGTAGATGGCCTTCCCCAATTAGATTGGTTCTTAGCTCCGAGCATAACAATCTTCCAGGCGTCCTCATAATTCTGTCTCATGTAATTTCCTCTAGATGAGGAATCCAAAAACTTTCTTATTTCATCACTTACCCCTCTATAGAATGTTTCTATGAGATGGGTTTGTGAGATTCCGTGATGTGGGCATTTTCTCAGAAGTTCCTTAAATCTTTCCCATGATTCTACTAGTGACTCTCCAGGAAGTTGGAGGAACTAGTTGATTTGTCCCCTAATCTGGTAAGTCAATGAGGGAGGAAAGAATTTCTCCAAAAAAAATTCTTCCAAGGGAGCCCAGGTGGTGATTGGCTCTTCATATAAAGAGTTAAACCAGCTTAGTGCCTTTCCAAACAGAGTGAAGTTGAAAAGTCGGAGCATGATTGCATCGAGCGTAGCTCCGGCTTGTGGTACCAATCGATAGAGTGCCTTGAATCGCTTTAGATGGTCCATGCAATCATCTCCAGTGTTTCCAGAGAACGAGATGCCTTGCATGATTTGGATCCATTGTGTTCGAATCTCGAAGTTAGGAACATTAATGAGTGGAGGCTGAACTGGGTGATTATCCTCAGAATTCTTAGGAACAACATAGTCTCGAAGCTGCTTATTCCTTATCAATAACTGAGCAGTTGTTGTGGCTGCCTCATTTTCAGCTTGGATGCGAACTTGCTCTTCAGCTTAAACTTCGGCTTGGACTTGAGCACATGTATCAATGATGAGTTGTGCTCTCTGAGCTGTTATAGCTGCGTTGACTCTTTCCAGTGTCAAGGCGGCTTGGTGTTTTTCTTCAACCATCTGTCTGGCTTGTTGGTGGTTGAGTCTGATGCGTCGGTGGAAGTTTCATTCTACCTCATAGTCTTACTCTGGTTTAGGGGAGAATCTATGATTTTGTATACACATTTTCTACCTGAGTAGAAGAAAAATCACACTTTATATGGTATGGAAAAATGATGGAATCAAAAAGATATGAACTAGCAAGTTGATAAATGAAATTATAACGTTCTGTTGTCCCCGACAATGACACCAATTTTTTTTTTGATGGAGCCTCCACTCGTGTGGAGTTGCATGCACCACTAAAAATCCTAGAGATAGTAAGTCTCTAAGTTTAGCCTTATGTGTGATATAATAAGATCTCCACCCACGTACGCTAAGGTACGTGGAAGTCTTATCGTAATACAGTTGAGGGTCGAATCCACGAGACAACAGTCTTGTTAAAGATTAACAAGATGGAAAATGTTATAATTCCACTTATCTACTCGAGGGAAAAAATATCTAGATTGAAGAATTGATTTGATGATTAAACTAATATGCAAATGTAAATTAAATGGCAGGAAAGTAAACTTAAGGTTGTAAACAATATTTGGAAACCACTAGGATGTGATCGAGTTTCACCACCACTGCGCATGGATCATAACAAACATCATAATAACATGGCTTGCAATAAGAGTCTAAACAGTTAGTGTCTTTGTAGACTTAGCTTCCTTTCAAATAGCTAACTATGAGAAATGTGGGAGTATTGCAATGTCAGCCATCCCCAAATGAATGGTCACTTACTTTGCATCAATTCCTTTGCAAAGTGTGTTCTTCGACCTATCAAAGTTGTACTTTCATATGTCAACTGATTCAATTTCATAGTATGAAAGTACAACGATGGAGGTGAGTTTACTCCACTCCTTTAAAAGTGCTTCTAGATATCGAAATAGATATATGGTGACTACATACATCAAGAACCAACATACAATCAATAATCAAATCTAAAAGCACAAACATAGACAATTCATACTAGCAGATAATAAGTAACACATGTTAGTGATCAAGCAACTAGCATTCATTAAACGGTTGATGTTGAGCTGAAAAGATAGTATTTTTTATTGCGAACTCATGAATTACAATGTATGGAATGAAAACATGGGTAGCGGGGCTACTCCCCGCACCCTAGTGTATGGAACTACTCGCTCATGGCAAGAACAAAAAGGAGATAGGAGAGGAGAAGGAAAACATCATCTTCACATAGGAGGGAGGAAGGTCGACCCCTTGGAATAGAGAACAACTATCTTCACAGTACATGGTTTCCTTGGTGATGAATCCTTCACTTCCCACCTTCTATGTTGATTAGAGAGAAAGTAGTCTTATGGATGGACTGTGGATCTTAGACCGGCAGCCTTGGGGCAAAGGATGGAGGATGAAGTAGCTCTCGAACAATGGAAGCAACCTTTGGGCGTCTATGACCTCCTCCCTCAATGAGGACCCCTTGAGTCCTATTTATAGGCTCCAAGGGGGTCTTGAACGGTCTTGAGATCATTTGGATCTTCACGGTCTAGAGACCATTTGGATCCTCATTGTCTTGGGATCGGTAGCCTTTCACTCGGTCTTGGGATCGATGAGTCTTCACTCGGTCTTGGGACCGATAGGCCTTCACTCGGTCTTGGGACCGATAGGCCTTCACTCGATCTTGGGATTGTTTGGCCTTCACTCGGTCTTGGGACCATTTGGCCTTCACTCAGTCTTGGGACCGATAGGCCTTCACTCGGTCTTGGGATCGATGGATCTTCATTCGGTCTTGGCACCGGTAAGCTTCACTTGGTCTTGGGATCGTTTGGGTCCTCATGGTCTTGGGACCGGTTGGACCTTCACGGTCTTGGGACCATTTTGGTTGAGACTTTTATAATTTTTTGGGTTTATCTATAAGAAGAAAAGAAAAATATCAGTCTATTGGTATATTCACAATAAAGCTAGAAAGTTAAGTATTTAATCTAATTTATCTAAGAAAGAGTATGGAAAACTAAGAAAAACTAGTAAGATAACATCACAAAATGGGAGATTATCATCGAATCGTCTACTTAGGGAAGTAGAGGATGGCGGTGACAACAAGAAAAGGCTAGATTCTATGTTATGAGTCAGCCAGAGGCGGTGGTCAACCTGCGAGTGGTGACATGTCAGATAGAGTTATTTCATTATGATTTGTCTTCTTCTTGCTTTGTATCTATTTTGGTTGACCCAGGTGCAGTGCACTCTTTTATCACTTGTGAAGTGCTTAGTAGTTGTCTTTTTTATGTTAGCCGTAAGAAGAATAGCTTATTGTTAGAAACCTTGTTAGTCAGTTCTACAGTGTTGTAGGATGTGTGTCCTTCATGTGTCCTCTCCTTTACGGGGCACAACATTCACGTGAATCTCATACCACTTGATATGCATGGATTCAATGTAATCCTTAGAATGGATACCTTGGAGAAGTATAGAGTGGTCTTGGATTGTATTTCCAAGCAGGTGCCCTTTATAGATGGTGGTGAGATATGGATTTTCCAAGGAGACAGGAAGATTCTTCCGACATGTATGGTATCGGCCTTGGTGGCAAGGAAGCTTTTGAAACATGGTTGCGAAGAGTTCTTGGAACATGTGATGGATACCGAGGTGAGGAGTCCTAGTATTCAGGATGTGCTGATTGTTAGAGAGTTCGAGGATGTGTTCGCTGAGGAGTTTCCAGGTGTTCCCCCACCCCGTGAGATTGATTTTGAGATCAATCTGGTTCCCAGCACACAACTGATAGCTCAGATGTCATACAGGATGGCTCTGATAGAGATGGCAGAGTTAAAGAGACAGTTGCAAGAACTGGTTGACAAAGGTTTCATCATGTCGAGTACGACTCCATGGGGTGCTCCAGTACTGTTCGTGAAGAAGAAGGATATGTCTATGAGGTTGTGCATAAACTACAGATAGTTGAACAAGAGGACGATAAAGAACAAGTATCCCTTGCTGAGGATATATGATTTATTTGATCAGTTGCATGGCGTGAAAGTGTTCTCAAAAATACCCCTAAGGTCAGGATATCACCAATTGAGGATCAAGGAGGATGACATACCTAAGTCAGATATTAGGATGAGGTACGGTCACTACGAGTTAGTGGTTATTTCGATTGGGCTGACCAATGCACCAGTAGCATTCATGGATTTGATGAACAGAGTGTTCTATCCATTTCTTGATCAGTTTGTGGTGGTCTTCGTGATGACATCTTGATATACAATCATGACAGTCAACATCATGAACAACATCTTCGTTAGGCGTTGACCGTGCTGAGACAACATTAACTTTACACCAAGTTTAGCAAGTACAAGTTTTGGTTGAAGAAGGGTGTGGTTGAGTTCGTTGCAAGGTGTGTTGTATGTCAACAGGTTAAAGCTAAGCATCAGAAGCATGCAATAATGTTACAACCTTTACCTATACCACAGTGGAAATGGGATCATGTGACTATAGACTTTGTGGTTGGTCTGCCTAAGACAGCCAAAGGCCATGATTCCATCTGGGTGATCGTTGATCAGTTGACTATGTTAGCACATTTCCTTCCCGTGAAGATGACGTTCACAATAGAGAAGCTGGCCCAGATCTATGTATATGAGATAGTGTGTTTTTACGGTCCTCCAACAACTATTGTGTCTGATAGGGGTCCCCAAATCGCGAGTTGCTTTTGGGAGCGACTGCACACAGCTTTGGGTACGCAGTTAAATTTTAGCACTGCTTTCCACCCGCAGACAGATGGTCAATCTGAGAGGACCATTCAGACCTTGGAGGATCTGTTGAGAGTTTGCCTTCTTCAATTTTCAGGGAGTTGGGACATACATCTCAGTTTGATAGAGTTCACCTACAACAACGGCTATCAGGGTAGCATCAACATGGCACTTTACAAGGCGTTGTATGGGAGGTGTTGCAGATTGTCGTTGTGTTAGTATGAGACAAGTGACTATCAACTTCTTGGTCCTAAGCTTGTGCAACAGACAACATAATAGATTAAGGTAATCTAGCAACAGAAGGCAACACAAGATATACAAAAGTCATATGCAGATAACCATCGTAGACCCTTGGAGTTCCAAGTGGGAGACAAGGTATATTTGAAAGTCTCTCCTTGGAAAGGAGTTTTGAGGTTTGAAAAGAAGGGTAAGCTGGCTCCCAAGTTTATGGGACCTTACCCAGTGGTGGCACATGTTCGGAAGGTGGCCTACAGGTTGGAGTTGCCACTTGAGTTGCACAGGTTGCATCTAGTATTTCATGTGAGTATGTTGAGGAAGTGCAATCTAGATATAGAGTAAGTGTTGCATCCTATGGAGGTAATGCTGGATGAGGATATGACCTATGTGGAAGGTCAAGTGTTGATCCTTGAAAGAAGAGTGAATAAGCTGAAGAGGAAGGACCTAGTGTTGGTGAAAGTTCTTTGGCGTCATTGTGGTGTTGAGGAAGCCATGTGGGAGCTCGAGGAAGAGATGAGGAGAAAGTACCCCTCTCTTTTCTCTTAGGATTTTGGGGGTGAAATCTTTGTTAGGGGTTTATGGCTTGTAAGAACTCTGACCCATATTTTGGGATAACCATATTTGTTAGAACCTTTCTCTAATAATCTGAGATGTAATTAGGACATTCAAAAAGTTTAATTTTCTTATTTGAGCTTGTTTGGATGATGCTTGTGTTTTGTGGAGAGGTTTTGGTGCAATTTGTAATTTACCCAGAGTAGGGGTTGATGTGCAAGTTTGCCACCTCTAGAGTGTTTCTTCTCTCTCTTGGCATCATCTATAGGAGAGAGAGAGAGATGGGCACCTTGTTTGTATCTTAGTTGTGAGGTGACATCCTTGGTGATGTGTTGAACACATGTGTGAGGTGTGCCTTGCACCTAGATGCGTTGTCTCAGGTTGGAGAACCTTGGAGAGGTTGTCTATCAGTTTGTGAGTGTGTAGGGTTGTGTCCTATCAGTTTTTGAGTGTGTAGGGTTGTGCCCTATCAGTTTGTGAGTGTGTAGGGTTGTGCCTATCGGTTTGTGGGTGTGTGGAGATATGGTACCAGGCATGACCTTAGTAGGAGGCCAAGAGGGTGAGACCTAGCCTTGACCTTATCACCATGTCTTGCATGATGTTTCATGTGACTCTTTTCTCGTGGACAAGTGTCACCTAAGCTCCTAAGGTTATGACACCTCTTCCATGACCTCTCTCTCATCTGTGTAGTATATAATCCTCTTTCTCTCCATGTAAGAGAATCCTTTTGGCCATCCTTGATTTCTCTCCTTGGTGGACGACCTTGAGAAGACTAAGGAGAAAGAGAGTCTCTCTTGGAGCTTGGAGGATGAGTCCCAAGTTGTGGAGTTCCTTGATCATCCTTCATCTTCTACCTTGTGGTGATCAAGTTTGGTGGATCATCTTCTAACTTGAGCTCGTGAGCTTGAAGCTTGACCTTGGAGCTTAGATCTTGGTGGTGTTTTTTATGGGGGTTATATAACTCTTAACCTCCTTTGTTATTTTCACTCTTTTCATGTGTATATGTTGTTTTTATCTCTAGCTCGTTTATCTCATGTATGCTATATTTGTTGGTGGTTTGAGAACTATTTTGATGATGAGGTTTTGTTTAAGTTGATGCCCATGTTTTGCACCTTCTTGCCATGTTAGTAGATGGACTAGTGGCTGATCTTTCTAAGGTTGAAGATGACAGTCCACACACATGCACTAAGTGGTAAGTGGTCGTCATGAATTGTGATGCAACAAACTGACACACCTTGTGGCAAGTCATCATGACTTAGAGGACGCTAAGCCGATATGGTTGCTAGATCGTTAGGCTTTGACGGAGTTAGCTCGTCATGCCCTAGAAGTGCCTAACGGATATGAGTTGCTAAACCAATACGCCTTGAGGGTGTTAGCTCATCATGACCAGGATGGTGTCGTGTGAGTTGGTTTGCTTTGGGTGCTAAATCATGATGCCCTAGGTGGAGCAAGAGGCCAACACACTATCAAGTAGGGTTGCCCGATATACCTTGAAGTGGTGAATCGTGATGTTTTGTTGAAACCTAACCCTAACAACCCGACTTACCTATGGTTGCTTGTCACACCTTTAGGTGGTTTTACCCATCACACCTTTAGGTGGTGTTGACCGTCACAACTTTAGGTGGTGTTGCTCGTCACATCTTTAGGTGTTGTTGTTCGTCATACACCAAGATGGTCTAAACTGATACCCCTCTTGTAAGGTTATCCTTTTTGCATTGCATAGTGGTAGTCGACGCGTAGTGATGATGATAAGTCGACACCCTATGGCAAGTATCAACCGATAGACCATGTTAGTCTAAGTGATACCTTGTGATGGTGGTTATCTTTCATCACGTTGATGATAGGGTTACATGATATGATGTGATACCTTATGGGGTGGTTGTGTGGATAATAAAGGAGTTATGTAATCTATGACCTTTATTTCATAACACGCCTTATAGTGATAATAGAAGTGATGATCTAAGTTGGTTGTTGATCCAACTTTGTAAACCCTAATCAGTTAAAGAGAACCCTAACCCTAATGATGTAATGTGAATGACATGAATCTTGATGAAATGGTAGTGGTAATTGTGACGCCCTGTGCCACAAAAGCAAGATTACTCAAAACAAAACCATAGAAGAAGGATTAATAAGAAGATTACCAGAAAATACTAAAAATTAAAACCTTTTTCATAAAAATGCCAAATAACAAAAACCTTTACGTGTGAGTCCTTTCATGACTCAAAGCACTTACCATCCATTACAACTATTCATAAAAGGGCATACAACTAACCACACATCGAAAGCACATCTACAAAATATCCCCAAAGACCCGAGTATAGAGGGATGACTCTAAGACTTCTAACAACAAAAGACATCCAACAACACTTCCAACCTTGTCAGCTACTACCTCTCATGCTGCTCCTCAAGCTCTAATGCACGATCTCTTAGTGCACGTCTACCTAAAAAGGATGTGGGAAACCCACAGGGTGAGATTCCAAATCTCAACGAGATATATAACTCCACCAACTCAATTATTTTCACAGATAAGATTATTAAAGCAAGCAGTAAAGTTATAACCATGATAAGTAGGAAATCATTATTAACAAAATGAGCAATTACTATAGAATTGTGAAACATCTTAACATTATAAAAGGAACATGAAGAACATGTATATTTTCTACCAACACTATTTTACAAGAGCAAGCAAGGCCTCAACCAATGTTTCCGTATTTGATCCTATTCAACTATACTACATGGCTAATTACGTTATTTTATTATGTCATGAGGATTTGAGTCATACCACCCAAATCCAACCGACCATTGCTAAGCCAAAATCAGTGCTATACTAGGTCTAGTGGAAGAGCTGGAATCCACGACCTCACCACTTCATGGTCAGTACATGGGTGAAACATGTAGTGACATCATCAGTGAGACTGCTTCCAGCAACATATAGTCTAGTTGTGCAAACCTAGCCCGCCTTGGTATAGGTCACGACCCTAGTGAAACTAAGCTACGGCCCGCCGTCACACTCTTCCATGGTATGGCCCGCAACCAATCATGTGTCACATATCATTGAGCTACGGTCCATAGCCATACTCTTCTAGGGTATGGCCCACAGCCAATCATGTATCACATATCTAGGACGTGAGGGGATATTTGTTCTCACCCCCGCATATTCAAAAATATATGCTCCAAGTTAAATTTGTTTCACCATTCAGCAAATGCTGACACTAAATGGATCTATGGCACATGGAAACTACATGATTAGGTTCTACTTGATTTGTTAGGTCATTTAAGTGTCTTTTAGCATCAATCAAGTTATAACGTATAAAATTTTAACAAGTTCCACACATATAAGGGCATAACACGTCACCAGGACATATTTGAGCATATAAGGTGTGATCTCATCACAATATCATTTGATGTTTGCCAATAATCATATTTCTCATCACAAGGACCACATACTTTTGGGGTAGCAACCCCTCATCTTATTACTGAGGAAATTACCATCTCATATAAGGCAATAAGCCATCACCAGCAGGTCATAAGACCCATTTTCCTCCTTATTCTGATGATACCAACATCTCACATGCCTCATAAGGCCCATTCAAACATCTCATAAACACCATAGCTCTTACCTAGGTATGCTTATCCACTTGTGTTACGTGCATGGTTAGGAACTTATAATAAGAAAGATAGTATTTCATTACCACTACCATTTCATCAAGATTCATGTCATTCACATACATCAATAGGGTTAGGGTTCTCTTCAACCGATTAGGGTTTACAGAGTTGGATCAACAACCAACTTAGGTCATCACTTCTATTATCACTATAAGGCTAGTTATGAAATAAAGGTCATAGAGAACAACACTTCTTTATGATGCACACAACCACCCCATAGGGTATCACATCATATCATGTAACCCTATCATCAACATGATGAAACATAACCACCATCGCAAGGTATTAGTTAGACTAACATGGTGAATTGGTTGATACTTGTCATAGGGTGTCAACTTATCATCATTATTACATGTCAATTACCACTATGCAAGGCACAAAGTCTAACCTTACAAGAGGGGTATCAGTTTAAACCATCTTGGTGTATGACGGGCAACACCACCTAAAGGTGTGATAGGAAACCATAAGTATGTCGGGTTGTTAAGGTTAGGGTTCAATAAAGCATCACAATTCACCACTTCAAGGTATATCAGGAAACCCTACTAGATAGTGTGTCAGCCTCTTGCTCCACCCATGGCGTCATGACTTAGCACCCAAAGCAAACCATCTCACACGACACCATCCTGGTCACAACGGGTTAACACCCTCAAGGCATACCATTTTAGCAACTCATATCGGTTAGGCACTCCTATGTTATGATGGGATAACTCCATTAAAACCTAACGATCTAACAACCATATCAACTTAGCATTCTCTAAGTCATGAAGACTTGCCACAAGGTGTGTTGGTTTGTTGCATCACAAGTCATGACGACCATTTACCACTTAGTGCATGTGTGTGGACTTAGTTATCTTTAACCTTAGCAAGATTGACCACTAGTCCATCTACTAACATGGCAAGAAGGTGCAAAACATGGGCAACAACTTAAACAAAGCCTCATCATCAAATCAGTTCTCAAAGCACCAACAATTACTAGCATACATGAGATAAACAAGCTAGATGTAACATACCAGATCTTGGACCCTATCCTATAACTTTGACCTTTTGGGTTTGACCAAACAAGGCTGAGCGTTGGACCTAAAAAGATGTTATTAATGGGCCAATAAGCTTATGCATGTAATATCATCCTAATAAAACCTAATTTGACGCATAATGATCTAATGGGCCAGATGAAAAAACCCATGTGAGAAAGCCTCAAAATAAAGAATAGACTTCAAATTTGTAATCTACACATCAAAACAAGCTTATATGTCAATTTTCATCTAATTTGGACAACCTTGAAATAATAAGAGAGAGAAACTGCCTAAAAGGTGTAATTAATAAATAAATGTAATACATGGCACCCAAAGTTGGAAATAAAGGCAAATTCGTGTTCAATACACTTAAGTTAACTTATGGATGAAGTTTCACCTAATTTGGATAATCCTAATGTCATTAATGTATGAAGAAAGAGAAAGTAAGTTTTGAATAATAAATGCATTAAAAGTTCTCAAAAGGTAAATCTAATTTCATATTTGGAATCTACATGTCTTAATTAGCCTCTGGGCAAAATTTTACCTAATTTGGGGTTCGTTTGAGCCTTCAAAAGAGGAAAGAGAAAAAGGAAATTAAATTAATGCATCACCTTAATTGGATTTCTAATCGAATAAGGTTTCATTTATTTGTGATATGTCACACTTGCTTTCCTATTTTAGTTTTCTCGGGTTCAATTCTGACCCTTAGATTTAGAACCACCGGTAGCTGGATTCTCTTCTTCCTTTCCCCTTTCTATTTTCGCACACAGCGATGGGGGAGCTTCTCTCCCTGGTTTCCTTCTCTGATTCCTCTCTTCCCTCTTCACCTTCCTTCTCGATTTCTTCACCCTCACCTTCCCTTTTTTCTCCCGCACCCAGCGATCCCAGTTTCTAGGGTATTTATACCTCGAGATACCCAAACCGCTGGCGCCGCCCTTGTTCTCTATTTCCGCCCCTGTTTCCCGCTCTGTGACATCTCCTCATCACCTCAGGCGATCGGATTGCCGTGAATTTGTTCCCTGACATCCGTCGGGATCCCAGGTCTTGGTTTCCTGCCTTAGTTCGGCTTCTTCAAACTCTGAGTATGCTTCCCTACTCCGCCCATCTTGTGCCAGTAAGCTCAAGTTAGGGCAAGAGTTTCACGTCGTCGTGGGGCCTGGTGATGGCTCAGGCCTCTTCCTTGTGCTAATGTGAAAGTAACTTGTTCTTCAATTTGGTCTGTCATTGAGATATTGATTTTTCCCCTTTTCGATCCCTTGCTTTTGCAGCTCGCAGACATGGTTCCCGGTCGAAGGAAGGGGATGGACCCCTATACTTTCTCGACTTTGCCCCTCTGTCCTCCTTTCTTGTTTTGATTTTTCGTCTAGGGGAAAATCTGTTTTTTTACACCCTCATTTTCTCCCTTGACTACACGTGGGTTTTTCCTTGACTTGGGCTTGACCCGGTCCCACTGGCCGTCGCCCATTGGGCCACTCAGCCATGTGGTTTTTTCAGAGTTTCTAATTGGCCGATTTTTGAAAATCAATAACTAATTATTTACTGATCAGAAAACTATGGATAAATACTCGTTGGATTCAGAAAAAGAAGGGATTTCCAATGGTATAAGTTTTTATAGCTAAATGTAATATTTAATAATAATTTTTTTCAATGAATGTAATTAATGATGAATTAACCTATAAAAATCATAACTAAATATCTGTAAGTCAGAAAAATATAATAAAATATGCTTTGAACTCGGGAAAATATAACCTAAAATATGGTGTGGTTTTGATAACCTAATTCACCAATAATAAAAAGGCGATTTTTAGGGTTTGAATAATTAATGGAACCCTAATCCTAATTCTACATATATGCATCATAGGTTTTTTGGATGCCTAGGCTTGGACCTAGATGTGACTTTGGACTCTAAAATTGAGGTATGTTGTATCCCCTATTATTCTATGTTGAACAATTCACCTAAGTTATTCTTTCTCTTGGTCCTATGGAGAATAGCCTATACACATTGCTCTTATCTTTTGAAAATCATGGTTCATGTGAACTATCATATTTTGTTATTGATCTTGTGATCACATATATTCTCTTGGACTCTTATTTTATTGTCGTGGTGCATGTTCATCTTTTGATATTATATGCCCACTATGATGTGGATGTTTTGATATCTTTTTCCCACTTACATGTGGATGTATGTTTTGTCCATTGTGTGATGGCAACATTGTATATTCTGACTATACTTTCTACTTGCCTCTACATTTAACATGCTATGTGATTTAGTAGCACTAGAGTAGTGTAATTGCATTGGTTTTGTTTATAGCAGATGTGTTATTTCCTGCTCTTTTTGGGACAACAAGGAACCTCGTACCATGGGCAAGATGTGTGTCTTGACCCATTTTATATATTTGGGAGATTGGTAGTATTCCTTTCTCTATCATGTTTCAACTTTATGAGCGTTGTCCGCCAATTGTGTTTATATTATTATAGATCTATGCTTATCTCACATGCATGCAGGTTGATGATGTTTATGATGGGTTATGTGCCCAAAAATCTTGATGGGTTATGTGCCCAAATCTTTATATGTGCTTATGTGGTAAAATCTTTATTATTTTGATTATGGCAAGTATCTTCTTTTATGATGATGATGATTCTTATCTTTTATGCCCTCTTTGGGTAGTCCTTATCTCTTGCATGGGAAGCCTTTTATTTTGATGTCCCTTATTCTTTATAAATTGCTCAATTTGTTTTCTTGTATGCACATACCATCCTTTGTTGATGTTTCCTATTGTTTCTCTTTTACTGGGGTATGCTTCCAACCCTAGCTGGAGGACTGGATGACAAGGCATATTGACTTGGACATAGATTGTGAAGTTAAAGTTTGGAGACAATCTTGAGGTGGTTTAGATTTCCTCTACATGGATCCTTGTGATGTAAGTTTGTAACCCTTATTTTATAATTGAATATAGTCATGTTTTTATTCTGTTGCTATACTTTAGTCTTTTGATTCCCATTATATAAATATTTGAAAATTTTACCCCCACCCCATCATACCTTCTGAGTGTGTTTGGACTGGAGGTTCTATTATTCAATTTTTTAGTAAGGAAATGGTTTCACTTCTTTACACTAGAGATGAAGAATAACATAAACACATGAAAAGAGTGAAAATAACAAAGGAGGTTAAGAGTCATATAACCCGCCTCAAAGATCACCACCAAGATCCAAGCTCCAAGGTTAAGCTTCAAGCTCACGAGCTCAAGGTAGAATATGATCCTCCAAACTTGATCACCACAATGTAGAAGATGAAGGATGATCAAGGAACTCCACAACTTGGGACTCGTCCTCTAAGATCCAAGAGAGACTCTCTTTCTCCTTAGGCTTCTCAAGGTCATCCACCAAGAAGGAGAGAAAGCAAGGATGGCCAAAAGGATTCTCTTGCATGGAGAGAAAGAGGATTACATACTACACGGATGAGAGAGAGGTCATGTAAGAGGTGTCATAACCTTAGGAGCTTAGTTGAAACTTGTCCACGAGAAAAGAGACACATGCAACATCATGCAAGACATGGTGATAAGGTCAAGGCTATGTCTCACCCTCTTGGCCTCCTACTAAGGTCATGCCCGATACCATGTCTCCACACACCCACAAACCGATAGGGCACAACCCTACACACCCACAAACCAATAAGGCACAACCCTACACACTCACAAACCGATAGGGCACAACCCTACACACACAAATTGACAGAAAATCTCTCCAAGGCTCTCCAACCCGAGACAACACATCTAGGTGCAAGGCACACCTCACACATGTATTCAACACATCACCAAGGATGTCACCTCACAACCAAGATCCAAACAAGGTGCCCATCTCTCTCTCTCCTCCAGATGATGCCAAGAGAAAGAAGGAACACTCTAGAGGTGGCAAACTTGCACATCAACCCCTACTCTGGGTGAATCACAAATTGCACCAAAACCTCTCCACAAAACACAAGCATCATCCAAACAAGCTCAAACAAGAAATTTAAACTTTCTATATGCCCTAATTACATCTCAGATGATTAGAGAAAGGTTCTAAGCAACATACTAAAGCAAACAAACATGGTTATCCCAAAATGTGGGTCAGGGTCCTTACATTTTCTTGATCAAAAGAACCTAATAAGTCATTTGGTGATATTTTCAGAGTCAAAATCCGAGTTTTGCTAAAAAGGTCCTAAAATTAGGGTTTCTATTCATTAAGGTGCATTATATGCTCTAATACATGTTAATAAATTGAAATAGGCAAAGTTGAACTTGGGATCATCTAAAAGTGGTGAAAGTTTGCAATTGAAATCAGTAAGAGAGTTATGTGCATCCTTACACTCTAAGTTGGGATATTTGCAAACCAACCCTATATTCCCTAATGAGGCACTATTTGAACCCTATTCTCTCTATTAATATTTCTTTGCTATATTTGCCTCAAAATCAGTACTAATATTCTATTTCTTGGGTATTGTACCCTACTGCCATGTTTCAAATATATGATGCTTCTACTTGCCATAGTTTCTCTTTAGCATGTCGATTTATAAGACTATTTAGCTAATGTAGTGGTACTTTTATACAACCACCCATAGATTGGACATGTGTTATTTCACCCTAGGGTATGTGTTTACTCTCCCCCTCATAAAATTGTTTTAGGTGACTAGGAATGTGTTACTCTCCTCTCACCTATAGGTTGAGGTCTGGTAGGTGCCTCAATCCTACTTAGTTAAGGTAATCAATATTAATCATGCATGCAAATCTTTTACTATTTTCCTTTTAAGGCAAGAATCTATTTGATTATACCTCATACTCTTGACATATTCATATTATGATGAAATATATTTATTTATCTTTTGTTCTTGTTCACTATGACACAAACCTTGTTTTTCTCTCTCTTACTGGGTGATTTCCCAACCACCCAAGTTTTGAATAAGGTGTTGAACAAGATCAAGGAAACCAAAATCATGAGTAGATTCAAGTCTTGCTTAAAAGATGTCTAGGTTGCTATTGCTAGATCCTTATTCTTCTCATCTTTTTCTTTTGAAAAACTTATGTAATGAACAATGTTGAAAGCAATGTAATAGCTTTAGTTTCTTTTCCTTTCTGCTGCTATTAACATTTTACATGTATCTGAATCATGCTTATTTACTTGGAATATTATACATGCATCCCTCTATATCTATTGTTTTTGTGAAAATATGAATGTTTTGTATTTCCTTTAAATTTTGGTAAAGAGGTGATCTCTCCTCTTTACAGTCACCCACACCTTGTTGCGATCGCAACAACACACCAAGCTCATGTTGCGGTCGCAACACTAGATCGCCCAAGAACCAAGGTTGAAATGGATCACTAGGAGGCAAACCATGTCAACCAAACCACCGCAAGACCACCAAGGTTGAAACAAAACACATCAGGAACAAGTGTTGCGGTCGCAACACTCCACAAACCAACATAAGGTTGAAGCTCAACAACAAAGGAAACTCTAGAAACCCTAGCATCACCACTGGACACCACATCATCAACCATGGTCCAAACAAGGCACCCATCTTCATCATCTTCTCCCTCATGATGCAAAGGTACAAGAAAAACACTCTACATGTGACAAATTGCAAGATAACCCTCACTCATGGGTAAATTACAACTTGGTCCGAAACAAGGATACATAGCTCAAACGTCATCCAAACAGGACCAAACTGAAAACATAAGATTGTCACATGTTAACAAAATTGATCAAAGGATTAGATTAAGGTTCAAGCATCTTATTAAGAAAATCAAGCACACTTAATCACTAAGCTAGGTCAGGGGCCTTACACTTTTCTTATTAGGAACCATGTGAAACCAAAATTTAATCCATTAGTGGTCATCCATTCCACTTTCTAGAGAATTACACACAATTCTCATGAGTACATTACTTATTATCCATTATTTTTTGTCTTTTTCTTAATATTGAATTTTCTTCCATTCCTTTTTCCCATATTTCATTATTGGATCACTAAAACACTAAAATCACATATTTCACCACAAAGGGGAAATTGTAAGCGAAAACTTACTTTCAAAATAATGCATAACATATTTCCAATATGTCCTTTTAATTGAAATAATTACATTTCAATTATATAAATACATGTGAAAAACCAGGTTATGACAATAGAGGTTTTCACGATCATGTCAATATTTTTCAGGTATTATTTGGCCAAGGGAGTGATTTTTAAAAGCATTTTGCAGGATTAGGGTGAAAATGGGATTTTCATATCCGTTACCTATGAAAATAATAAAGCATGTTGGATCTCTCTTCAAGGTGTGTAGATGGATACCATGTCATTTGCAAGGGGCACATGGTCATTTCTTGGTTCTGGACTAAGCCAGACAACTATTTGACTGATCCATCCCAGTTAACTTGCTACAAATCAGACCCAACTCTCTATCCCATTCTCACGTTCATCACTGTGATATTATGTGCAGTCTTCCTCAAGTCTTCTCACATGGGGTAATAGATCACTGCCATGAGCATCAAGTCTAGCGAGTTCCCACTCATCCACCTGACCTTTTAGGTGACTCTAAGGTTGGATAAAGCTTCACATTGTTGGCCACACACCAACAATCTAACATCACAAATCTGGCACGGTAGATCTCGAGGTCAAGAGAGATCCTATTTGGTGCATATCAATTATGAGAAGAAGGTCTAGAGAGAAAGGGGATTCACACAATATCCTTTCAGCCAACTCCAAAAATAGGCCAAGAAGGTTTGAATACTTCCCTTAAACGTGTTTATGCCCTTAGATGAAAGTGGAGGGGACATGAAGACTACTCCCAAGAACCACCCTCATCATTGATGGACTTGGGTTTGGAAGCTCGGAGAAAACTTGGGATCCAACTTCAAACACCCATAAAGTTACTCCCTAGCTAGTTCATGGTTGTGGCTATCATCCTAACCAATAACCTCACTATTGACTCCTTCTTCAAACTCTTACCTCCGTCCAGATCTGCTCACATGAATGGAGGGTTGAGTGAAGTGGAGGTCTCGATCTCTTAAATATCCATGAAACAAACCTGCATAATATATGTTCAACAACTCCAACAATTTTTTTTTCTCAACAACTTGCTGGAATCACTTGGAGCTCACGATTTATTTGGTAAATGAGGTCAGATGTTTCACGGCTCTGATATATTCTTATCCTTGCTTTTTCCGGAGGTTGAAGATGAATGATACAATGTTAAATCAATTTTCAGGGTCAACATTAGATTTCCCTTAGTGGATATGTGGCTCATTGCTTGTGCGAGCCTCCACCTAGGATGGTTGCTTGACATGGGGCTGATATGGGTGAATAAATATCAAAGTGAGTTCTATTTATCTGAAAACTTACTCACCCAAGCAATATTTAATAAAAAAATATCTCTCACAAGGCCAATCCAGGAGCCGTGAGAATTTAAGACGAGCTCTATCATTACTAAAATTAAACGGTGACCAATATTGGACTCAAATATTGTTAGTTGACGCATTAACATTAATATCGGAGAGGATTCATTCCAAGGAACATTTATCTCATTAGGAATCATAATAACTCACATATAGAACATCAAATAATCACATTGGCTCTAGACCATTCATATATACCTCTGAATTTGGTTTGATGTCATTCCAATGTACTATAAGTCCAATTGGTCATCCAATGAACATCCATGAATATCAGAATCCTAATGGGTATCAAAACCCTAAAATCCATATTATCACATGTCTCGTGGATTTTTGAGTGGAATCGATGAATCAATGTGCTAGTTCTACATCTACACCAATATTAGTGTTAAATGAGTGTACTTAGCAGTTACACGAATTGATAAAATATGTTGCTGACTGTAGCGCTAGATGTGGGTTTAAGGCCCATTAGAGCACTAAAAAGATGTCAAGAGCAACAATTATATGCTGCATGTGTTATGGACTGCGAAGCCCTACTTGAACTGCTATAAAAATAAGTGTAAGAGGAGTGGTATGTGCGTGCACAAGGCAAGTGGTTGCGATGAACGTCACAGTGTCTCCGAAAACCAGTGGGTGATCCCAACCGCCCAACCCGCCTATGAAGGTAGTAATCAGAATGCAAGCTAACGAATAAGTGGTTGGCACTAGAAGTCACAACTCGTCCTGACTCCTAACTCACTCGAGAGACATATTTTTTTTAATTAAGCGGGAGGCGAGTATATATTCACCCTGGCTCCCGTCCAGGCACAAAGGAAACAAAGGCCTTAAGGCCGTTACAAAACCCTCATAGCAAAACCTGTTGGTAACTACCTAATCTTTACATGTTTGGTGTGAGGTATCCCTTGTAAGTCACTAAAGTATAGAATTCTAACTTTGGGTGGCATAAGAGGCAGCCATCCAAAAAGGTAACTGTCTAGGATAGTAGGATTCCTCCCCCGTAGTACTCAGTTCTTCCATGCGCTAGTTAATCGCCAGCGCAAGAAGCATAACTCCTATAGAATCAGAAGGGATGACGGGACTTGGACAGAGGACCCAGCTTCCATCATTGACGAGGCCATGTTTTTCTATTCTAACCTCTTCTCTGCAGGGTCCCCCTCTAAACATGTTCACATCTTGCAGCATATCCCCACTCTTGTCTCGGTGGAACTCAATGACCAACTCATGGCGGTTCCAGAGGAAGTAGAAGTTTACGCCGCTCTCCTGAGCTTAGACCCCGATAGCGCTCCGGGTCCGGACGGATTCACGGGGGCGTTCTACAGAGCGGCTTGGCACATCATCAAGCAGGATGTGGTAGATATGGTGCAACATTGTTTCAAAGGAGGAGATCTGCACCCGAGCCTTAAATGCGTCAAGCCTTCCCTCATCCCAAAGGTGGATAACCCTGAATCCATCAATGACTTCAGGCCAATCAGCATTGGGAATTTCGCTATGCGCCTCATCTCCAAAATGATTGCCAATAGGTTCTCCACCATCCTTCCTTCTCTTATCTCACTGGAGCAGAACACGTTCGTTAAAGGGTAGGATATCAGCAACAACATCCGACTTGCTCAAGAAATATGCTTTGATCTAGATCACAGCCATACACACGCGAATCTTATTTTCAAGGCGGACATGTCGAAGGCCTTTGACCGAACCAATTGGTCTTTTCTAGATCAAGTGCTAGCTAGTTTTGGGTTTGATCACAAAGTGCGATCCTTCATCTCAATGATCCTGTAGGGAGCCCGCTTTTCTGTACACCTCAAAGGCCAGTAAGGCGGCTTCTTTCACGCCACGAGAGGCTTGCGACAGGGAGACCCCATGTCCCCCACCCTTTTTATTCTCATGGAGGAGGCCCTTAGCAGGTTCATCACCCACATGGGATCACAAGGCTCCATTCAACGCTTCCAGACAAGGGGTGGCTCCAACGCACTTGCTGTTTGCAGATGATATCCTCTTTTTTCTCAATCCAGCTTCCTCCTCGCTTTCTCATCTCATGCATGGCCTCCTCCTCTACACATCAGCTTTGGGTCAAAACATAAACTACACAAAGTCGGGTTTTCTCTTAGGGAAATCCACACCGGAGGCGATCTCGAGAGTCAGCCGAATCTTGGGTTGTAGTGGGGGAACAGACCTCATCTCCTACCTGGGGTTGCCGCTTGCCAAAGGAAGAGTCAGGGTGGCACACTACAATTCTCTCTTAAAACACATTGCTAAGCGCACAGGGGCATGGTATGGAAGACTGCTGAGCTTTGCAGGAAGATTGACGCTAGTCAAGTCAGTCTTAAACTCAGTACCTCTTTACGCCCTTCTCAACAGCAAAGTTCCGCTTTCCATCATCAAGAAGCTAGACTTGTCTCTTAAATCTTTCCTCTGGGAGTCTAGAGAAGGGCACAAAAGATGTTCATGGGTAAGCTAGAAGACTGCCTGTGCACCGTCGAATATGGAGGACTCGGTATACAGTCTTTGAGGCTGACCCAACAAGCAGGCTATATCAAGGCGGCTTGGAGCATTTTGGAGGGCGACTCCATATGGGCAATCTTCTGCAAAGACAAGTACCGTAACAGCAGATGGAGGGCAGACGACTCCCATCCTTGGTTCCTCAAGCTAGGCTCCTTTGCCTCGCCATATTGGAAACAGATTTGGAAGGCCTACCCCCTCATCATGTTGAACTCTCATTGGGAGGTGGGAGGTGGAAACATATCTTTTTGGTTCGCTAATTGGATCGGTGATGGTCCCCTCTTCCCACACCGTGCACATGATCAAGCTGTTTTCTTCGGGTTGTCAGTGAAGGATGTACTATCGTTGGTACATGGTTGGGACTATGATTTCCTCCATCATCACCTCCAGGATGACGCTATCCAGAGAGTCCTTACCAAGCATCCCGCTCTTACCCCGGATCAACCAGATAAAATTATATGGGAGCCTGCAGAGTCTGGACGCTTCACGGTTACTTCTACAAAGTCTCTTTGTGCACGAGACTCCCTTCCGTTATTTCCTCCTCGGTACAATATTTTTAAATGGGTCTGGTCTCCTCACCTCCCCCTTAAGATTTCTACCCACTTGTGGAAGCTTTACCATAAGGCCCTAGCGGTGGATGATAGAGTTATTGCCTGCAAGGTCCCTCTCCTATCCAAATGTGAATGCTGCTTGGAAAGCAAACTACGAAGACATCGACCATCTCTTCTTGAATAGTGATGCAGCTCGAGGCGTCTGGTCGCACCTTGAGGAGGTGTTGAACCTTTCTCTCTTACAGAATAGTTTATCCACAATGGGAGCCCTTAACCGATGTTGGAATAAAGCTTCCCACCAAACCTTCCTGGGCCATATGAGAGGCCTTCTGCCACAAGTGGTCCTCTGGTGCCTTTGGAAGGCAAGATGTCGTAGCAGATATGATGGGCGTAAAATTTCCTCCCAAAGGTTATGGAAGGAATCTACACACATCTTTAACTCTATGACGGGCCTAAGTCGTTTTGATGATCTGGGAGGACAACCACAAAACATCACGACCTGGGAAATGTTTCTTCTTAAAGTTCCTCACGTCTCCTCCTGGTCCTACCACCCGGTGAGATGGGACAAACCCAGCATAGGGCGGATTAAGGTAAACGTCACAACAAAAAGATGGAAGAATACAAGCAACAAAACTTGCCATACGTCTGTGGGAGGCATTGCACGAAATGTTGAAGAACGATTGTGTGGGCGTTCTCATCCCCAGGCATCGCAGCCGGGACGATGGAAGCATATCTCGAGGCGCTCTTCTACGCAGCTAATATGGGGAGGATTTTCGGCTCCAACATTGAATCCTTCGAAACCGACCTTCACCTCGTGGTGGACCTCGTCAAGGGGGCTTTCGATCCCCCATGGAAAATCAAGCATGTGGTGGGAGCGGTACAGAAGGGAGTGGCGAGTTCGGCCATCACTTGGGTGCACAAGGAAGTTAACCAAACAACTAGAGATCTAGCGATTTACGGAGGCATCATAGTGGACAACTATTGTTTTATGTCTCTACAACATATGCCACCAGCAGCCAGGGTCTCATACCACAAAGATAAAGACGGAATACCTTATACCATACGAGTGAAGAATATATAGGAGCTTTTGTCCTTTTACACCTTTGAAGGGGTTTCTTGACGTAGACGTCTGTAGCCTCCTTTTTCTTAGCCTGGCGGGGGGTCCAGGGTGAATAACATACACCCCCGTTTAATTATTTTTTTTAAAAAAAGCTCGATTAAAAAGCCCGAAACAACCGAAAACACGAGAGCCAGAAAAAGCGCCGATACCGACGTGGCCGCATGCGGGGACTCCCGGAACAGACCCGACCAGATTCCTACTGGAGATGCCGTTCACACGCGGAAGTACGTCACCGCCAGGCTTCTCCGCCTACGTGTCATGCAGTAGTTGGTCCTCCGCGGCGACGCCCGCGCTATATGGTGGCGCACACGTCTGCTCGGGCTTGCAGATAAGGATATGCCAGCTGACGAGGTTCACGAGTCTCCACGACTTGTTCGTTGTACTACACTACTGCCACCTCGAAGAGTCGCACATCTTTGTCCCCACAAATAAAAATACATCGCAATTATATATAGAAACGGGATATCACAGTCCTTTTGTTCGGTTCCGCTCTGGCTCTGGCGTCTACTTGGGCTCCATAATAATTCAATTTATCCATGTCCAGAACAATAATATTAAGCGAAATTATCATAAGTGCACACCTCAAGTGCACATCCCCAACATCATTGTCACTCATACTCAATAACACAAAGAACTATTACCATTTTGCGTCATAGTTTTTAGGAGTCCATAGTTATTTTGTGGCTGGAGAAACTGGAATAAAAGAAATAGCGAGTTAATGGATGTAGAGAGATGGGGTATTAAATAGAAAGGTGAGGTGATGAATGGGGGAGAGAGAGTGTATATTACATAGAAAGAGAACTAAGGGCTCGTTTGGTTGTTAGCGGTTGGAAGACAGCTGCTGAATTCAGAAACATGAAATGTAATACAGTGCAATCCAAATATCCCATTATTGTTTGGTTGGAAGCAGCTCCAAGTAAACTCGTTCGTTTTCCTTCGTTTGGTTGGAGATACTTCAGAGCTCTGGTTACCAGTGGTGATTGCACCATCCCAGAAATCCTATTCGTCGGCCACATTTCTAGTTGTATAGGTACAAGAAAGGTGGTGAGCACAGCAGACTTTGTCCGCAGGCAGCGTTGCTGTCATGCAAACAATGTGGGAATGCTCCAGCTTGCGGATGAACCGCGCCCAATTTGGGCACGGTTCGTTTTCCCAAATTTTACACGTGAGCAGGAACTATCTGCAATTGGTTTTTAGGTATGAGTTCCAGTTCTGTCCAACCAAACTGATGGAGTTCGAATACACAATGAGTTGGAACTGCAAATCTTAGAATGCAGCCCAACCAGACGAGCCCTAAAAGTAGATGGAGAGAGAGTAGGACAAGATAATATGTCCAGTTATTAGCATTATCTAAGTATAAAGTAGGTTTTGTGCTCGCAAGGATGTTAGCTCACTGGTGATCTGACTGTGGCCAAAGACAGGGGTCTCAAGTTTGAATCTTGATGGGGATGAATAAATTTGAAATTTAATGAGGGGTCCGGGAGAGGAAATCTCCTTGATGACGACTCATAGAGTAGGTTTTTTAGAACTTGTTAATGATAATAATTTAATATAATAATATGCATTGTATTATGTTAGTTATTTAATGAATATTATATAATTTAAAATTGACTATATTTAATATAAAATAGATAATGCTTAATTATTGTTTTATAAAATACATACACCACTTATGTACAAATAATATATATATATATATATATATATATATATATTCAAATTAGTAAATACTTACATTAACATTGTTTAATTAAAAAATGTTAGTTTTTTTCTTAAAGATTTGTATTACTAATAACAAGTACATGTACAATAATTCATCATCTCCCTCTCTCAAATAAATTTCAACCTCTCGCATTGTATAAAAAATTGCTATCACTATTTTAGAAATTTACTTCATATGACACCGAAAGGAAACAAAAAGGTGACAGAGAGCGAGGGTGTTCCTATCCTTTTCTTGTTTTGGTGTGGGGAAACATGGGTGTCAAACTATCAATTGCAAAGTGTGAACGCTTGATAGATTGACAGGGCTTTGGTAGATGCCATATTTTGAACTGAGATTATTTTAGAATAAAGACGTGCAACTTGTATTTTTTAATCATTAATATAATAAAGTAGTTAGGCAGAGGCTCCATGATCGTCACCGTTGACGTATGATGCCACTAGCAACGTCTGATTAATAATAATCGTCTTGATCTGGTAACGGAAGCGAATTGAAGTGGAGCATGATTGATCGAGTGAGTAGCGGGGTCTAGTGAACTTAAGGATCAAATAGGGCTGGATCAAGCACCATTGACAGGTAACTACTTGCGATTAATTAGTCTCGACAAAAATTGACTCATTCCAAGAATGGAAACGAATATACGAAATTGGTATTTGTATCATTATTCCATGGCTACTCCGTTTGATATACTAACATGATTGACATTTAAAAAAAGGCCTAAATTATTATTAGTATTTAACAAGTTTTAGAATTCTTTATTTGTGCCATCCATGATCCGAACGTAGTAATATTAATAAACACACTTCTATTCCACTCTTGGTGAGATATATATGATTATTGGCATTCAAATGAGTAATGTAGTTTGGATCTATGATGCTCTTATTTGGAGAGATAGATCTAGTCACACCACATTGAAACTGACAAGGCTGGACATTCTCATAGTTGTAGGTGATGTTTTTCTAAAAGGTGATGCGAAATTGTTGTGCAAATTGCATTAGAGATAAAGTAAAAAATGTGGTCCTTTAACTCTTTGGAACCACTTTTATCAACCTAAGAATTACAAACACACTATATAATATGTTGAACTTATACAATAAAGAACTAAGTTCACATAAAAAACACTGCAATGGATTGACACATAAACTAGCTAAACCTTTTTAGGACAAAAGGTATAAACTGAAAGTATCTAGTATAGAAATTCCCAAAATATAAGTAAACATGTTGACCGAACAACAATATAACAATGACACTCACAACTTTATACTCATTGTATATGAGCTTAAGAATGCAGAAATCAAATGGGCATAACAATTGCAAGTACATAACATTATGATGTGAGAAAACATAGATATAGGTCAATAAAAATCACAATTGCCGTGGAGAAGAGACATAACTGAAAGAAATCCGTGAAAGTTTAGGCTTTCGTCGTCTATATCCTGAGTATCTCTACTGGCATTATCATAATATCATTCAAAACATTCAACAAATCATAATTTCCAATGAAAACATTCAATAAAAATTCCGATACATACCTACGAGAACCTGCTACACGAGTCATAGCGTTATAAAATTACCTGGGATTTCTAAAACAAAATGCGTTAAAGTAAATGGCAGCATATGAAACCGATTTCGTTGAAAACGAACTCATGTACAACCAAACGTCCATCATATTAGATTTCGACACACACAAAAGAGTGAAGGAGTTTTTCACACGTCGAGTGGTACTAAGCCAAGAAAATGGGAGCAGTGGCTTTTATTTTAGAAGATATTTTTAATGTAATTTTTATGTACAAATATATACTAACAAGAAAAAATAATCTATTATCAATATTATATATGGTGAAGGTTTTCCGCCTCTTGAAAGTCCTAGGCGACCAAGACCCAAACTTGTGAGTAGTAATGGCTTGTGTCCTCTGAGCAGACTGGCAGTTGTACACTTGCTCACGTTCCTCCCTCCACCTGTTGATAACTTCGAGGCCGAACCTCATCCACGATATATTCTAAAGTTTTTCTTGGTGACGATCAGTCCTGTATCCTGATCCATATCATTTTCGTTCCTCCTAACGGCAAAAAAATAAATATAAAAATAGATATTTTTAGATAATGCGGAGTACGTAAAAACCCAGACGTTGCAGAAAGAAAATATAAATCAGGTTGCTCCGCAGGCACCGTCGCCCATAGAGAGCAGAAGCGGAGGGGGAGGCCGTGGCCGGAGCAAGAGCGCGTGTGGAGGGAGTGAGCGAATTTCAATCCTTTGCCGTCGTCGACGACGCCGGGTTTAGGTTCCAATTCTAATGGATCCTTACAAGGTGCGTGATTTTTGCCCTCCTCTGCTTCGATTTCTCTCTTTCCTTTAACCTTTCACCAGCTCCAATGAAACAAACTGGGGATTCCTATCCTTCTCCCCTCTCGCGCTTATTCTCCCTTCACAAACTCCAGATTGCTTCTTTTCTCTTCTCTTCTCCATTCTTGTCCTCTGATGATGACGGTCAGCTGTCATTTCCCCTAACCCGGTGGTTATTCCCCTTCTTCCTTTCGAAATTCTGATGATAGGGCAACAGATGCCACCACCTTTCCTGTTGATCTTGCTTGCTCCTTTTGGTTTAAGAGGCAACGCCACCTTCATGCCAGACCGTGACACCTTTTGCTGCTTCTTGCTCGTTTTCCTTTTTGTCCTCGAATACGTTCGGCTAACTGATTTTGTGCTTTTCTTATGCTTGGTGCAGCACCGCCCTTCGAGCGGATTTAACAGCCCCTTCTGGACCACCAATTCCGGGGCGCCCGTATGGAACAACAACAATTCTCTCACCGTTGGGTCGCGGGGTAAGCCAATTTACCCTTTCCTCTTCCATCTGAAACGAATTCGATGAGCGGTGTTTGCTTGCAGTCTGGTTGCTGTTGTGGTCTGGAATAGCTAGGGTCCTCGTCCATCTCTGTGCATGTTTTGTTGTTATACTTGTTGTTGGTGGGATACAATCAGCTATTGGTTACGGAAAGTCACATCAAGGTTTCTGCTTTTCGGAAAACCATGAAGCTGTAGCTAGTTTTACTAAGGCCACCGACCAGTCTTCTCTGAGCTTACTAGGAGATTTTGTTTGTGGGCCCGCATGGGGAGGGATCTTGGTGCATTTTGCCTGATGTGTTGCCTATATATGCGCATACAATTTGCAAATCAATGTAGGGTAGTCCTGAACTGTCACATATCACTGTTTAGTCTGTACTTTTGTGGGAAACTGATAAATCTAGTGGCATTTGTATGAAATATGTATGAATGACAGTGCACCATCTTTTACTTAATTTTACCAACGTAAAATCCCAAGCTTGTGCGTTCCTGATATCCATGGAATACTTTCTCCCTTAGGAAGGAAATTCATCATGGAAATTCAGTTGTGAAGTAGTATGTCTTCTGGTATGTAATTGTTGTGATTATGCACAGAATTAGATATGTTCATGCCTTTGAAGTGTGCGATGTACAATACAGCACAATAGTTATCTACAATTCTTTGTTTGCTCAACTGCTGCTGCTGATAATTACATATATATTGTTGTCATCCTGTATCCAGTCCTGCCTGTTTCATCGCTATTTAAATCGTATACTGTATATTTGAAGCTAACGGTTTATCCACAATCTATTGCCTGCTCACCCGCTGTTGCTGATAATTACACTTAGTATTGCTGTGATCCTGTATCCCGTCTTAGTAGATATGACACGCCTTTTATATAGACTGCATAATGTGTATTATAGAAGCTGATAGATGATTACTGTTGCCTGCTTACCTGCTGCGACTGATAATTGCACACTGAAATATCTTCATGGTCCCATATTTAGATACAGGTCAAATGACTTGCCTTCAATTTGAACTTAATACTGTATAACTGATTTTAACAAATTGCTCGCAATCTGTTTCCTGCTCACCTGCTAGATGATTCCATACCATCTATCGAACTCAATAATGTTAATTACATGCTAACAGCGTAGTCTCACAATCCATTGAGTGCCCACCCACTACTGCTGATAATTGTTGCACTACTGAGTAGTATAACGATCGTATATCCAATGTTGTTAGAGACTCATATCATTTTGCCATCACACTTGGTGTAATATTTTACTGGCTTACTGCAATTCATCTGGAAAATACTATGCATTATTTCCCATCAACAACTATTGATGGGATCTTCACCTCAATTGTGTGCATCTCCATGGATTCACAACTAGGAATAACTCCAATAAAACAGATCACAACCTCCATCATATAGGTAAAGTCATCAGATAAGGCTATAGTACATTCTAAACCCATGCATCCACATAAAAACCTTTTACCAAGTTGTCGCCCGGATAATGGACAACCGACAAGGTGAACACGAAGGTTACTACCTATGTAGGTTCAACTTCAATATTCATGTCTAGATGATATCCCCACAAGGATCTAGTGATCATGCTTAACACATCAATGAAAATATCGGGGTTACTTATTTCTACTATTTTCTCCTGGCCTTGGCAGGTCCCATCCTCCTTGAGGACTATCATGTTCTTGAGAAGCTAGCTCAGTTTGACAGGGAACGGATACCCGAGCGTGTTGTCCATGCAAGGGGAGCTAGTGCCAAGGGTTTCTTTGAGGTCACCCATGACGTTACTCATCTTACCTGTGCGGATTTCCTGCGGGCTCCTGGTGTGCAAACTCCAGTTATTGTTCGTTTCT
Source organism: Alisma plantago-aquatica (assembly GCA_963693085.1). NCBI lineage: Eukaryota > Viridiplantae > Streptophyta > Magnoliopsida > Alismatales > Alismataceae > Alisma > Alisma plantago-aquatica. The sequence goes on along the minus strand of OY856413.1, from coordinate 70,332,825 downwards.
CAACTGTTATTCATGAAAGGGGAAGCCCTGAAACTCTCAGGGACCCTAGAGGTTTTGCAGTGAAATTCTACACAAGAGAGGTATGTTAGTACTTGATCAGGCTTTCTCTTTTGCCGTGAAATTGTATTTTGTTGTCTTGTGTCTATTAATGTGCCTGATGCTAAATATTTAATCTTTTGTGGAAAGCAATGAATATAATTGATCTCCCACTATTTCGCTGATTAGCTCAAAATTCTGATTCCTTATAAACGTCTTTTCCTTGGCGATCTCCTTTATGTGTGTATGTAAACTTAAATTTAAAGAGACCAAAATTTCATTCAAAATTTCAAACAATTCTTAGTCGTTACTCGTTAGTGGTTTAGTTTAGCCTCTGCTATTGAAAATTTATTTCCTTTATATACGATATATCTGTATTTATCCTTTAAGATGGTTAGGCACTAGTTAGTTGCCTCGATTATGTAGTGTCTTCTTGGTAAACATCATGTTTGTTTAATTTGATGCTCCTGTGCACTTGCTTCTCTTGGAAGTTTTTTGTTGACACGGTTTAACAACTGATCATTACATGCTTGCAGGCTTTATATTAAATTTTAAAATAATTGTCTTGGGATCTAGATGAGCTGACATGGTTTTATTGTTTTGTGTACCAGGGAAACTTTGATATGGTTGGAAATAACTTCCCAGTTTTCTTCATCCGAGATGGTATCAAGTTCCCAGATATGGTTCATTCTCTCAAACCCAACCCGAAATCCCACATCCAGGAAAACTGGAGGATTCTGGACTTCTTCTCACACCATCCCGAGAGCTTGCATATGTTTTCGTTTCTGTTTGATGATCTTGGTATTCCTTCAGATTACCGCCACATGGATGGTTCTGGTGTTCATACTTACACCCTTATCAACAAAGCCGGAAAGACAAACTACGTCAAGTTCCATTGGAGACCTACATGTGGAGTAAAATGTCTCCTGGACGATGAAGCTGTCAGTGTTGGTGGCAATAACCATAGCCATGCTACCAAGGATCTTTATGATTCCATAAACGCTGGAAACTACCCTGAATGGAAACTGTACTTTCAAATCATGGATCCATTGGATGAAGATAAATTTGACTTTGATCCCCTTGATGTCACAAAGACTTGGCCAGAGGACATCTTCCCTCTTATGCCCGTTGGTCGTATGGTTTTGAACAAAAACATTGACAACTTTTTTGCAGAGAACGAGCAGCTTGCTTTTTGCCCTGCAATTATTGTACCTGGAATCTATTACTCAGATGATAAGCTCCTCCAGACTAGGATTTTCTCTTATGCCGATACGCAGAGACATCGTCTTGGACCAAACTACTTAATGCTTCCAGCTAATGCTCCAAAGTGTGCTCACCATAACAACCACCATGACGGTTTTATGAACTTCATGCACAGGGATGAAGAGGTGATGTTATTTCCAATCTAAAGCCAGTGGCGACCTCTTCAGATTTTTTTTTTGCTTGTTTCAGTTGTTTTACCAATGTATCCTTGTGTTCATTCTGTGCTGTTGGATTTTCAGGTTAACTACTTCCCTTCAAGATATGACCCTACTCGACATGCCGAGCAATACCCTATTCCATCCCATGTGTACACCGGCAAGCGTGAAAAGGTGAAGTTTACTTTTTTGCTGTCCTTATGTAATTCAAGTGCTCTGCCAATATGTATTCAGATGGCTTTAAATCTGTGTACTTGTTCACGTGTCTCTCATTTGTTATTGTTATTTCATTTGAATGTAACATTATACACAGTGCTGTATTCCCAAGGAGAACAACTTCAAGCAGCCAGGAGAAAGGTACCGTTCGTGGGCACCTGACAGGTCTGTTGCTGTGTTCATTCTTAGCTGTTGGCAGTAGCTAAAGTTTATAATCTTCTTGTGGTTGATTTTTGATCTTTAATTCCATTCACAGGCAAGATCGGTTTGTTCATCGCTGGGTCGATGCACTGTCAGACCCTCGAGTTACTCACGAGATTCGCAGCATCTGGATTTCTTATTGGTCGCAGGTAAGGGAGACATTTCCAGTCTATATTTAGGTTTTTCTTCTTCTTTACTCCCGAGGGCTGGGCGGAATAAGTGAGTATTACAAGGCTATCACAAAATAATTAAGATTTGGTTTTTGATAAAAATCAAGACGTACTCCCATGATTAGAATATGTACTTCAATTTTGTCTAGAGAGAATGAGACTTCAAGTTATCTAGAGTTGTTCAGTATGTTTAACTAACCATGTAGACGGCGGGTTGAGTAAAAGCGTAAGTTGCTTAGAAACGATGTCAACTCTCTTAAGAAGAGCTATAAGATCCTGACGTGTAGCTAGCTAGTGGTGGTAATTTGTCTCCTCAATTCATGGTAGCCGAGCAAGAGGCATCTAACTTGTAAATTGGTACTTATGATTGCAGTGTGACAAGTCTCTGGGTCAAAAGATCGCAACTCGTCTAAACGTAAAACCCAGCATGTAAGGCCAGGAGAGCAACCGGCTATTTTCTGGAGTATAGAGAAAGATATTAGCAGGTTCGCCTGAAAAAGCAATGCTGATTTGATTATATGTTATTGTGGCAAGGTGGACTCCTGGAATATCACGTACTGTACCAAATCAAGGTTGTAATAAGATTTGCTCAGACGTTCTTGTGTCCAATTTGTATGCATACGACTACTTGGATCTTGGATGTAAAAGCGAAAATATGATTCGTGTACTTAATACAGGTTGAAACTTTGAAAAGCAGTTATTTTGAGAAAAGCTTTAAAATGTTATTCGTTATATATAAAATCTTGGTTTGGCATGTATTGTCTACGGTTGCCGAGAACTGTAAGCTGGTTTGTTTCTTCAAGTGGTATGCTGATTTCAAAATATATGAAGTGCTCCGCCTATAACTATGCTGTTTGTGAACTACTGATGTTGGAATTTGTCTGAACACTTGAACGGTGTTAGTGTTGAGTGGTTACCATGATTACTTGTCAGCTTCTGTGCATATGTAAAGCTGAGTGGCTGCTCCTTTTGTGCATACGACTACTTGGATCTTGGATGTAAAAGCGAAAATATGATTCGTGTACTTAATACAGGTTGAAACTTTGAAAAGCAGTTATTTTGAGAAAAGCTTTAAAATGTTATTCGTTATATATAAAATCTTGGTTTGGCATGTATTGTCTACGGTTGCCGAGAACTGTAAGCTGGTTTGTTTCTTCAAGTGGTATGCTGATTTCAAAATATATGAAGTGCTCCGCCTATAACTATGCTGTTTGTGAACTACTGATGTTGGAATTTGTCTGAACACTTGAACGGTGTTACTGTTGAGTGGTTACCATGATTACTTGTCAGCTTCTGTGCATATGTAAAGCTGAGTGGCTGCTCCTTTTGTGCACTACAATCTCTCCCGGTGTTTTTCTATTCCTGTTATGTTTGAGTATCGTATCTTTCATTTTATGTGGCATCAATAATGGTATCATGTTTGGTCAATAAGTTTATGGAAGAAAAACCAAAATAGCCCAGTTTAATAAAAAATAGCACAAACCCCATCTTAATTCCCGAAATAGCCTACTTTCATTGGAAAGCGTCAATATCTTGGCGTTTTTAGTGCGGCTGGGTTGAAAGCGTCACTTGAAGGCGCCATTTTTTGGTGTTTTTAGTCCAAAAGCGCCATATTTTTGGCGTTTTTAGTTGATCCTGTGCGCGCTGACGCCTCCCGCCTGTGGCTGGATTCTAGACGTTCATGTGACCACCAAGGGCCTGCGCCGACCGGAACTCCCTCCTGCAGAAGTTGCAAGTGTAGGACGGAGGCGGCCACGAGAACCCGGCCAGCATCTGGCCGTCATATCCCGACCAGTAAGACAGCGGCGCCGGTCTTATTGCAGCTCCATACATCATGCTCCGACTCCTCTCGCTGTTGATGCTGCTCGCGGAGCTGCCGCCGCTGATGGTACCGATCATCATGTTCGCGTCGCTGTTGTTGTTGGTGTGGTCAGTGACGACGGCGCCACCTAATCTGGTACCAACTTCTGCTGCCGCTTGTGTGCCTATCCATCGGTTTGAACTTAAAATAGTGAGGAAGATCAATGCAGGTGGAGGGACACAAGGGAAGATGGCCGCTCGTCTACAAAGAAACAACGACAGAAGACACAAAAATTTAAAATTGGCGTTGTGCCAGTCTAGCGTATTCGTGATGTAGATCCATGGTGTCGGCGACACAGCTAGGAGCACGACGTAGTGGTTAGCAGTAGTACAGTTTGTGATCGGTCATACGGCGGTAGGTGGAGTGGGTTTACCTGCTTCGTGCCGTTGGCGAAGGACTCGGAGAGGTTGCCGCGGCGGCGGGAGCTAGACTAAAAACGCCAAAAATATGGCACTTTTTGACTAAAAACGCCAAAAAGATGGCGCCTTCAAGTGAAAACGCCAAAAAGATGGCGCCTTCAAGTGAAAACGTCAAAAATATGACGCTTTTGGGCTAAAACGCCTAAAAGTTGGCGCTTTCAACCCGAGCTGCACTAAAAACGCCAAGATATTGGCGCTTTCCAATGAAAGTGGGCTATTTCGGGAATTAAAATGGGGTTTGTGCTATTTCAGTACATATTTTTATTAAACTGTGCTATTTTGGTTTTTCTTCCTAAGTTTATGTAGGCGTAGTGGGGTGTAGGCCAGGATGATTGTTGAATTTTGTTAAGGAGTCTATTTAGTTAAGTTGTTAGTCTATTTACTTAAGTTGATTTAGTCTATTTGTAATATGTGCCTAGTTGTGTTTTAGCCCTTTAGAGTTTGTCGTGTCTGTATATTTCCCCTTATCCTATTTATAGAAAAGGGGAGCTGTTTCCTATCAATAAGAACAAAAATTCCACATGAAAGAGGATTTTCCCATCACATTGCCTTTACACAAATTTCATGAACACCTTTGATTCGACGCTATCCCCAAATCTTATAGGTAGGTCCGTTAGTTGACGAGCAAAGACTTCCACAAGTTGGCGCTTAACGTTGACAGATGAGAGCCTCAACTAATGCGGACTAGCTTTTAGGGGCCGTTTGGCCGTCGTTTTCCTAAGTACATGTATGGATATATTGATGAGAGAAAATAACGTTCTGCATTCTATCTGGCAGTTGCGTTAATAGTTTAGCGGGATCTGAAGTAGAAAAATTCTACCCATAACATCCCACATATCCGGCCACCTACTCGGACATCGAGACTCACCAACTCCTGCGCCCGCCAGCTGCTGTGCCAGCCCACTGCTACCCCCACTAGCCTCTGCGCCGCATGCACAATTAAATTGATATCCGCAGCAGCGATTCTGTATGTTTTTACGTGTACAAACGATGCATGAAATAATTATCTCGCCACCAAATAAAAATCCACTATCATTCGATTGCATATTTATCCCCACTAAATAAAAATCCACTATCATTCTGTATGTTTCTATTGCATATTTATCCCCATTGCAGATTACGTAAGTACTGTACCTACAATAAATACATATACATTCACAAATGAATTTGAGAGGTACTGTACTTATGTTTGACAAACTTGGTTGAAAATTAATAATTGAGTACAATACTTATAGATGCATTTTATAGTTGATTATGGACCAGATGTGCACTACATTTTTGTAAAAAAATTATGTCCAGGCGAAAAATATTGTTATTGGATTCTGTATGTACTATACTTATGCTTCCAGATCAGTTATACAATTATGCTTGATTTTGTAATTTGTTAGACATTGTACTTATGCTTGGTTTTATAATTTGGTAAATACTGTACTTATGTTTGAAAAAACTGAGTTGGAACTAACAAGTGGGTACTATACTTATTTTGCATGGATTTCGTAGGTACTGTGCTTATGTCCAGATGAATACTTATTTTACATGGATTTCGTAGGTACTGTACTTAGTTGGAATTAACAAGTGGGTACTCTCTGACCATCACATCCTTTACATGATGTACTGTACTACACATCATGAGTACATACTCATAAACAGTGTTGGACAAGTACTACTTATTTTGGACATACTCATAAACAGTGCTGGGCAAGTACAGTACTTGTGCTTCAACTCTCTGACCATCGCAACCTTTACATGATGTACTGTACGACCGAAGTAGAAAGATTCATGAAAACTGGGGAACAAACGTACTGTACTAACGTGCAAATATTGGTGGGTTGAAATAGAGCCGGAAGGAGGAGTTGTAAGAGAGAAAACAAATTAGTAAAAATGAGGGCTAGAGAAAGGAGTGAAGATAGTTAATTGTTGGACAATAAAAGCCGGCTGCATGGAGTTAATTGGCGTGAAGTTATTTTGTATTAAAAGTCTGTTGCATGAAGTTAATTGACGTGTATTAAAAGCCGGCTAAAAGCTTGCTGTATGGAGTTAATTGACATATATTAAAAGCCGACTGAGACCACATTTTTGTGTACTCCCGATACACGAGTGGATGCCCGTGTATAGAAGGAACTGTGTGTAGCGTAGCTCACCAACCCCATGTGCGGCAGTACTCGTCACTACCGCACGGAGTTCGGTATGAGACACCCGACACGCTAACCTGCTGCACCGGGCTGTGTATTTCTCCACGCTGAAACTGCCATGGTCAAGAATTTATATAGTATTTATGTATACGAATACCGGAATTCAGAATGTCGGGGGCCGAACGGCTCCTTAGATGAGGCGAGATGGACATGCATTCTAACATCTTTGGGTGTTGTGGTACAGAAGTTATCCTATGGCTCGCTGGCTGTTACTGTTATGCTGTTATGGCATGTACTATTAAGAACATGATAGGATGGAAATCTTCTTGTTATATCTGAACTCACGTTTGGATGTGGTTTTTCTAGTGTACCGCTCCCCCTAACCTCCAGCAATGAAGTCCTAATCGGTTAGGACTTGCATGTACCGCTCCCCCTTACTTCCAGCAAAGAAGTCCTGATCAGTTAGGACTGGTGCTGCAACAGATGTCTTTTCTCCCTCTACAATATCTTCGTTTCCCAAGACTATGCTACATGGAGGGACCTCTTTATTGATAGTACTACATCGCGGGGGGGGGGGGGGGGGGGGGGGGGGAGGGTTATGTTGAAATGTTAGATTTTTGTTCCAAAATTTTCTTTGTAAAGAGATGTGTTAGGGTTGGGCTTGTTACAATTTGGCGTCCTTGACATGTAGGATATCACTTTACACCAGTGCATTAACTTTAATAGAAGAAATGCCAGTCTGAGATAAAAAGCTTCAAATAAGAGTATTATATATTGACTCTTTGACTGAAGGTTTTAAGATTGTGTATATGCTAAATGGAAGAAAAGTCTGTGCATTTTGCTTGTAAGAAAATAAGTAGACACCAAGAAGGCATGAAAGGTTTTCCTTTCTCATTCAATAGTTTCTTTACATGAATGCAAATGCCATTTTTATTACTTATTCTCATCTCTCATAAGAGTTTGCTCGCTTTGTGAGAACTTTATAACCTCTAGATTGTCAGATCTAGGATTAAATTAATTGATGGGTGGGTTGGACGTTGTTTCCGCATCACCAAATTTTTAATGAATTTACGCAATCTCTTCCTTCCCTAGACTATGCTAGATCGAGGCATCCCTTGTATCATAGTGCCTTATCATGTGGTATGTCGACTTGTTATACTCTTCTTATGAGTTTAATTCTTTCTATTAATGGATAATTTTATTAAAGTTGTGTTCGTTTGAAAATGATACCCTTTGTAGGCATGCCGTGGCTTTCCACCAATACATTAACTTTAATACAAGAAAAACTAGTCTTAGAAAGTTGTGAATGGGGGTACTTGACATCTACTCATTGACTGACAAGTTTTGAAGACTTGGTGTATCGTAGCTAGAAGAAAAGTTTTTGCACTTTGCTTGCAAGCTAATAAGTGGATATGAAGGAGACATCAGGATACATCATTACAACATGTGATACGTGTGTATATGCTAGTAAATATGCATACAATGTTGTAAATTTTGAAGGATCATATAGATAGAGCCCAAAAATAGAAAAAGGATTCACAACAATGAAGAACACTATTGAAGTTGGTTGTATAAAGGTTAGATACTAAGAAGAATTCTTGAGATAACATTATTGAGTTACAATTTGTATTTCTTTGTTTCACTCTCTCTTTCTTCTTTAGTTTTCAGTGATATGGGTCAAGTGTGTTTGACCCATCATGTTTTATTTTTGTTTGTTATCTTATTTTCTTTCTCATCCTACATTTCGAAGAGGGGTTTGTCTAATATAAGATAACAACAACATCTACTTCTACATGGTATCAACGCATGATATCTAGCCACCATCTCTGCCCCACTGTTTTCACCTCTTCATCTTCAAGCGTTGGGTCATTACACTAGAAGTTTCTCAAGTCATAGGTGGCTTCAACTAGAGGGAACTTTCTCTCTTCATGTGGGTCCTCTTCTCCACCAAGAGGATCTAGTAGGATAGCTTACAACTTTTCTAACAATTTGTCCGCTCTGAAGACTAGACTGGTTTTTGGAAAGTAGTATTGAGTATCCAATGTGATTTCTCTTGACCACCTAAAATATGTATCTATCTCCCTATTTTCTAATATGTTAACATATATATGAAATATTTTGTATTCTAAGAGATCCACATTTACCATGTTGGTGAATTAACACCATTTACAACTTCTTTTGCTACGACTATGTAGTTGAAGGTAACACATCACCTTGTGACATAATATCTCATGCTTATGTTGCTTAAACCTTGACTTGCTAATAAAAAACATAAGACACATCATGTTTTCCGTAGCATGATGTGTATTGTCTATGAAAAGACATGTCAAATTGTAGCTACCGTAACAAGTAACGAGTGGCCTCTAACATCTTGTATCTCTCATTGGACATGGCAATCTTTGTCGACACAACCTGTGTATTATTTGGAGTAATGCTATATGAACACGATTTTGGAACCTAAAATGGGACTCAACTCATTCTCCATCAAAAAAAAGGTATACAAATAACATATATTATTCTATTTAGATATCCTTTATTTTGTGGTGGAGAATGACTTAAAATGTATCCACATAGAGAATCCTTATTATTTGATTCTAGATGTCCCTAAACTTCTACTGTGACAATGAATATGTGATCATTGAAACTATATGTCAAATCCAAGACATTGTGTCTCGTCAAACACAATGTGTCTCATCAAGGACATAATGTATCCCTATAGTATTGTTGCTTTGTCACTCCTTGTTACTCTTTGACTTATGTCTTTGCTATTATGATATTGTATTCTTCCAAGGATATCTCTAAAACACACTCAAGGTGTGTAGCTTCTGGTAAATTCAACACATTAAGTGTATTCTATGATGATATACATGTATTCTTATGGAAAATCCGATCACCTCATCATGTCAACATCTGCTATAGATGAAAATTATGATAAAAATATGGGAGAACAAAAAAAAGGGAAAAGACAATTCACTTATTCTTTTCATGGATCTTTAACAAATGTGAGCCTCATGTATCAATAAAAATCATCTTCCTTGAGACAACCAAGGAAGCAGGAGAAACTATCTCATATTCTAGTAGATACATCCAAGGAAGCAGGAGAAACTATCTCATATTCTAGTAAAGGAACGTATAGAGTTTTCGATCTATATAGATGACTAAATTCCTTAAATTGTATGTTGCCTCATCTTTTGAAACATTGTTTGACAAATTTAAGGGGATTTGGGAGAAAATTGAAGGTCTACCATCCAAAGAAACAAGGTGATGTATAACTATGTCAGTTCCTTTTCTCATTACGATCTTGATATGAGGCAGTCTCACAATAAATTCTTGCCTTTGAATCACAATAACTGTGAATGTTTAAAGGTGTAGACCAAAAAAAGTATGTATGACCCAAACATATTTAAAAAAAAGACTTGAGTTACTTACTAATTTACAGCAATATACTATAGACAATGGACATATGGACCATACAAAAGAAATGCAAATCTAATGACATCCTTTAGTATATATTTATTTATATATATATGATGCGTGCTATTTCAGCACATCTTTTCCGCGAATTATTAAGCTTGTCACATAGAAATACTCCATTCATCTCTTGAAATTACACAAATTGATATTTTCTCATTTTTATCACAAATCTGACAATCATGTGCATTTTATTGCAGTTTCAGGACCTGAGCCGATCGACTGGTATTATCAACCGATCGTCTCACCTCATCGACCCGATCGTCTCACCTCATCGACCCGACCATCTCACCTCATCGACCCGATCGTTTGACAAATTGAAACGCTCGATTCACCTTCAAGCATCGATCTTTACTCTCATCAGACGACTGGCCGAGATCGCCCGATTCCTAAACCAAACGCTCGGCTGATGCCCTATTGATGAGAAGAAACAACACCGATCAATTTCGACTGCGCCGCCACCCTAATTAGGGTTGGTAGCCGATCGATTGGATGCCGCACTCCAGCACCTTCCAGCCGATCGGTTTGTTTCTGAACCAGTCAGTTGGCGGCGCACAGATAGCAAAAATCCCAACCGCCAGCCTAAAAAACCCCTCAACCTAATTGTAAAAGTGCCTCCTTCCTCTCCTATAAAAGGAGGGGCACTTCCTCCTCCTCAAGGCATCTTGGATTTCTTTTGTATGGGGATTCTAAAGCTTTTATTCTTGTAATCATCTTCTTATTCTGCAATAAAGTAGATTTTATTTCAAGCATTGTTCTTTCCTACTTTGTTCTTGTCTCTTCATTCTGCTTTAGTCTTAATCTTCTTCTCTCCGTTCTTTAATTTTGGAGCAAGGAACTAAGAACTAAGCTATTTTATTGTCTCTACCATAAGGATTAACCTCTTGATTTTGGGCTAGACTATGGATTCAGTACTTTCTTCCTCCGTCTCCCCCTTCTCCATGAGTGAGTAGTTTTCTATCGAGGCAAGGGGAATAACCCCTTAGCCATGGCTTTATTGAATTTTAATAAAAAATAATTCTAGATGGCTTTTGGGTTTGATAACTAATTGATCTATCAAAGTAATTAATTGATTTGATCAAAAGTTAATCCGGATGGATATGACCGTGGAAGTTTGGATTTAGAACAATAAACCCAATCGCATAGGAGTTTTGAAACGACCGTGGATCTTCTTCTTTTAGGATGATGAGCTAAGAAGCATGAGCACCAGGATCAATGGGCTCATGTGGAGTCTATCTTTAGTGGATTTTATTAATTCACTTGCCTTCATCGAATCCGTCGTTTTTAAGGATTAGTTTATTTTGCCTAGGCTAAGGTGGTGAAAACCCCTAACGCCTCGATTTCCATCTCTTGATTTAATCACCGCATACTTTTACTTTCTTTAATTCCTAATCTTTTCATTCATATAGTTTTTCTTGTGCTAACAATAATCTTAAAATTTCCTTGTGCATATTTATTCTTGTTAAATGCATTTTCTTTCTTGCATTAGTGTAATCAATCAAACCCCCAACTTGACTTTTACTTTCTGTTCCAAATCTAAAAAAAATACCAAAAACAAATAACAAGTTCTTCAAATATTTGGGATTAGAGATAACAATCTTAATAAGTTGTCCTGTGGGATCGACCCTTTCTATACTAGCCTTAATCGGAAGTAGAAAAAGGATTAAACTCTAGGATTAACCATCTTAGTGATTGATATTGCAAAGCGACACTTATCAATATACCTTAATTTTACAACAATTTTGACAGCTATCATGTTATAAAGTCTGTTGAACATTATGTGACTAGATCGGTATACCATTTTATTTACTACTTCATGTCTATATTTATTGATACTTTTTTTTAAAATGATGCTACTACCTTAGAATGTATTAGTTTATCTAACACTTGGATATGACAATTGTTGGTTATAGCACAAATTGTTTGTGACAGACCATTTGCTTATTATTTTACCTTATCTCATTTTATGCGCTACTTCATTAAGTTTTCTCTTAGTTAAGACTCTACTTATATTCATTTTTATTTTAAATCCATATTAATAAGTTATGCACTACCTCTTAGTATATTATTTAATTTAAACATCAAATCCTAGAAAATTGAGTATATGCATTGCAATTTTAGCCAATCTCATAGTGTGAATGATGGAGCTAAGTTGGACGGAGTAGATATATCAAAATGTGATAAATTTTGTTACTTGGGTTCTATTATTCAAATAGATGGGGATGCCAAAGATGATGTTTGTCACAGGATCACTGTGGGATGGTTGAAATGGAGGAGTGCCACTAGAGTTCTATGTGATCAGAAGATCCTTCTTAGATTAAAAAGCAAGTTTTATAGAACAACTATACGACCAACCATGCTCTATGAGAGTGAATGTTCGTTGATGAAGAAACAAGGTCTCAACAAGATGAATTTGGTTGAAATGCGTATGCTGAGATGGATGTGTGGGAAGATAAGAAAAGATCACTTGAGAAATGATTATATCAGGAATAGAGTGGGTGACGAGCATTGAGGACAAGTTGTGCGAGGGTTGATTTAGATGGTATGGATACATGAAACATAGACCGAGTAATGCGCCTATACAAAGCAATGCTATCGAGTCAAGAATAATTAATAGAAGAAGAGGAATGCCTAAATTAACATGGGAAGATCTTATAAAGAGAGATTTTGAATCTTTACATCTCAATCAAAATATGACTACGATAGAGCTGAATGGAAACGAAGGATCTTTGTAGTTGACCCCAACATGGTTGGAACTAAGGCTTAGTTATTGATGATGATGATTGTATCATAGGAAAATTTAATTAGGTAGAATTATATAACTTTTGGGTTATTTAGTTTTTTTGAGTCTAATTTAAAATAAACATTTTTGGATTTGGGTTTAGCAGTCTAAACAAGACATTAATTCTTGTTGGAGTCAATATCTAAGTTATTGGATATAAATATGATGACCCAAAATTCAACCCACACGACCTAAACCCCATTGCTATTCCTACTAAAATGCCACAAGGAAAGATGCCTTGGAGTATGAACACATTATTCATTCCAGTGATGAAAGTAATGGCATGGACAAGTGAGGTGATCAAACATAGCGTATCCTAGTTTTGAGGACACACGAGCTTCCCTGTTTATATTTTTCTTGTGATAAAATTTTGATTTGAGGTGAAAGGTGACAAGTGAATATGCATGACCATCATAGAAATTTGCCATTAATTCCATCTCTGCATTGATTTTCCAGTGTTTGGTGTTATGTTTGAAGCCTCCTCTAATGTTATAATACCATTTCTAGATTGACATCAATGATCAATGTACAAACCCCATCCTCCCTATCAAGCCCACCTCAAACAAACAAGACTTGATGCCCGCTTCATGAAATTTAGGGATGCTATGAGAAAAATACATGTCGACATTCCCTTCCTTGATGCTTTGGCTGACATGCCCGTCTGGTCCAAGTACATGAAATCTCTCTTGACTAGGAAGTATGTTACTAAAGAATACGAGACTGTTAAACTTTCTAGGACCACATTAGACATTATCCTAAGTAAGATGCCTAAAAAATAGAAGGATCCAGGATGCTACTTGGGTGATAATGCTTGTAGAAAAGGCCTCGCAGATTTAGGAGCTAGGATATCCATCATGCCATATAGTCTTTGTAAAAGACTAGGATTCAATGACATGTTACCCACAACCATGACCATCCAACTGGCAGACTCATCCACAACTAAACCCATGGGAATCATAGAAGACATTCCAGTTAAAGTTGGAAATGATGCTTACGTCCCTTGTGATTTTGTGATCATGGATATCAAGGAAGATTTACACTACCCTCTCATTTTCGGACGTCCCTTCTTAACCACTGCTTGTGCCTTAATTGATGTTGAGGCTGGTACCATTTTGTTAAGGATAGGGAAGCAAACCCTAGAGTTCAGGGTGTTTGAGAGCATGAGGGGACCTAGTCTTGAGGAAGAAGTTTACCTCCTGGATTGCATTGATGAATTATCCCAACTAAGGCAAGAATGGGAATTAGTTGATGACCCCCTACACACCGCCCTCACTATCCCCGCCGAATGTGATTTTGACAATGAACCATCAAATCAACTCAAGATTCATTCGGATAACTTTGAGGAAATCCCATGTGCTGAGATTGAGGACCTTAAAATGATCTCCACCATAGAAAAACCTGAACCACCAAAGTCCCCAGAATTGAAGACTCTCCCCATAGGTCTGAAATATGTTTTTCTTGATGAGCTAGAACTATGCCCTGTCATCATAAACTCTTCCCTTCCCCTTGAACAAGAAACCAAACTTATGGGTGAACTTAGGAAAAAAAGAGCTGCCTTGGGGTACACTATGACAGACTTAGTTGGAATAGATCAATCCATATGCATCCACAAAATCCCTATGATAGAAGACCACAAACCTTCTCGTGATCTATAATGAAAACTCAACCCAAATATGAAGGAAGTAGTCCGTCTAGAGGTGATCAAACTTTTGACTGCAGGAATCATCTATCCCATCTCTGACTCCCCATGGGTCAACCCAATTCAAGTTGTTCCCAAAAAGGGAGGGACTACTGTCATTCGTAATGAAAAGAATGAACTCATTCCCACTCGCACAGTCATAGGATGGAGAATGTGCATTGACTACAGGAAGCTCAACAAAGCAACTAGAAAAGATCACTTCCCCCTTCCTTTCCTAGATCAAGTTCTTGAAGGTTTGGCCCATCAACAATACTTTTGTTATCTAGACGGATACTCAGGTTTTTATCAGATTCCCATTCATCTTGAAGATCAAGAGAAAACCACTTTCATATGCCCCTTTGGTACATATGCCTTTAGACGAATGCCCTTTGGTCTGTGCAATGCACCGGCCACCTTTCAAAGATGTATGCCTGCTATTTTTTCAGGGTTAACTGAAAATGTCATGGAAGTGTTCATGTACAATTTCTCTGTCTATGGAGACAGTTTTGATTCCTGCCTTCAAAACCTCTCCCTTGTCCTTGATAGATGTATTGAATCACACTTAGTCCTTAATTGGGAGAAGTGTCACTTCATGGTCAAGGAGGGAATTGTTCTAGGCCACAAAGTGAGCAACTAGGGCATTGAAGTAGACCAAGCTAAGATTGAGGTCATCACCAAGCTGCCTCCCCCAACCTCAGTCAAAGACATCCGAGCCTTCTTAGGACATGTCGGTTTCTATCGGCGATTCATCCGTGATTTTTCTAAAATCACAAAACCTCTCACCAATCTTCTTCAAAAGGAGGTGCCTTTCCATTTTGATACGGCATGCATGGAGAGCTTTCTATGTTTGAAAAAGGCTCTCACCACCACTCCTATCCTCCGTGCTCCTGACTGGGCCTTACCCTTTGAAATCATGTGTGATGCTAGTGATTTTGCTATAGGTGCCATTTTAGGACAGAGAATTGACAAAAAACACCATGCCATTTATTATGCATCCAAGACCTTAGATGAAGCTCAACAAAATTACACAGTCACTGAAAAAGAAATGCTAGCCATTGTCTATGCATTCGATAAATTTCGCTCATATCTTGTTGGATCAAAGGTTGTTTTTTACACTGATCATGCAGCTATTCACTACCTCATGACCAAAAAAGATGCCAAGCCTAGACTCATAAGATGGATTTTGTTATTGTAGGGATTTGATCTAGAAATCCTAGACAAAAAGGGATCTGAATATGTCGTGGCTGACCACCTCAGTAGACTTAGCTATAGCCCCATTGATGAACATCCCATAAATGAATCCTTACCTGATGACCAATTTCTCAAGGTAGACTCCCAATTTCCTTGGTTTGCTGATTTTGTAAACTATTTAGCTACAGGTGTATTGCACCCCGAGTATACGGGACACTCTAAAGCTAAATTTTTAAATTACGTCAAAAATTATTATTGGGATGAACCTTATTTGTTTCGACTTTGTGCCGATGGTTTATATCGTCCTTGTGTATCCCACGAAGAAAGCATCACCATTTTGGAACAATGTCACTCTGGCCCCTATGGTGGTCACATGAGTTCCCAAAAAATGGCTAGAAAAGTCCTACAATGCGGATTCTTTTGGCCCACCATCTTCAAAGACTCATATGATTATGTGCTTTCATGTGACCAATGTCAAAGGACGGGTAATATCTCCAAGCGTGACCAAATGCCTCTCACCTCTTGGCAGGAATTAGAGATTTTTGATGTCTGGGGAATCGACTATATGGGCCCATTTCCTTCTTCTTATGGGTTTGTTTATATTTTAGTCGCAGTCGATTACGTGTAAAAGTGGGTTGAAGCCATACCTACTAAAACATGTGACTTTAAACCTGTTAAGCAACTCTTTAAAGATGCCATTTTTCCTAGATTTGGAGTCCCTCACACCGTCATTTCTGACGGGGGATCCCATTTTTCGGAGAAAAGTTTTGAGGCTCTTTTAAAAAAATATGGAGTTTATCACAAAGTCGCCACTCCTTACCATCCTCAGACCAGTGGGCAGGTAGAAGTATCCAACAGATAAATAAAATCAATTTTAGAAAAAAAACTGTTGGACGCACTAGGAAAGATTGGGCGTTAAAAATCAATGATGCTTTGTGGGCATATCGTACTGCCTACAAAACACCCATTAGTACCACCCCTTTCAGACTGATCTACGGTAAGTCATGTCACTTACCAATAGAACTAGAGCAAAAAGCAAGCTGGGCCATCAAAACTTTGAATTTTGACCTTTCCATGGCTAGAGAGAAATGTTTCCTCAAAATAAATGAGCTTGATGAACTTAGGATGAGTGACTACAAAAACGCAAGAATCTACAAAGACCGAACCAAAATGTGGCATGATGGTCATATTAAGCGCAAAGATATTAGAGAAGGGGATCAAGTTTTAGTTTTTAATTCAAGATTATGACTTTTTTTTGGAAAACTCAAGTCGCGGTGGTATGGCCCCTACATTGTAAAGTGTGCTTACCCACATGGTGCCTTTCTTCTATGGGATAAAGTTCTGGGTGAGTTTAAGGTTAATGGGCACTGTCTTAAACGATATATCACCACTGAAGATGTTGTTGCTTCAGACTCAACCAAATTTCCACCCTTGCATGATCTGAACCTCACTGACCCTTCAACTCCCCCGGATTGCAATTAATCTGATCTTTGTCGAGCCACGATGTAAAATAAGGTGCTAGTTTGGAGGCAACCAAACACTATCTTCCCTTCTCGTTTGTTTTCTTGTTTTTGTTCTTCCGTTCTGTTTTTTCTTCTTCCTTCTATCGAGCCGATCGGTTACCATTACCAGACGCTCGGTTCAAGATTGATTTGCGACGACTCGATAAGAACAACGACTAGTTGGATATTCAGACGCTCGACTCGACCGCCGACCGTTCTGCAAAACTTTAATGCTGCCTCTGTCCTTTACTTTCTTGTGTCTGGAGCCCAAGGCAAACCAGCCGATCATCTGGCTGTCCAACCGATCGGCTCGTAGATCCATTGTTTTATATAACACACCAGATGCAAGACCACTCTTCCATCTCCCCGCTTACCCTAGCCGCCTCCCTCACTGTTCACTCGATGGCTCGAGCTTGCCACCTCTCCGACCGTAGTTCCGCCTGCTCTTCAGACGACTGTCTTGATTGTCAGCTGGACGTCTAAAGGTTTTCAGCCAGCGCTGCGGCCGACCGATCTCGCCGGAGCTGGTCGTCTGGCCTTTCTGTAAGAGTTGCTCTCCTGGATCTTTTTAACCGCCCGCCTGGATGGGACGCCGCCCGTCTCGATTGACAGACGGGCCCTGCATCGCCACCACCACAGCTCCTCAACAAGATAGCCGTCAACCAGATCCACTGAGTGCTCAGATCCAGACTCAGCCGATCGTTTGGTGTGTCCAGTCGCTCGTCTCAGATAGCCGAAATGCCCATTTAATCTTCCAGATGATCGGTTGGTTTTCTCCAGATGATCATTTACATTCTCAACTGACCGACTTCTCTCTGCAGCACTAATGTTCAGCCACTTTCACAAGGGCAAAGGCAAGGCCCCTGCATCCTCTTCCAGGGATCCTCCTCGCCGTTCCAGTTCTCATCCCGAAATCCATTTCCGCATGCCCTCTCCTACTGGTGAGTCTTCTCTCGAGTTAGTTGAGGAGGTGCTTCGTGACATCGACGAGGCAGATGAGCTTCTATACGAGATGGAGGGAACTCAGAAGGCATCCAATGATCCGAACTCAACCACCCCCATTCACCCCGTATAGCACCTATTCCGGGTAGCTACGACCAGTTCACTAGCACTGAACACCGCCAACTTTATGAGGATATGTTCGCAATTGGTGTTTCTTTTCCTCGTTGGGCGTGCGACACAACCCTTGATGCTTTGGGCATCCGTGACGCCATCGACAATATCCTCCGCAGAAACCACATCCTTATCTTTCCCTAGCATGTCACATCCGTCTACTATGATCTTACCCTCGAGTTTTTGAGCACTTTCCGCAGGTTACACTGTTCTTTCAGAAATTCGAGCTATAAATACCAGATTGTTGGGGAAAATCTGGAATCATCTACCAAGCAAATCACTTCTTTTATCCTCGATGGCAAGGAGGACTATTGGCTAGAACAATGTATGGCGCGGTCTCATGAATCCTACCCTGACCATTATGACAGAGATAAGTTTTGGGCAGAGATCACCAGGCTTCTTCCCTGTCTTCCTAGTGGGCCCAAGGCTTCTTGCATACACAACTCGGTGGTCCGTTACCTTCACCGTATTTTGGCTTGCACCATTTTCAGTTGGGAAGGTACTCAGGGCACAATTACTCAGGTAGAACTTTATGCTCTTTGGTGTCTTTTACACAAAGAACCTTTTAACTGGGGCAATGCTATCATTGAACATTTTGGTACCCAAGCTAGCCGAGCCACTTACCTCTTCTTTTCGTATTGGCCACTATGTTACCCAACTCACCATCTTTTTGGGCTACACCCACATCGCATTTCCCCCGCTCGAGCTCAAAAATCACCTCATCAACACTCACTATTTGAAGAATAGTAGGTTTATCTGTTTTGGCACCGAGGGCGTTTATTACCTTTTGTTCAAAGATACTCATGTGGTCCTCCAACTCCCATTACATTTGCGGTTTGCAACAGCAAACTACATCTATGAGTTGACTGATTTACCGGGCCATATCCAGAGATTCTACCTGGAGCATCCAGATCCAACCATCATCCTCGAGCCACAGCCTCATAGGAGGAGCCTCTCTTTAGAGGCACACGATGACGACACTGGACCGCCACCTTCCAGACGTCGCACCAGGCAGAGACCAGACGACGACTCCAGTCCTTACGACTTCTACGAGATCTAGACTCAGCTGGATGAGATTCAGTAAGAGCAGTAGAGACAGGGCCACCAACTCAATCACATGTACCTGATGAAGCGTTCGCAGGAGTCTTGGCATGTGGACTGCGGTCACTATGCCCCTAGTCGACCAGCTTATGACGAGTACGGAGTACAACAAAGTTATCCAGGCCCTGATTCTCCTTATTGGGCAAACTACTACTCCTCCCACCAACAACACCCTCCACCGCAGTGACTCTTCCCTCCATATTGCTCTTAGAGTTTGCTCGGGTCGAGCAAATTTCTAAGTCTGGGGTGGGGGTGGGTGGTACGTGATCTACCCTTTATCTTCCCTTTTCAACATTTCCTTCTGCATTTTTATTTATTTTTCTTTGTTTACTTTCAAACATAAGACCTTTATCTAGTCGGCCGAATGTTGTACTTTATCTTCAAAAATCAAATGCATTATCAAATTTATTTCAAAAAAAAAACTTTGCAATATCAAGTTCCCTATGATCATGATAGCAATTTTTAGAAACAGTGGAAAGCCTTAGAGTATCAAATAGAATCAAATGTAGATTTTCTTAATTTTAGTATTAGATTAATTTATTCTTTTTACTCTTATATAATGTAGCTACATGTCTCTTCTATCTTATGCAACGAAAATTACTAAAAAAAAGGTTTTTTGGTGCACGGGAAAAATAAATCGCACGCTAAACCCTAAGTCAGGGGTGGCATGCCATTCTTCCATACCCCACAAAGGGGCGTACCGTCAAAAGATGCCAAAAAAAGGGCACACAAAAAAATTGTGGTCAATGTAATCACAAGTCCATGAAAAAATTATATCCCAAGTCAAATAGAGGAGGGATTTTTCTGTCACACCTCAAATTCTCTATTCCCGTGCAACAATCAACCCAATGAAAAAAAAGAGTGTCGAAGCGCAAGTTAGATCAAGACTGTCTTTACAAAGTATAAGTTTAAAAAAAATTGAGTTATGAAATTTTTTTCTTGAGAAACATAGTGCTTGCAATTTGTGGTTCTAGGAGATGGGTCGCTTGGCCATGAAAAGGATAGAAGAATTGCTAATCTAGGGAGGATGAACATATTATTCCAAAATTTTTTGAATCATTTTCATTTTTCAATTTCTTGAGGACAAGCAAAACTTTAAGTCTGCGGTATTTTGATGCGTGCTATTTCAGCACATCTTTTCTGCGAATTATTAAGCTTGTCACATATAAATACTCCATTCATCTCTAGAAATTGTACAAATTGATATTTTCTCATTTTTATCACAAATCTGACAATCATGTGCATTTTATTGCAGTTTCAGGACCTGAGCCGATCGACTGGTATTATCAACCGATCATCTCACCTCATCGACCCGATCGTCTAACAAATTGAAATGCTCGATTCACCTTCAAGCGTCGATCATTACTCTCATCAGACGACTGGACGAGATCACCCGATTCCTGAACCAAACGCTCGGTTGATGCCCTATTGATGAGAAGAAACAACACCGAGCGGTTTTGACTGCGCCGCCACCCTAATTAGGGTTGGTATCCGATCGATTGGCTGCCGCACTCCAACACCTTCCATCTGATCGGTTTGTTTATGAACCGGTCGGTTGGCGACGCGCAGATAGCAAAAATCCCAGCCACCAGCCTCAAAAACCCCTCAACCTAATTGTAGAAGTGCCTCCTTCCCCTCCTATAAAAGGAGGGGCACTTCCTCCTCCTCAAGACATCTTGGATTTCTTTTGTATGGGGATTCTGAAGCTTTTATTCTTGTAATCATCTTCTTATTATGCAATAAAGTAGATTTTATTTCAAGCATTGTTCTTTCCTACTTTGTTCTTGTCTCTTCATTCCACTTTAGTCTTAATCTTCTTTTCTCTGTTCTTTAATTCTGGAGCAAGGAACTAATAACTAAGCCATTTTATTGTCTCTAGCATAAGGATTAACCTCCTGATTTTGGGCTAGACTATGGCTTCAGTACTTTCTTCCGCTGTCTCCCCCTTCTCCATGGGTGAGTAGTTTTTTATCGAGGCAAGGGGAATAACCCCTTAGCCATGGCTTTATTGACTTTTCCTAAAAAATGATTCTAGATGGCTTTTGGGTTTGATAACTAATTGATCTATCAAAGTAATTAATTGATTTGATCAAAAGTTAATCCGTATGAATATGACTGTGGAAGTTTGGATTTAGAACAACAAACCCAATCGCATAGGAGTTTTGAAACGACTGTGGATCTTCTTCTTTTAGGATGATGAACTAAGAAGCATGAGCATCAGGATCAATGGGCTCATGTGGAGTCTATCTTTAGTGGATTTTTATTAATTCACTTGCCTTCATCAAATCCGTCATTTTTAAAGATTAGTTTATTTTTCCTAGGGTAAGGTGGTGAAAACCCCTAACGCCTCGATTTCCATCTCTTGATTTAATCACCACATACTTTTGCTTTCTTTAATTCCTAGTCTTTTCATTCATATAGTTTTTCTTGTGCTAACAATAATCTTAAAATTTCATTGTGCATATTTATTCTTGTTAAGTGCATTTTCTTTCTTGCATTAGTGTAATCAATCAAACCCCCAACTTGACTTTTACTTTCTGTTCCAAATCTAAAAAAATACCAAAAACAAATAACAAGTTCTTCAAATAATTGGGATTAGAGATAACAATCTTAATAAGTTGTCCTGTGGGATCGACCCTTTCTATACTAGCCTTAATCGGAAGTAGAAAAAGGATTAAACTCTAGGATTAACCATCTTAGTGATTGATATTGCAAAGCGACGCTTATCAATATACCTTAATTTTACAACAATTTTGACCGCTATCATGTTATAAAGTTTGTTGAACATTATGTGACTAGATCGGTAAACCATTTTATTTACTACTTCATGTCTATATTTATTGATACTTTTTTATAAAAATGATGCTACTACCTTACAATGTATTAGTTTATCTAACACTTGGATATGACAATTGTTGGTTATAGCACAAATTGTTTGTGACAGACCATTTGCTTATTATTTTACCTTATCTCATTTTATGCGCTACTTCATTAAGTTTTCTCTTAGTTAAGACTCTACTTATATTCATTTTTATTTTAAATCCATATTAATAAGTTATGTACTACCTCTTAGTATATTATTTAATTTAAACATCGAATCCTAGAAAATTGAGTATATGCATTGCAATTTTAGCCAATCTCATAGTGTGAATGATGGAGCTAAGTTGGACGGAGTAGATATATCAAAATGTGATAAATTTTGTTACTTGGGTTCTATTATTCAAATAGATGGGGATGCCAAATATGATGTTTGTCACAGGATCACTGTGGGATGGTTGAAATGGAGGAGTGCCACTAGAGTTCTATGTGATCAGAAGATCCCTCTTAGATTAAAAAGCAAGTTTTATAGAACAACTATACGACCAACCATGCTCTATGAGAGTGAATGTTCGTTGATGAAGAAACAAGGTCTCAACAAGATGAATGTGGTTGAAATGCGTATGCTGAGATGGATGTGTGGGAAGATAAGAAAAGATCACTTGAGAAATGATTATATCAGGAATAGAGTGGGGTGATGAGCATTGAGGACAAGTTGTGCGATGGTTGATTTAGATGGTATGGATACATGCAACGTAGACCGAGTAATGCGCCTATACAAAGCAATGCTATCGAGTCAAGAATAATTAATAGAAGAAGAGGAATGCCTAAATTAACATGGGAAGATCTTATAAAGAGAGATTTTGAATCTTTACATCTCAATCAAAATATGACTACGATAGAGCTGAATGGAAATGAAGGATCTTTGTAGTTGACCCCGACATGGTAGGAACCAAGGCTTAGTTGTTGATGATGATCATTTAATCATAGGAAAATTTAATTAGGTAGAATTATATAACTTTTGGGCTATTTAGTTTTTTTTGAGTCTAATTTAAAATAAACATTTTTGGATTTGGGTTTAGCAGTCTAAACAAGACATTAATTCTTGTTGGAGTCAATATCTAAGTTATTGGATAAAAATATGATGACCCAAAATTCAACCCACACGACCTAAACCCCATTGCTATTCCTACTAAAATTCCACAAGGAAAGATGCCTTGGAGTATGAACACATTATTCATTCCAGTGATGAAAGTAATGGCATGGACAAGTGAGGTGATCAAACGTAGCGTATCCTAGTTTTGAGGACACATGCGCTTCCCTGTTTATATTTTTCTTGTGATAAAATTTTGATTTGAGGTGAAAGGTGACAAGTGAATATGCATGACCATCATAGAAATTTGCCATTAATTCCATCTCTACATTGATTTTCCAGTGTTTGGTGTTATGTTTGAAGCCTCCTCTAATGTTATAATACCATTTCTAGATTGACATCAATGATCAATGTGACACACATTAATTCTTATCACCATCTATTATCATGACACCCACATAAAATTGTGATATATGATGTGCTACTCTATGAAATAGAACATATAACAACAAGGATGACCATGGAATTATGATAGTGAAACACATATGAAGACTTGAGAAATACGTACTCCTTCCAAACTCCTAGTGGTATCTTTGATAACATCCCACTCAACTCCAACACTTTCTCTAAGCCACATGTCACTCACTTTGGTTTGGGTAGGCATACTTGAGCCTCCTCCATATTTTTTGAGGTTCCTATTTCTCAACATTAGTGAGATAATGTAGGAGAATATATACACATGACCGCTCCTCGAGTTGACATTTTTGAGGTCTGATTAGAAATCTTTCACTTTTTGGGCTATTAAATTGTTGAGGAAAATAACTACAAGTTCTTTTGTTTTTGAAATTTATTTAAGATTTATTTATTTAACAATTTTTTCTAACTTCCCAAGAGTCTAGGATTTCATTTGGGGTATTGATAAATACCCAATCCCTCGTGTAATGCTGGTATAAAGAGTTCAAGACTGATTTGATTAATCCCTAGATGAAGAAGCAGACATGGGTACGTACAATCCATAAAAGATGGTTGTGGCGATTGGAAAGTGATTGACTGCTTTGTCCATCTAATTTGATGGAGTTCTTCTTGTTGAGAGGGTGGATGGAAGAATGGTTAAAATATAGGCCTATTGTTTCCTAGAAACGAAGTTCCTCATAGGGAGTCAAAAAGATATGATACTATGGTTTTCTTGCATGATGTAAATACCATAATACAATTATTTTCTTCTTTGAAAAGGCAACGAATGCTAAAATTCAATTTTTAGTTTCTAATAGGAAACATATAAGAAATCAATTGTGGGAGGTCCATCAAAACATATATGAAATGCAATTTTGTAGGATCTTAAGAATTAGGACTTCATGAAAGTTGGAGCATCCAAACATGTGATCTCAGTCATAAAACTCTAGTTTCACTTTGGTCACACCATTATCCTATCTTTCCTATCAATATCCTAATAGGATCCATGTTTGAACTCCTTATCATCTAGATCTATAAATTATCCTCTTTTCCACCCTCACACAAACATCATGAGCACATGTGCCCATAACTATATCTATGTGCAATATCCTCATTCTATAATATAGTATCTTGATCTACTCTCCCCACATCCATTCAAACATGGAAACTTTGTCATTTTCCCATCCCAAAATCCTCTTCAATGTCACTACTTCGTTAGACAATCCTCACATGAACAATAGGTGAGGTGGAACACACTAGACTAAAACCTTTTCTCTGCTATATATCTTAGTATGAAACTTTTCACTATTGTATGAGTTCTTCTTTTCCTGGATTCATTTGGTGTTTTTTGTGATAATATTATAATTTGTGAGTTTGCATTTTTCATCTCCTAAATTATGGAAGCTAATGCATCTAGGTAGGTTATATAAGCGCCTAACACATTTTTGAACTACATTAGAACTCTTTGTCTAGATTAATTTTGTTATCTCTTTATCCTTGATTTATGATTTTAAAAAAGTTTCCTCATTCCCTATATTTGAGCATGATGTTATCTCCATGAATTTTCTTAGTTGTTACATGTTTTATTCTTTATCAATTTTATTTCCACGTAACATCTAGAAAATACAAAGTATTTCTATTTGAAATTATACATTTTGATTAAAAGGTGGAAAATGCTAGTTTACAAAGAGTTATCATTCTTTCTCAAGATATTCTTAGTAAAAAAAAGTGATAATATAATATCTTCTCTGTGATATGTTAGAGTTGAGAAGGTAGGACTATTATTACATGCTCTACATTACCATTAGAAAATTAGCGTTTGTGTTAAAAGGGTATGAATAAAGGGTGGGGGGTTGGTGACTGAATTATGCCACAAAAACAATGCAATTTTTTTTAAAAGTGTTTGATTACACAATCCAAATTCTGAGGATCTTGATTGGAAAACAAAAGAAAGAGTTTTCCTTCCAAACAACCTCCTCTTTTTTTCCAAAATTTCTGAGAACACTACTCGGTTTTAAGTAATCTTAAAATACCCGTGAGTTGTTGGCTACTTAAACTAACATCCCTCCACACCATTTTAACTATATAGCTCGTTACATTTATTTCCCATTCTTTCACCAAGTCTTTCTATGTGTTTTTTTTTCTTTGGTGATTTTTAACATGGTTGACGGATTGATCATGGGGAATGAGAAGGGATGTCCCAAAAAGCAATACAAATTGATATAACTTGACTCGACTCGACTCAACTAGAAAAGGTTGGAATTCTATTGGGGAGTTTGGTTTCGGGTTGCATTAGGTCAAATTTGTTTTTGGTTAGTTCACATTGGTTAGGTCTAGTTCAAGACAAATCGGGTTGGGTTTCAAGTTTGTGCTTTTTTGTTGTTGTGATTATTAATAAAACATATGTTCATATTAGGCAGGGTCTAAGTTAGGTCTATGCGGTTCTATCAGATTTTTACATGTCTTGTACATGTCAGATCATGTTTTTGTAGAGCATGTTTGAGTTGAGTCTAAGCAAGTTCAACTCAGAATTACTACATGTCTTGTATGAGCTAGCAGGTGTAATTTGGGTTACACAAGTTTGGGTGTAATTCAAGTCATTTGAGGTCATAATTTTGCACATATTGTATGGGTTAGGCCGGGTTTGGGTAAGGCTGTGAATGGTTAGGGTATTATCCATTTACCCACTAACCATACCCAGTAGGGTAGGGTAAGGGCAAACATATTTTTTATCCACCTTCAATTTATTCCATTTTACCCCCATCAAAATAGGATATGGTAAAGGGAGAAGCTTTACCTTGTCCATGTTAACCCCATTTACCCAATATAAGGTTGAATTAATATTTTCAAACTCTAATGCATACATACATCATCACTGCTTTCTTAATTTATACTATTATCTGATTTGAGAAACTTTATTAAAAAAGGTATAACATCTCACTCTTGATAATCATATATTAAAGTGAAAAAAATTTCTTAATAAACAACAATATATTAGAAAGGTTGGACCATTTTTGCAACAATAAAAAATAGGTTAAATAAAGTATTTTTTAGTATATATCACTAAAACTATGTTTGTTATTATCGTCTAAAGTTAGCTTTATGATTGTCTTTTTATTAATGTAGGCAATAAAATATTAAATTATCTTTATGTATATCTTGCTCTACTCGTATCACCTTTATCCTCCCCATTTACCCAATAGATTAACAAGTAAAGGTAAGGGTGGGGTAATAGTTTTTGATAAAAGGATAACTATCTTACCCGTTACCCACAACTTGGACACTAGTAAGACTAAGGGTAAGCCTTTACTCTACCCTATTCTACCAATTTACAAATGTAGGTCTGGGTTGAGCATGTTTGGGTTAGTTTCGATTAAACAAAACTTGATCCATTACTATGCCTATGAATGCCATTCAACAAGGTGTCATATGGCTCAAAAAATTGTTTCACTTCTAGAATTAACAAAACTGAGTTGATTTCAATGTAAAAAATTAAGCCAATATGCCAATTTGAGTTAACTTTTGATTATAAAATTCACAATTTGAGTCAGTTTTAAATTTAGAAAAATCTAGATCCAATTAAATTCAATCAAACTAGTTAAAATTCAAGTTATATGGAACAAGAAATTTAATAAACATAACTTATATATTTAAATATCAATGATTCTAAGTCAATTTACAACTTAACATGCTAATAGAAACCTAGGTGTAAGTTGGTATAGAGTTATAGATTTAACAATTTGGATACTTCTGGACTTACCAAAATCCAACTTTAGATTAGTTCAAGATCTGACTATCAAAAAATCTAGTTAGCCTTTTAAACTTGAAAACAACTTGCCCATAATTTTGACATCTCTACAACCTATTCATGTTAGATCAACTTGGGACCAAAATATTTAGAAGTATTAAAATGAAATATTTGAATGTAAACTAATAAATTTTGAGTTATTTTATATCAAATTCGGGTTAGTAGTGTTCAATACAAATAATTTGAAAGTAGATTTTGGTCACTCCATCTGGTTACCAGGAACTGACCATAATTGTTAAATTTGAACATAGAGACAAACTAGAACCCATTTTCATCATCATATTCAACCCACGACTCCTTAAATTTGACACAATTAGAACATATAAAATAGGTGTGTCAAAATTCTATTTCTTCATGACGTAAATAATACACTAGTCTAATTGTAAAATGATATTGATCCGGATTTGACCAAATATAATATCAATATAAATTACAAAAATTTAGAATCCAAAGCTGACTAGGACCTCAATTTTAACTTATTTTCTCATTGAACTATTTTTCAAGGTTCATGGATCCACATTCCCCATCGTCTTGCCACACACCATGTAATAAGTAAACTCAAAAATAGAAAATGAAAGATTGGGTAAAATAACTCAGAACAATTATGATGAGTTGTAGATTTTAATGCAGTGTGACATATGTTAATTTTATTAATGGTAGACAAAAACTTGGGTTTCTTCATATTATCTATAACCCTAAGATTCTTTTGGAATTTTAAGAAAATACATGTGTTTATTTGGAAAAGGAGATTCCAGAAAGACCCAACATATCAAACTAAAGCATAATATATAAGACCTCTTAAGCTTTGCATTAAAGGAAAAAATCACTTAGGAATGGATTGTCAAAATTGGATTAGTTTATACTAGGAAAAATTTAAGATTCTTGAAAGCCAAGATTAGTGAAATTCATTATTCCCCATTATATAAATATTACCTGTTGAATTAAAGAAATCTTCCCTATATTGATCACGGGTAGACATATATAGTCAATGCTCCTCCACCAATTTTGAGGTTTGCAATGATTGTGATTGTTTGTGCAACTACTTTATTATCATGTTAAGCACAACTTGAAACTGATACAATGAATATAAGTAAAAAACATCATCTACTATAGTAAAGAAACTAAAAGAAAGAAAATATGAGGCAAACATAGTGAACTATAGAACAAAATTAAGGAGTTGTTTGTAACATGATTAAGTGTATAATAAGACTTTGTTATAATCAGTACCCAATTTTAGTGTACAATAAAAAACTTTGTCATTACTAGTTTTCCAACAATCATCCAACCAAAGCTAGTTGATAAACACGTACCTCAGACATCCAAACTAAATGTGTATCTCATTTGTGGAGAGACTTTGGCTCAGTTACATGCTGGCGTTCAATTCTTACAACCTTTATCCTTGATGTAGGGTTTTCAAAAAGTTTCCTTATTCTCTATATATGAGCATGATGCTGTCTCCATGATTTTTCTTAGTTGCTGATGTTTTATTCTTTATCAATTTTGTTTCAACACAACATCTAGAAAATAAAAACTACTGCTATTTGAAATTATACCTTACATTCATTTAAAGGTGGAAAATTCTAGTTTATAAAGAGTAAGTATTCTTGCTTGAGTTATTCTTAGTAAGAATCATGTCGATAATATAAATTTTTACTCTATGATATGTTAGAGTTTAGAAGATAGGATTATTATAGTCAGTATGTATGCCCATAGAGCCAATCGATGATGATTGTAATGGAGCATCATATACTTGATTTGATAATGATAAAGGTGATTTTATCTATTATGTTTGTATCAATCATGGGATGATGACACAAAGATAATAGATGTCTAAAGAATGATGTTACTCAATGACATATGTCTTCAGGTTGAGGACCTGAACAATGAGATCATATGTATGATAAGAGTACATGAATTCTTATTATGTCCCTACTCAATTATTACTGCATAAGAAAAATAGAAAAAAATAATATATAAGACTAGTGTGTGTGTCGGCTCTCATATTTTTGCGTTTGAGTTCCAAACTTTGCACACAAGTAGTTTAAGTCATTGTGGACTTCCCCCTAAAATTTGGGATTAAAATGATAAATGGATTGGGAGATGTGAATTTTCTAAGTTTCCTAAAGTATAAAGGATAATATTAAATGTCACAATTCATCTCTGATTTATGTTCTAATACATGGCCTGATATCCGTTGGATCTTGATCCAACGAGGGCTTCTCTTCAAGATAGATCGGGAAAAGGGAACAATAAAGTGTGGGTTTAATCTGACATATATATCTCCCAATTTCTTTGGGAGTCCTGGGAAGTTGATATTCAACTTCGAGAGATTTCATATGCAAGTTATCACCATTAAGACATATTTTATGCATATTTTCTCTCTCCTATTCTTTTATATTCCTTATTTGGGTTCCTTTTACCATTAGAAGCCTTGTGGATTCGAAATCTCATCCATAATGATTCCATTATCTATATTTCTACATATTTCTTATAATTTCATCATTATCTCATATTTCCTTCTTAATAAAGCAATATTTAATTTCTTCTTTTTCTTTTAATCATATTGGACTCAATAATATATTATGATCCATGAATTCACATGAAAAAAATGAAATATTGCAAAGGGAACCCATTCAATACATATAATTCACACAATTCCCATAATCATACATTTATTGGAGAAATTGCATTTCCCACCATCTGAACCCAAAAATTGGGGTTATAACTGTAGCATCCAACTCACAAAAATATGATTAACTAATGCGGAAGCGTTCACTAAGCAGCGGATTACTGAAAATCACTAAAAATTAAAACCTTTTTACCAAGAGATCCATCAAAGGAAAACTTTCTCACATAGAACCAAAGTAACACATTTACATTCTGGTTTAAAGGTACATGTCATGAATCATCTCTTTCTGAAGATTACAAGCATCAACTGCTCCGATAAACTAAACACAGACAGTATAGAATCTCGAGGCATTGAGCTAAAATCTCAAAAGCACTAACTACTACTCTGAGGACCTGAGAGTACAGAGACGACACATATGACTCTATGTATATCTACACAAGGCATATCAGCCAGTGTCTCCACTTGAGACTTCACTGCTGTCCCTGCTGTTGCTATTGCTGTCCTTCTCCTACTGAAGGATTCATGCCTCCTCATCCACGTCCACCTAAAAATGTGGTTCCCACGGGGGTGAGACAATTGTAAATTGCCCCAGCGAGAGTTATAAATCTCCGCCAGAAACATTATTATTGCAGTTTAATAAGAATCAATAGAGTCTTATTAGTCATGATATGTGATATCAAGTCAAACACAGAGGTTCATGTTAGCGAACAATGTATTAGACAAACCCACCTTGAGAGTGATACATGGATACCAAGGAATGGTAGTCAGAATCATCTCTCATAGTGATAATGGTATACTTGAAGTGAGTACACTCATCACATGTCATTCATTGTATTTTGACATCATCCAACGTGACCTTGAATAAGGGTTACCATAAAGGCGATGCTCAGATGAGTTATGATACATGGGGATTGAGTGTGATTGATGTAGATGGGATTTGTCCCTCTTATAGGAGATTGATATCCAGGCTACTTGATAAGCGAGACTGAGAAATGTATGTCCATACTCATGCGACTCAATATAAGATATGTAAACTCACATGCATCTTATATAATCTACTCTAGTTCAAGGAATATGGAGTGAACATTGAGTGGATGATGATTCCATACGTCAAGTTCAATCAGGATATTAAATACAAAGGAACTATACAATCACAGTAACACTGATCACAGATTGTAGGTTGAAGTTGTTCTCCAACTTTCCAAAATACTTGGATATCAATGATATGTTGCTAGATACCACTCGTTGCTTGTGATGTCATAAGTTAGTTATGTATATTCATTGCCAACGTAATTTGGGACCTATAGGGTCACACACATATGATGCACCTGGAAAAGGAGTTTACTCATAAATAAGGTTTAACTTGTTTACTAAAGTGTTTATGTATTCAATTTTATCAACAATTGTTGGAAATTGACTGACTGGGCTGTGAACCGATCGGTTCAAGTGTTGAACCTATCAATTCAAGTGTCATGTTATTTGTGAAGCCATCCTAGCACAATACCCTCTTCTCTAAGGGAAATGTAACTCATGCCTTTTCCCATGCCACGAGGCCCTGCCAACTTGGAACGGGCAGGCCACAAAGTGCCTTACTGTCCTGACAAGTAGAACTCAGCCCACACCGTCCCACCACTTTTATGCCCCTGCTTAGGCGACAAACCCGCACAACCATGTTCGGAAACATTGGTGGAACAATGCCTAAACCACGACATGAACCAGTTGGTTCACTTAGTGAACTGATTGGTTCAAAGTCTGGAATGATATCGGTTCATGTAGTGAACCGCCTGGTTCAATGATCAATTCGATTGGATCAAGGATTGATGTTGATGTCATATTGTGCAATCGTCGAATTGAAATCTAATTTATTTATGAATAGGAAACATAGTGAAATGACCAGTTCAAGTGTTGAATTGATCGACTCGCGTGTGAACTGACCGGTTCAGCAGTGAATCAACCGCTTCACCGTTCACAATTTCCAAAAAATTCATGAAATTTTATCTCTTTGACCCAAGATGAACTGGAAACCCTGACCCTAGACATCCTATGTAAAGTGGAGTAGTCTAGGCTTCTAGAGACACAATAGTTCTCTCTGACATGTTGTTGTCCTCTCTGGTTATGGTAACAAGAGAGCCTAAGCAAGTCCTACCCATAAAAAGGAGGGGCAACAAGGAAGAGACAATACATGAGAGTGAATCAACCCCAGCAAGTTGATGTTTGAAGGGACAACACCTTCTTATTGGCTGGTAGTGCAATGTGGTAGTGGTCCATGTTGAATACGTAGAGGCGAGGAGACCTTTTCCACCCTCTAGGAGGACGCCGTGAACTGCCTTATGTGGTGCTGTACCTGGAGGCTGTTGTTGACAAATGCTTAAGTGATGCTTGAAGAAGAAGCACGCTGCTACAAGAGTTGTTGCTAGACTTGCTCTAGGACCAGGTATATCTCTTGCAACCCTTTCTTCCAAGGTACATCGTCATTGATGTGATTTGTTGGTTCGAGAACCAGGTAGTAAATTTTTTGTTTTCCCTGACTTATGTGTTTCCCTAATTTTCCAAAAGTAGTATCAGAGCCACATAACATGTATCTAGATATAAAGCGATATGATCGAATTTATTTTATTGCATATAATGTGAATATTTAAAATGATTAATGTGCATATTTGATTAAATACTACATACAATCTCAAAAATATAATATATATATGCATAAATTGATATGTTATATATGAAATCAATATGTGTCTCCCTAAAAGTATTTTGATGGTGGATGTATTTGTGGTTATGGCCAAACTCCTTTGGATTCTATGCTTGGTTGTTTAATTTATTTCATGTTATTATTCAGTTTGTATATCGAGACTCTCTCCTCCTTTCCAAATGTAAATTAATGCTCTTGTTGCTATATTCTCCTCAAATGTAACTTGAGATGTTTCCTTTTATAATATAATATGAAATAGATAGTTTTAATTGATGTTTTATCATGGGAAGGAATTCTACACAAAACAAACTGACTGACTCAGATCTTGAACTAATCAACTGGAGGACCGAGGAGGCCAAACAACAAGAAGAATCGATCGACTAGTGACCCAACTGATTGGCTGGAGGAGTCCATGCATCACTTGAACCCGAAGACCATACGAGCAATCTGAGAGGCCAAGCGATCGACCAGGAGGCAAGTCGATTGGTTCAAGAGTTGAATCGATAAACTTAAACTGGTTCTAACACAATTCTTCATCAATAACATGTTTCTACATATCACTGCTACAAATATGACGCATTGCATCAGGTCTTTTTTAAGGAAAATCAACATATTATCTATAGCGTCGGTTTTACATAGACAACCACCGCGAATTGATCATTTGAGAAAATACAGACTGCACTATCTTATGCTGTCCGTCTCTTCCCAAAGAAAACATCACTATATATCACCCGCAAAAATAGAATTTCATACAAAATTTTTTTGGGAGCATTTCATTTTCCTCTAACCTATATCATTGGTTTTTGTTACACTATAATGCAACATATATTGTATGTGGACATTCAATCTGTCATTTCTAAGTAAGTAAGGTCTACAATCACTAGGCTTTGCTTCTTCTTCAACACTCTATGCATAAAAGTAATTGATTTTGAGATTCTAGATAAGTTGCAAATAGAATTGGTCGTTACCCTGTGTCAACTTGAGCAATATTCCCCCCCTTCATTATTTGATATCACAGTACATCTAGTTGTCCATTTGACTAGGGAAGTGAAAATTTTGGGTCCAATTTTCTTGCATTGGATGCTTCCTTTTGAACGATACATGAGTGTTTTTAAAGGTGATGTTTGGAACCATTGTTGACTTGAAGGGAGTATCATTAAGGGCTATATTACTAGGGAGGTTATGGACTTTTGCAGTGACTTTTTGAGTTTCAAAGAAACTCCTGCTAATGTTGTGAACCCTGATATTTATTCCGACAAAGGTGTTTTAGAAGAACGACAGATAAATATCAATTGTGAGCAGTGGGAACAAGCACACTTGTATGTTTTACACAACATTGACTATGTGGGTAGTTATACACTGAACACACCAACGAGCTCAAGACACGTTATCCCCAATCCAGTTCAATGTGGCTTGTTAGAGAGCATAATCAGATATTTGTTAGGTGGTTTGAAAAGGAAGTATTCCATCAACTATCTCAAACACCAAATAATGTTACAAAAACTATCAAATGGCTCACATATAACCCAAAGACCCACATTATATCTTATGAAGGGTTTAACATAAATATATTTTCATACTACACAAAATGTCAACATAATAAAAGTGTCATCCAAAATAGTGGAATCATCCTTCAAGCATCTACATTGTATTTTTCTAGTGCCACAAATTACAGTCTACGTGAAAGAAAGATGTCTTATTATGGTGTCATTGAAAACATATGGGAAATTGACTACACAAAGTTTAGAGTCCCATTATTTAGGTGTAAATGGGTTGATAATAATAAAGGAGTTGTAGTTGACGAACTTGGTTTCACAATAGTGAATTTTGAGTGGACATGTGAGAAGGATGAACCCTTCTTCATGGCATCACATGCAAAAAAAAGATTCTATATCGACGATCCTATAAAAGAAAATTGGTCCATCATTCTTCATGTGAAAAGATAGTTCATTTCAGATCCTAATGATGAAGGAGTACTATGACAAGTATGATGCCTCTAGTCCATTTTCTGTTGGCTTACCAAGTGTAAATGTTGAATATACCACTGATGACTATACATGTGAAGATCACACAGAAAGGATATCAGTTTAAGTTATACTACTCATAAGTGATTTGGCACTTTTTTGAATTATATAGCATGATTATTTGTTCATATGTGATCTAACTTTTTATAGTGTTGACTTTTTGTATGTGATCTGACTTTTTTTAATATAGGATCTGACTTTTTTGTGTGTTTGATTTTATAGATGGCATCTGACCAGGAGAACAGTGATCACGAGTGTGAGAATGCTGAGCATCCTGACCATGGTGCCGAGCATCTTGATAAACCAAAACTTAAGGGAGTTAGAGGGATAACTGTGATGAAAGATGTCATAAATAGGCAAGGGAGGAAGGGTGTGGTTGAATTCAATGAAGCAGGCACACCGCTTACTAAAGAGAATGTCAGCTACTATGGGGTCCTTGGTCGAAGCAAAGTACCTCTCCTTATTGAGGATTGGAGACAAGTGAGTACAATCTGTAAAGACCTCATCTAGAATGAGTTAGAGGTGAGATAAATGCAAATACATTTTTATAGTCTTTTTCCTATTCTTTCTTTTAACATTTCTAAACAATATTGAATGTGGAACCTTTTAGGGCTGGTATGAACTTGATGAAAAGCTGCTTCACAAGTCTATTATGCATCTCGTTAGGAGAAGATACAGAGATTGACAGACAATCCTCACAAGAGACTATGTCTTTGGAGATAAGAAGGAACCCTGACTTAAATGGAATTACATTGATAAAAATGATTAGAAGGAGTTTGTTCAAAGGAGACAAACATATGCATTCTAGGTATTGAACTAATTTCATTTTTATGATTTCTTATGGTTACTTAACAATATCACTTGTATGAATTGATCAAACCCTTCATGAAGCTCAAAAAGAGAGGCGTGACAAGAATGTACACAACCACTGAGTGGGTTTAGGTGGTTATTCGAAATGCCTCATGATGAGAGAGCTGCTACAATAAGAGCAATAGCAAGGAGAAGATGGAGAGCAAGATCAAGGGAAAGAACAAGGAAACAACAAGGACCTTCTACTTCTACTCCTTCTACTCCTTCTACCATTGAGTCTTCTAGTGCGTTAAATGGTTTCCTCACTATATTGAGTGGACAGATGCGAGGACAAACAAAGTTGAAGAAATCTTCATCCAAGCAACACAGGTGGTGGCAGATAAAATGGTAAATTTATTGGTCTCATAATAATGACCATGTGTTCTTTTTTATTGGATTGTTTAAGTTATATTGATTAGTCAATTTTTGATGATAATTAGCTGGAGCTAGCTACCCAAACAAAGGAGGGCAAGTTCACCCAGAGGACACACATGATGAATTGACAGTTTCTCTATGGATAGAAGAGCAACCTGGACGTGTTAGGGATGCTAGAGCTGGGTATGGAATAAAATCTTTTATTGGCGTATTCGGGTATAAGAGCAAACAAGCCAAGAAAGGGGGATTGGACAAAGAGTACGTGTAGAGAATTGTATATGCAACCTTGGAGAAATATATAGCTTCTCAGACAGCCCAAGATTCTCCAGCAGTCACAGAACCTATTTGTCACTCACCCACAGAGTGCATTGGGAATAGTTCTTCATACCCACATGGCACATCCAGGTTAAAATTCAATTCAAGTCAATTTATACATTGTGATAAAATAATCCCAAATATCAACATTTATGTTTACCAAATTAATTTTTATATTTCATAAAATTGTAGGTGGCTAGAAAATGTTGTCTTTCCATCGATGAACTGGCAGGCAACATCATCATAGATTTCGAGGCTTCTGTCGCCAATGTGGTTCATGATATTCTTCTTCCATCTAATCACTATCGTGTGAGAATTATACATGTATTTCTAGGAATGAGGGGCATACCTCTCCGATACAAGCATCCATATGCTACCACAGTTGGAGAGGTAGATGGAGGATTTACTGGATGGATCAAATGACTCATTATATTTCTTTAGATATGACAAATGCATATTGAAACTTAAATAAAATAATAGAAATCTAATATTAGAATATATGCATGAAGTCTAAAAATCTAAGAAGCCCCCTAGGGTTATGAAGCCTCCTCCCCCTCATTTTATTCTACGTGACTTGTTTGACTCCTAAGGTGCTAGCTTCCAGCCGTTGAAAAGATGGTTAGACACTATAGACCAAATAGATACCATTGTGGTCAGCCTTGGGGAGGATATCATAGGTATACAACTGAAAAATGTTATAGTGTTGACTGATGTTTTTGAGCTATTTAAGTATGATTGGATGAACACATAAATGATGAAACTTTGGTGTTGGTGAGTGTGAATACCCCATTATGTGTGAAAAATTACTTAATTATTTCCTACATATAAACTGAGTATTGGTTATATATATATTTCAGTCATTTGTTTTACATGACCCGTGACTTTGGAATAGCAAATATGAGATTTCTAATGCCATCAATGATTAGCAATGTGATTAGAGATCCGAGTGGTGTCAAAGAATATGTGACTAATGTGATACAATATTTTGGTGCTTCCAAGACTATGATCTTATCTCTCTTCAATGTTAAGTAAGTTTTTGACTTGTTATTTATATGTCTAACCTATGAATGCAAATTTTATTGTGAGATTTAATTTTTATTTTCTTTGCTTTCTATTCACTTAGAAATAGGCACTAACAGTTGTTAGTGATTGTTTTCGACACTTGGAGTGTGTATCTCTTTTATCCTTCAGGTAAAAAATGCCACCAAGTGAGGGACACTCAATAAAATTGGCGACTCATGCGTAAGTATAGTTATTCGGTGTCCAACATATTTGCTAATGTTTGCATCATATGAAAGTTTAATAATGCAAAATATATGCTAATTTAACTTATAGGGGTTTGAAAGCATTCCGTACCAGCAGAGGGACGGTAGATAAGAAAAAGAAATCAATAACTTGGACAAGTGTTGATGTATAGTCTTCTCATTCCAATTGCATAATATATGACCAACTCTACTTAATTACATTCTATTAATGTAAATTGTAAATCTGGAGGCCTCTGTACAAGACAATGGCTGGGCATGTGCATATTTCATGATGTTGTATATGCAGGTAATTGTCAAATCACGCAGAACAAATCAAATATATAGAGAATGTAAGTTATTAGTCGTGGATCATATTTAATGAAGTGCTCTCATTTGATAATTCAAACAATCAAATATAATTAGAAGTCTTATTTCCTTTGTAGTTTTTTTTCGAAGATTGAACCCTTTACATTCGAGTAGTTGAATGACCTACGTAAATAATGGATAGTCTACTTCATCGAAAATGTAGACTTGAATGAAAAATTTGACGGTTGATTATTTTTTTTGGTAGTTCAAACTTCGATGTCTGATTTTTATATGTATTTTGTGAGTTTGAATTGAATGTTGATATGTATTTTTATATGTACATTGTGACTTTTATATGTATTTTTATATGTACACTGTGACTTAAAATCTGAGATGACATCTGATGTTTTTATGTATTTTTGTGAGTAAGACTTGAATGTTAAGTGCATATGTGTGTGTGAATTTGAATGTGAATGCATGAGGAAAATAATAATGTTTATCCGTGCATATATATATGAAATTGAAGTGTGGCTGAGAAATGAAACAATTAAGCTGTGAGTTCATGGATTTGTGTGCAATTTGAATTGAAAGAATGATAGAACGTGGCATGTTACTTTGTATAATTTTTATCTTTTTCTTATAGGTGTGCAGACCTGTTGTTAAGTCACAATTCTTTTCAATTATGAAGAACAATACTCTAGACAGGCTAGCAGACTAGGCAACAAGTCTGCATGCTTGTTATATAAAAAACGTACACATTTATCGCTAGTTATTTGAAAATTACTGACTACATAACATTTCAACGTCTTATTTACAGACATACCTAAATTTCTCACTGTTCATTCACTGATAAAACTGACATCAGGAAATTTGACGTCGGTTATTTGTCATTTTTCCGACGAGGAAAGTGAAATGACGTCGGTTGTTTTTCTTACAACCGACGAGCAAAAGGTCAAAGCAGACCACAAATTACGTCACCCACTGCGCGTTACATTGTTAGTTCCGACCCAACAAAGAATTGATGACATAAATTGTTGTTGTAGGTTTTCCTTACCGACAAAGGATCTTTATGTTTTACAATCGCCCAATTGGTCGTTGGTTGAAAACCCACACAGAATGCCTAAAATAACCGAAGTCATATCCCCATTCTGCAGTAGTATATGATGTGGACCTTAGGTGGTAGTAATGCCTTGTGGCTCCAAGGAATTATAACAATATGACCATAACTATCACTTATATATTTCTGATTGCATGCTTTGTTTGTGGATATAACATATATATGACACATACTATAAGTATGTGATGATCAAATATGTATATATATTTATATATAAAATCCCTCAATTAATATTAAGTTTTAGATGCTTTCCATAAGAAGCACATATGAAAAGTTTGATCAACCAAGCATAACACACCCTAGAATGGTGTGCAGTCTATCTCATAGAAGTGTGATGGTAGATATGTGAGTCTGCCCTTGCAAGGTGTATATATTCTATCATATTGGGTTGTGGGTCAAGCTTAACTAGGTTGCCTTAATAGGATTAAGTGCCTATAAGAATACACCTGGACTATGGCAAAGAGTTGTACATATCATATATTGAAGTATGCAAGAGATGCAATTGGAAAATGCTACCTACCTTAATAATTGGTTATGAGCGCTAGTGTTGGCTGAGTATTAACTTAATTGTTTTGGATCTTGACTCACTAGAAGATTGTACATTGTAATCTTTTGAATTGGTAGTGAGGGCTATCAATTTATACAAAATAATGGGAGTGACAATTAATTAAAATCCTAATTAATATTGTCAAACTTATTAAATCAAATTAGACAAAAGTATTATGACTAAATTTGCAAATTTTCTTTTGTAGAATATAATGAAAAACACAAAAACATTTTCTTTGAGATAGGTCCTTGAGAAGGATAAGCTGAATGGGAACAATTTACATGACTGGTTCTAGATGTTGAGAATGGTTCCCACTCAGAAGCGCAAGCTCTATGTCCAGGAGACACCAAAGCTAGATGAACATCCTCACATTGCGCCTAAGGATGACAAGGATGCTTACAAGAAGCACTCTGAAGATGCCATGGATTTCAAGTGCCTAATGATGTACTCAATGAGCTATGAGTTGTAGAGATAGCATGAGAACATGGATGTTATTGAGATGGTAACACATCTTAAGAACATGTACCAAGATCATGCAAGACAAGAGAGATATGATGTCAAAAAGGCATTATTCATGTGAAATATGGCAGAAGGAGATCCCGTAGGTACCCACACACTCAAGTTGACTGGGTATGTGGAGAATCTTTCTAGACTAAGATTTTCCTTGGGTTAAGAGTTGACCACATATGTGATTCTGTAGTCACTATCAAAATCATACAACCATTTTGTCATGAACTACAATATGAATAATTTGGACAAGCAATTGTCAGAATTGCTTGGCATGTTGAGGGTAATTGAAGCACAAATGAAGAAGGATAAACCCAAATATGTGATGATGATCAATAGAGGGAAGTCCAAGGGAAAATGCAAAGCTAAGAGAGTTCTAAAGCTAGCCAAAAACTAAAGTTTTCAGCACTGAAATCTAAAGGATGAGTGAATAAGGAAGGAAAGGGCCACCACTATTAGCATCCTAGACATTAGAAAAGGAATCATCCTCTTTTTATAGAGGATCTTAGGAAGAAGAAGGAGATATAGATCTCTACTTTGGGGCCTAAGAAGAAGTAAGCTAGAGCTGTGTGAAGCAAGGGTTGCTACCACTACAGTTAGAATCTGTCATTCATGTAATGGGCATGCAATAGAATTCGTGAATTGCTATTATGAACATACCATTAAAAACATCATGTATCTTATATGGATAAGAACATTATGGATATAATTAATGTTTTGCTCTCAAACGTAAGATCTTTATGGTAGTGAACCTAATGTCTCATAGTTTATATTTGATAGTTCTAGAGACAGTTATATATATTGAATGGATTGATGACTCAAACAATAAATACCGATAGCATTATCATCTAGAGCACATAGATGAGAAACACATTTATAGAATCCATAATAATGGTTGTCTAGACTCTTTTGGTTATTGCACCAACAGAGACATGTGAGTCTTATTTGTTAAGCGATATGATAAATGCACCTTTCACTAGATGTAGTGAGAGATCAAGTATTCTATTAGAGATCATACATACTAATGTATATAGACCTTTTAGAATATATGCTAGAGGTGGTTAATAATATCTCATTATATTTATTGATGATCTGAGTATATATGGTAGATTGTATTTAGTAAAATACAATTCTAAATATCTTGAAGTGTTCAAAAAGATTATGAATGAAGTACATAACCCACTTGGTATAAGTATTAAAACACTTCAATATGATCGATGTGGAAATATTTTAACCGAGAGTATGAGGACCTTCTGGGAGACCATAATAGTGTATCACGATGAATTCCACCTGAAACATAATGATAGTATATCATGATGATGTATTAGTAAGAAGGAATCACACCATGTTAGTCATGGTGTGATCTTCAATAAATCTAGCTAATCTTCCATTTCCTTTTGGGAACATGCTACACTAAAACAATGTACCATTTAAAATGTTTCAAAAGGCACCATATGAGTTATGGAGTGAGAAGTGTCCTGATGAGTCCTTTATAAGGATTCACATCAAAAGCTTACACAAGAAAATAATTTCTTGAAAATCTTTGTCTACAAATCACATAAATGTTATTTTATTGAATAATACTTTTATCTTCCAATCCAACAACAAAGTTGTTTGTTGACCATGATGACTGTATTTCTAAAAAGGAACTTAGTTCCAAAGGAATCAGTGGGATAAAAGGTAGAACTTGAAAAGTTTGAGACCAACAAGAAAACATTAAACCAAAAGAGGTACAATAGAAACAAGAATAATCACAAATTGTTGTGGAGTCTCAAGTCCCTTATGTAACACAAAACCTCATAGATCCAGTAGAACACACTTTGAGTTTGAAATATTATGATATCTTATAACTCAAGAAGGTGATGAGTTGGTCATAGGAGATGAGCCAACAACCTACATAGAAGCTATTGAGGGACCAGAGTCTTGAGAAATACCTTGAGGCCATGAGATCCAATTTGGAATCCATGTAAACCAACAAGGTATGACCTTAGTGGATCCACCTAAAGGGGTAAGACCCATAGGGTGCATTTGGGTCTTTTATAATAAGACCGACATGGTAGTCTACAAACCTATAAAAGCAGATTGGTTGTAAAGATTTCAAACAAGTTTAAGATGTTGAACATAATGAAATCTTCACCAGTTGC
Source organism: Alisma plantago-aquatica (assembly GCA_963693085.1). Taxonomy (NCBI): domain Eukaryota; kingdom Viridiplantae; phylum Streptophyta; class Magnoliopsida; order Alismatales; family Alismataceae; genus Alisma; species Alisma plantago-aquatica. The sequence goes on along the minus strand of OY856413.1, from coordinate 70,290,614 downwards.
CATGGTTAAATCCATCAGGATCGTGCTTGCTAATCAACTTAATATGACTATGAGATTTGGCATATAAATGTTAAAATCACATTTATTATTAGGAATAGTTATGAGGATGTGTGTGTGTCACACAACCTAAAGGTTTTATAAATCTAGGTTTTGTAAATAAAGTCTATAAACACAAACTAAGCTCAAGCTCATATGGTGTGTCATTCGGAATCCTGACATAGTGCCCCGCGTTCGACTCCCACCGTTAGTATTGTCCGACCATAGTAGCTCGGGTGGTAAGAGCTCGGTAAGTCCCAATGAAGGACCTGGGTTCAAACCTCACTGAAGGCACTTTGCGAACGACAATCCACGCTGATTAGGCACGGGAGGGGGGGTGACCGGACCACACCCTCTCATGTAGGGCTGTAAATGGGTACGGGTAGACCCGCAGACCCGCAAATATGGACCCTTAAAAAACCCGTCACGGGTCTAATTTTTTATACCCGCATACCCTTGGACCCGTATACCCTTGGACCCGTATATAAGCGGGTCCAATAATGGGTATGCTTGGACCCAGACCCGCTAGACCCGTGTACCCGCTATACATAAGTAACTACTAAAATAATATGTTATATATATTATACTTTACTAGTCTAATTAATATAATTATTGAGATTATATCCTACTCTAAGGTTGAGACTAGTCATATAACTAAGAATTAACTATTCTAGTTACAATAACAAACATCATATGTAAACTTAAAATCAAAATGTCTACTAATCTACATTACTTTTTACATAAATTAAATGTTATGATCATGACTACAAATATGTAAACAATTACTCAATTAATTTTATTGTATAGAATATAGCATTGTCTAATATAACTATTACATGTTAATATACTATATGATAACAATATCTTGTTGTGTTAAATATATATAACAATCATTTCTCTTACATAAACAATATGATGTTTTATAGAATCGCTTACCCGCATACCCGCTATTATTGCGGGTACGAGTATGGTGCGGGTCCAGGTTTTGTATTATACGGGTCTAGAATCAGAACCGGACCCGCTAAATTAGATGGGTATGGGTATGGGTATGGCCAGACCCGCACCGTACCCACACCATTTACACCCCTATTCTCATGCCTCGAGAGTTTACCATGTCGGGCTTGTCCGGGGTGGGTTCTCTTGGTCACAAAAAAAATAGTCTATAAACTACAAAGGTCAATCTATGGATTAAAGCAGGCATGTCAGAGCTAGAATCTTCTATTTGACAAGACAATCAAAGAGTTTGACTTTAGTCAAAATGAAGATGGAATCTGTGATTACAATAATTTAGTGGGAACATATTTATATTCCACATAATGATGGGGAATGTCATCCTTATCCTACATATATTAAAACTTGGTTGGGAAGTACCTTCTCTATGAAAAGTTTAGGGTAAGCATCCTATGTGATAGAAATTGAGATCTATACATATAGATCTGGAAAGCTTCTTGACCTAAGTAAGAGCACATACATTAGCAAGATGCTGAAGGGGTTCCAACATACATGACTCATTGAGACAAAACTTTCCCATGTCCATGGAGTTAGTCTCTCAGCAACATAGTGTCCTAGTTCTTGTAAAGGATGGACAAACATGAGTAAGATGTCATTTGCATTCACAATTGGATCGATCATGTATGCAATGTTATGTACTCATCCCGTTATCTCGTATGTATTGGACATGATGAGAGGATATGTCTCAGCCAGTTATCTCGTATGTATTCAATATGATAAGTGGGTATCTATCAAAATCCTAGTGGAGGTTACTAGACTTCCATAAAGAGCATCCTTAAGTATTTGAGAATCACTAAAAGGATTGGTTCCTTAGTTATGGTAATGAGGAGGAGTTGGGTATAAAGGGTACACCGATGCAAGATTCCAAAATGATAAAGAAAATTAACAACCACAATCTAAATTTGTGTTTGACGTTAATATTAAACTATAAGCTGGAAGAGTTTCGAGCAAGAGTCAGTTGCTAATATACAACAGAAGCCGAGTATCTTCGTGTTCTGTGAAAAATATTGGATACTATATGGATCAAGAAGTTCACGTAGATGAACTTGTGGGAGGTTCCAAACCATTGATGACTTAGTAAAGATATTGTGACAATAATGGAGCTACTAGATAGACTGGGAATCTCAGATAGCATACTACGACACTTCCATCTCATACGAGAGGTCTTATAGTGAGGAGTGTGAAAACTTGTAAAATACTAACTAGAGGCAAACATTGCTAACCCTCTATAAAATCACCGACACACAAGAAACATGATGGACATGCTGAAAATCACTTGGAATAAGATAAGTAAGTGATTGGCTCTAAATGTAAGTGGGAGTCTGTTGGTATGTATGCCCATAGAGCCAATCATATGATGATTGCAATGGGGCATAATATACTTGATTTGATAGTGATAAAGGTGATTCCGTCTATTATGTTTGCCTCAATCATGAAATGTTGACACAAATATAACAAATGTCTATAGAATGATGTTACTTGATGACATATATCTTCATGTTTGAGGACTTGAACAATGAGATCATATGTATGATAAGAGTACATGCATTCTTATTATGTCCCTAGTCGGATATTACTGTGGAAGCAAAATAGACAACAAAAATACATAATACTGGAGTGTGTGTTAACTGATGACAGAGTTTCATTAGTCATGATATGTGATATCAAGTTAAAAATATAAGTGCATGTTAGAGAATAATGTATCAGACAGACTCACTTTGAGAGGGATACATGGATACTATGGAATGGTAGTCAAAATTAACTCTCATAGTGATAGTGGTGATTTGGTTCTTAGACCTGAAGTCACTTCACTTATCACATGTCGTTCAATATATTTTGACATCATCCAACATGACCTTGAATAAGGGATACCATAAAGGTGATGCTCGGATGCATTGTGACACATGGGGATCAAGTGTAAGTGATGTAGATGGGATTTTTCCCTCCTATAGGAAATTAATATCCATGTTACTTGATAAGAGAGAATGAGAAATGTATGGCCATACTCATGTGACTCAAAATAAGATATGTGAACTCACATGCATCTTATACAGTCTGCTCTAGTTCAAGGAACATAGATTGAACGTCGAGAGGATGATGATTCCATGCCTCGAGTTCAATCTGGATATCAGAGACAAATGAACTATACAATCATGGTACACTGATAACATATTATAGTTGAAGTTGTTCTCCAACTTTTTGAATTACTTGGGTAGCAATGATGTGTTGTTATAAACCGCTCATTGCTTGTGATGTCTTAAGTTAGTTATGGACATTCATTACCAATGTAATTTGGGACCTATAGGATCACACACATAGGATGCACCTAGAAAAGAAGTTTACTCATGAATAAGGTTTAACTTGATTACTAAAGTATTTATGTATTCAATTTAAACAACAATAACTGGAAATTGATTGATTGGACTATGAATAGACCAGTTCAAGTGTTGAGCCTATCGATTCAAGTGTCAGGTCAATTGGAAATAATATTGGCTGAACAATGCCTAAACCATGACATGAACCGACCACATTCACTTAGTGAACCGACCAATTCGAAGTCTAAAATGACTGGTTCATGTAGTGAACTACCCAGTTCAATGATATATTCGATTAGATCAAGATGTTGATGTCATGTTGTGCATTAATCGTCACATTGGAAGCCAATTTGTGTGTGAATAGGAAACACAATGAAATGACCGATTCACGTGTTGAACCAATTGACTCACATGTGAATTGACTAGTTCAACAGTGAATCGACCGGTTCACCTTTTGTAGCTTCTAGAAAATCCATAAAATTATGACTCTTCGGCTCCCAAATGAGCTAGAATCTCTGACCCTGGACATTCTATATAAAGGGGGCAATCTAGACTTTTAAAGACACAACAATCATCTTTGATAAGTTGTTGTCCTATCTGGTTGTGGTAACTAGAGAGTTCAAAAAAGTTCTACCCATAAAAGGGAGGGACAACAAGGGAGAGACAACACAGGAAAGTGAGTCAACCCTAGCAGGCTGACGTTCGAAGGGACAACTCATTTCTATTGACTCTTGTAGTGCAACATGGAGTTCCCGTTGGTCTGTGTAGAATACACAGAGGCACAAAGGCATTTGTCATCCTCTAGGAGGACATCGTCAACCCTTGTCTGTGGCGTTGCACCAAGAGACCACTGTTGATGACTGCTTGAGTGCTACTTGAAGAAGAAGCACACTACTACAAGCGTTGTCGTTGAACTTGATCCATAACTAGGTATATCTCTTGCAACCCTTCCTTTTGAGATACATCATTATTGACGAGATCTTCTGGTTCATTAATCGAATAGTAAATTTTTTATTTCTACTGGCTTATCTGTTGCTCCAATTTCCCAATAATTAGTATGTTCTCTGCCTTATCATTTGAAACACAGTGTTTGTGTTGTAAGGGTAAGAAGAAAGGGTGGGGGTTGGTGATTGAATTATGCCACAAAAAAATAAAAATATGTATATTTTCTTTAAAAAAGTGTTGGATGCCACAATCCAAATTCCGAGGATCTTGATTGGACTACAAAAGAAAGAGTTTTTCTTTGAAAAAGCATCCTATCTTTTTTTTCTTCCAAAATTTTAGAGAACATGATTGGGTTTTAAATAATTTAAAGATATTCTTGAGTTGTTGGTTACTATAAAAAAAACTAAGATCGTGCCACACATTTTAACTATTTAGCTCGTAACACTTATTTCCTATTCTTTTACCAAGTTTTTCTATACGTTTTTTTGTTGGTAATTTACACTACACGGATCATGACTTGATCACATGAAATGAGAAGGGATGTCCCAAAAAAAGGGACACAAGTCGATATAACTAGACTCTACTCAACTAGAAAAAGTTAGGATTTTAGTAGGGAGTTTGGACTGAGTCAAATTTGCTTTGGGTTAGTTCACATTGGTCAGGTATAGTTCAAGTCAAGTTTGGTTGGGTTTAAGTTTGTGATTTCTTGTTGTTGTTATTATTTATAAAAATATGTTCATATTAGGCAGGGTCCAAGTGGATCCGAGTTAGGTCTATGCGGTTCTCTCATATTTTTACATATCTTGTACATGTCAAATCAAGTTTGTGTTGAGCATGTTTGAGTTGACTCTATGCATGTTCAACTCAGTTCAACTTAGAATTACTACATGTCTTACACGTGCCAGGTCTAATTGGGGTTAAACATGTTTTTATTTGGTTCAAGTCATTTGAGGTCATAATTTTTCACGTCCTGTATGGGTTAGTTCGGGTTTGGGTAGGGCTGTAAATGGGTAAGATATTATGTATTTACACACTAACCATGCCCAGTAGGGTAGGGTAAGGGTCAACATATTTTTTACTCACACCTCCAATTTATCCTATTTTACCCCCATCTCAATAGGATATGGTAAAGGGAGAAGCCTTACCCTATCCACTATAACCCCATTTACCTAATATAAGGTTGCATTTATAGCTTTAGACTCCAATTCATACATTCATCATCACTACTTTTTTAATTTGTACTATAATATAATTTGAGATACTTTAATAAAAAATGATATAATATCTCACTTTTTATACTCATTTAATAAATAAAAAAATTCTAAATTAAAAGTAATACACTAAAAATATTGGACCATGTTTGCAACAATGAAAAATAGGTTAAGTATTAATATTTTTTGGTATATATCACCAAAAGTATGGCTATTATTATTGTCTAAAGTTAGATTGATGATTGTCTTGTGTTTAATGTAGGGAATATCATATGAAATCATCATTACAAATGTAATATGTATATGTATGTCTTCATGTTGCTTTACTCGTATCACCCTTATCCTCCCCATTTACCTAGAAGATAAACAAGTAAAGACAAGGGTAGGGTACTGGTGTTTGAGAAAAGGATAACTACCCTACCGTTACTTGCAACTTGGATGTGGGTAAGGCTAAAGATAATCCTTTACCCTATCCTATCATACCAATTTACAACTGTAGGTTTGGGTTGAACATGTTCGGGTCAGTTCATTGCAACAAAACTCGATCTGTTACTATGTCTACGAATGTCACTCAATAAGATGTCATAGTTACATGAGCTCAGTTCCCTTTGGCTCGAAAAATTGGTTCCACTTTTAGTATTGACAAAACCAAGTCAATTTTGGTGTAAACAAAGTAAGTCAAAATACCAATTTGAGTCAATTTTTTAATTATAAAATTCACAATTTGAGGTAGTTTTGAATTTCGATAAATCTAGATCCAGTTAATTCTAGATCAAACTAGCACGTGGAACTAGAAAGTTAATAAAATTATCTTATATATTTAAATATTAATGAATCTGAGTCGATTCCCAACTGAACATGTTGACATAAATTTAAGTCTTGGTTGGTATAGAGTTCTAAATTTAACAATTTAGACACTTCTGGACTTACCAAAATTTGGTTTTAGATCTGTTCGAGATCTAACTGTTAGAAAATCTAATTAGCCTTTTAACTTAGAACCGACTTACCCATAATTTGACATCTCTACAATCTATTCATGATAGGTCAATTCAGGACCAAAATATTTAGAAGTATTAAAATGGAATATTTGAATGTAAAATAATAATTTTTGAATTATATAGATCAAATTTGGGTTAGTAGTGCTTAATACAAATAATTTAGAAGCGGATTTTGGTCACTCCATCTAACTAGGAACCAACTAGAATTGTTAAAATTTGAACATAGAGCTGGCCTAAATCCACTTTCATCATCCTATTCAACCCATAAATTCAACCCACAAGTACTTAAAATATGTCAAAATTAGAACCTATAAGACAGGTGTGTCAAAATTCTATTTCTTCATGACATAAATATTATACTAGTCTAGCAAAAAACTGATCTTGATCTGGATTTGACCATATACAAAATTAATCTAAATTGTGAAAATTAGAATCCAAAGTTGACTCAGACCTGAATTTAATTATTTATAATTGAATTAATTTTACAGAGTTCATGGATCCATATTCCCCATTGCCTGGACACGGTTCATCTTAATAAAAAAACTAAAAAACAGAACACCAAAGACTTGGTAAATAACTCAAAACTATTATGATGAGTTGTACATTTTAAACAGTGTGATGGACGTTAGTTTTGTTAATGGTAGCCCACAACTTGGGTTTCTGAAGATTATCTATAACTCCGAGTTTCTTTTGGAATTTTAGGAAAATGCACGTGTTTATTTGGAAAAGGAGATTCCAGAAAGACCCATCAACCCAAAGGTGAAGCACATATTATAAGATCTCTTAGGCCTCACGTGAAAGAAAAAGATCACTTAGGTCATGATTGTCAAAATTAGATTAGTTTATACCAAGAAAAGTTTATGAGTCTTGAAAGCTAAGATTAGTGAAGTACTATTCCCCATAATATATATATATATATATATATATATATATTATCCAATAAATTAGACCAATCTTTCCTATATTCATCATGGGTAGACATATGTAGTAAATGTTCCTCCACTAGTTTTGTGGTTTGCAATGATTGTTATTGTTAGTACGATTGCTTGTATATCATGTTAAGCACAACTTGGGAGTGATATAATGAATAGTAGTAAAAAACATCATCTACTAAGGTAAAGGAACTAAAATAAAGAAGATATGAGGCAAACGTAGTGCACAGTGGAAGAAAAATAAGGAGTTGTATGTAGCGTGATTATTATGATAAGACTTTGTTGTTATCAGTCCTCAGGTAATCCGATTTTTGACCAGTTCGAGATGTGGCTGTTAGAAAATCTAGTCAATCTTTTTAACTCGAAACCCATTTACCCATAATTTTTACATCTCTACAATCTATTCATGTTGGGTCAATTCAAGACCAAAATATTCAAAAGTATTAAAATGAAATATTTAAATGTAAATTAATATATTTTGAGTTAATTTTGGTCAAATTTGGGTTATTAGTGTTCAAATACAAATAATTTGGGAGCGGATTTTGGTCACTCCATCCAACCATGAACCGACCAGAGTTGTTAAATTTTGAACATAAAGCCAACCTAAAATCCACTTTTCATCGTTCTATTCAACTCACAATTACTTTAAATTTGTCAAAATTAGAACTTGTAAGATAGGTGTGTCAAAATTCTATTTCTTCATGACGTAAATATTATACTAGTCTAACTGTAAACAGTTCTTGATCCGGATTTGATCAAATACAAAATTAATCAAAATTGTGAAAATTTGGAATTCAAAGTCAACTTGGACCTGAATTTTAACTTATTTTCTAATTGAACTATTTTTTCAGAGTTCGTGGATCCATATTCCCCATTGCCTACCGTGGACCTTGTAATATATAAACTAAAAAATAGAAAATGAAAGACTTGGTAAAATAACTCTAAACAATTATCATTTGTTGTAGATTTTAAAACGGTGTGATGGACGTTAGTTTTGTTAACGGTAGCCAATAGCTTGGGTTTCTTAAGTATCTATAATTCAGAGATTCTTTTTAAATTTCAGGAAAATGCATGGGGTTATTTGGAAAAGGAAATTTCAGGAAGACGCATCAATCAAAAAGTGAAGCATAATATTATAAGATCTCTTAGGCCTTGCATTAAAGAAAAAGTTCACTTAGGGCAGGATTGCCAAAACTGGATTAGTTTATACCAGGAGAAGTTTAGGAGTCTTGAAAGCTAAGATTAATGGAGTTCACCACTCCCCATTATATGAATATAATTCGTTGAGTTAAACCAATCTTCCCTATAGTGATCATGGGTAGACATATATAGTCAATGCTCCTCCACCAGTTTTGTGGTTCACAATGATTGTTATTGTTAGTGCGGCTGCTTGTTTTTCATGTTAAGCACGACTTGGGACTGATATAGAGAATAGCAGTAAAAAAAACATCATCTACTAAAGTAAAGAAACCAAAAGAAAGAAGATATGAGGCAAACATAGTGAACATAAGAAGAAAAGTAAGAAGCTGTTTGTAGCATGATTACGGGTATAACAAGACTTTTTTCTAATCAGTCCTCAGTTTCAGTGTATAATGAAAACTAAACCATTCATTTTCCAACAATCATCCAACCAAAGCTAGTTAATAAACGTGTACCTTGGACATCCAAACGAAATGTGTATCTCATTCGTGGAGAGAGTTTGGCTGTACAGGCTAACGCCGTCAATTCGTACAGCCGGCAGGCTGAAGGAGGAGCCGAAGCAGGAGCGAGGATACAAAAAAGAAAAACTCGGCAGGTGAAGCCCAGACTCAATTTCCATTTCCGGAATCCAGCGAGCTCGATCTCCTCTTCGATGCTCAATATTCTTGCCCAGGAAGCTCGAATTCCATCTCTTTAAGAAACAGTGTCTGCAGCCTTAGCTTGAATGGAAGGAGAAATTAATTAGAGCTGGATCTCTGGGGCTGGACAGAGTCAGTTGATCAGATAATTGGAGATAATTTTGTGCAATATAATATTGCCACGGATCACATGTGCTTCGCACGGGCGGAGCCTCGATGAAACAACAGGCAGGCATGTGGTGGCATTCATCGTTATCTGCCCACTGTTGCCATTTGCCAGCTTGTTTCTCCACTACTGGACTGTAGTTGGGTGATTCCTTTGAAACATGGATCTTGTCATCAATCCAGTGGCTTTTTTTCCACAAACGATTCCAAAGTTTCAGGATGAATTAGAAAGTTCCTTGACATGTTGGAAGAGATTAAACAGTGGCCCGGGTTACTTATCCAATTGTGGTTGACACGTTCAGATGTTTGTGAGAGAAACAATTCCTCGATCATTGGAAGAAGGAAGTCCAACTAAAAGATTTGCCTCATTTTATTCTTTTGCAACTGATACCATCATGATTACAGAGAGTAGAGACTCTGCAAGTGGCACCTATTTTTTTTCATCCCTACAATTATCTGCCAATCGGAAGATATATCGCGGGCAGGGGGCATCACCAGAGCCCACCTCGCAGGAATCCGTTGAAACTGGATTAGTTACTCCAGACGAATTTTGAGTTTGTTGAAAACTAGATTAGTGAACTTGACTATACTCAAAACTTCCCGAAATGGGCTTTGGGGTTAGACAGTCAATAGTCCACCCACGAGTTATGTGGCATGTGCGAAGTAATTCATTTTCTCACGGATGCTATTGTATTATGTAACTGGTGATCGAGTGACATGGTGAACTGCAGTAAATTAAAGAATCCTCATCTACTGAAGAAAGGGAAAAGAAACGATCAGTCCTCAGTTTCCAGTTGCCATGTAACCAGAACTAGAATTGATAAACGTGTACGTTATACATCCGAACAAATGTGGTTCTCGTTCGTTGACATACCTTAGCTCAGATTGCTGGTTGCCGGCCGTGCCGTTGATTAGCACAACCTGCAGGTGGTGCAGGGAGAAGGAACCAGAGGTGGAGGAAAGATAGAGAAGATTGACCGAGTGAAGGAGCGACCTCTTTCCGCAACCCGGCAAGATCGATCTCCTCTTCTCTGTGATCAGCAGATGGTGCTATTACTTGGCTAGCTGATCACTTCGCTTAGAACAGTGTATCCATGGAGCCATGAAGTGGGAGGAGTTTATTATTGAGACTTGGATCTCTGTGGCTGGACAGAGAGTCACTTTGATGGATCCCAGAGGAGATATTTCTGCAATACAATTGCAACAGATCACCTTATGCTTCGTGCGTGCGGGGCCTGATTCCACGTGCCAGCTTGTTTTTCCACCCGAAGGGCAGTAGTAGGGTCGTCTTCTGCTACGGTGATCGTATCTTGTACAGAATGGTTATTTAACAATGAGGAGTTTTCAAGGACAGTTATTCAGGGTAATTCTAATGCATGGAGAAAGCAATTGGACACTTCAGTGATGTAAAAAAATAACACAGTTGAAAAAAGTTAGGACTGTTAACGGCCAAAAAGTGGGACTGACGCAAAACTGGTAGTATAATATGCCTCCTATACTTATTATATAAGATAATCAATGAGAACACCAGCCGGTCCTTGCTCGGGGGTCCTTACGAAGGGTCCCGGATTCGACTCTCGCTGGAAGCGCTGTTCGGAAATGAATTTTCCGCAACGTCAGCCGACATTTGATGGGACTTACTAAGATACCGGTGTGCGGGCACACAGGTCTCCCGAGTTTACCGTCACTGCTATCTGGACTTCCGCCTAAAGGAATGAGTTTACACCGACAATAAATTTTTTTTATAACATGAAAATGAATTCTTTAATACTATAGAAAATTCAAATTAGTCTATCATTTTTTTTATAAGAGGCCTCATATAGACATCCGGACTGACGGAAAAAAGATGTCGAATTCAACAGATTGTCATCATCTTTCCTTAAAAAAAAGAGAGTACCCATCATGATTAGAGGCTAGAGCCACTGCACTTGAGTCCCACGTTTTCCATCCCGTTCGACATACCCACCAATTCAAGGATGGTGTGATTGTTGGCTGTTTGCCTGTTGGCTTGGGGGTTGGGGGATCACCATAGCCCACCTCTCATGTGGGTGGGGGGGACTGGAATGTGAGTGACGAACCACCACGGATGCAACTAGTAGCTAGAAAACGAGCTTGTTATTTTTACTAGCAATAACACTTTTGTGATTCGCCACCAGACAGAGAAGCTCACTTTCGTGATTTCGCAGGTGTTGTGGATCAATATCTACCAACGGTATTGCTATACAAGGTGTAACTTATTATAGCTTCCTCTTTTTATCATCATCATCATATAAGTCTCAGTCTTAATTATGTCGGGGTTGGCTATATGGATATTTCGTTTCCATTCAGTTATATCATGGGCCATATTCTGGTTGAGATGTACATATTTTAAATCTCTCTTTATAAGTTCATCCCATATTAATTTAGGTCTTCCTCTTCGTCTATTAATTGTGTTTGACTCAATAGCATTGCTTCTTATAGGTGCATTAGTTGGTCTGCGTTGCACATATCCGTACCATCTAAGTCGACCCTCGCGAAACTTATCCTCAATGCTCACCACCCCCATTTTATTCCTGATATAATTATTTCTCAAGCGATCTTTTCTTGTATTCCAACACATCCACCGCAACATACACATTTCAGCCACGTTCATCTCGTTAAGACCTTGTTTCTTCACCGCCCAACATTCACTTCCATAGAGCATGGCTGATCGTATAGCTGTTCTATAAAACCTACTTTTTAACCTGAGAGGGATCTTCCGATCATATAAAACTCCAGTTGTACTCCTCCATTTCAGCCATTTGTCAACTCATTCATAATAAGAACGAACAGATATGGGCTGAGTGTGGATCCTTTCTGAACCCAACTGTGATAGGAAAAGTTGATGTCTCTCCTCCAGGAGTCTTCACACTTGTAGTAGAGCTATCATACATGTCTTTGATCAAATCAATATATTGGATGAGCACACCCTTTTTATTCAAAACCATCCACATCACTTCTTTGGGTACTCAATCATAAGTCTTTTCCAAATCAATAAACACCATATGAAGATCTCTTTTGCTTAACCTATACTTTTCCTTAAGTCTCATTATCAGAAAAATAACATCTGTTGTTGATCTTCTAGGCATGAAACCAAACTGATTATTTGATATATGCGTTATAAATATAATGCATATACAAGGATTCAAATTTGAGACATCCTGAATATGGTTACAACTACAAATCACTCTACCAAGTCCATGTTTGTAGCTTCTTCTTTTCTTAAAAAAAAAAAGCAGCCCATGTCTTAATATATTGATACCGGATAACGCTTAACGGACAATGCAGCCGCATAGCACGAGAACTAAAGATCGTATACCTTGAATTCACAAACGCACTCTGATGAAAAGCAAATATATGGAACATAATACAAGACCATGTCATAACATATTGGTACCGGATAATGGACAATGCAGCCGCATAATAATGAGAAGAAACGCTCATATACCTTGAATTCACAAGAGAATATTAGTAGGAATGTACTCTGATTAAAAGCAAAATATATGAAAAGAACAACATAAGCAAGCTTGGGGGACATGAAAACTCACAACCGAAAGAGCGTAAATTAGTACAAGGGGTTTGGACTCCTCTATATTACAAACCCACTATTACATGCCATCAGACATGGGGCCTATCAAAAAGAGGTAGCAAAAGATTGCTTCAACATGGGGTGCATCTGGGAGAGCATCAACATCAGGGGATGCATCGTCTGAGGCTGCTTCAGAAAAACACAAGATCATAACATGCCACCCACATCTACAAGATAATCAGGGTGCCTTTGATGGCCGGCAAGTGGCAAGCGGGAACAAAGCATTGGCATCTGAGGGAATGACAAGTGGACTTAACCTTGAGTGATTAAGAGGCATCACATGTTAAGTTTTGAGACCACATAGAGTGGGTGTTATATCAACAATGATTCTATTTTGTTGAAAAATTTCTCGTCAAAAATACGAGGATTTCTTTCTGTCGATATGTTCCAGATAATGCAAGCAACTCATGAACGCATGCTAGGCATAAGTCATGTCATTGTTTTTTCTATTCTACATGATATAGCTAGTGGTAATGAGATGTGGTGCTAGAATAGCAATCATTATAAAAACGTGGCCGCATTTTTTCATTGAGAAGGAACTAGTAAAAAAAGTATGGTCAACGTCATCAGCTTGTTGTGGATATAATAAACATATGAAAGGGCCATTCTGACCATGTTTCTGCAACTTTTCTCCTAAAAGATGCTTCTGATGCCCGACAAGCCCAAGTAAAATAAGAGTGTTCAAGGAGAAGTTAATGCGATAAAAAATACTTTCATGATGATAGTTAATACATGGATGTAACAATAATTGATATGTCATGTAGACATTGTAAATGCATTCCGTTTATTGTTGGACCGATAATTGGGCCGCGTGACCTGTGTGATCACATGAGGTATGCAATCACTTAAACCCATGGAACAAATAATATATCTAGTAATGTTGTCTCCATTTAGTGTGAGTAATATGCATGCCCCGTCAAGGGTGATGGCCTTTATATCTACATATATGTTTTGTGTTATTGATTTAGCCTACCAAAATTAGACTGCAAACAATACCAGAAATTGATGTTTGACTCATAAGAACGTGGAGGTTTTGATGGTGCCTTCTATAAGGGTTTCCGTTTTGTTAATATTTCCCAAAATGTGAGCATTTATTATGTACCCGGGGAGATTTTGCTTAGTAGTATTTTTTTAGAAAAATTCTATCCAAGTACAAGAATATCTCTCAATAGTGAAACCTAGGAATTTTTTGAACATAAAATGTGTGTGACCAAAAATATTGACGATCCCCCAACCCTCCAAGACAACAAGATTTACATAAGATCTTCCAAATCCTAAGATGTTTTTTTATATCTATAGTACTAATATATGATGACCTATCTCACCGATAAACTCCAAATGACCAATAGGACAAATCTGCCAACAGAGCGCAACTTAAATCTAACAACCATAAAAAACAAGTCCAACAATTCTTAATAAGGCCACCCACATAAAAATTATACTACGAGGGACCGTTATAATACCTAACAATACATTGTATGAAGGTGTATCACTTCACATTAGAACCATTCCAAGAGAAGATATGATCAGAGCTAAGACCCTTTATGAACTTTATCAAATTAAGATTAAAAGATGATTTGTTATCTATTAAGATACAACAACATAATATGTCTAACTCAAGTTATAATATGCAATCATAAGAAAACACCCTCTAAAATAACCTAAAATATATCTCATCAACTACCCACCCATCTCTCAAAAAGTGAAAGTACACAAACACTCTAAACTAAAATATATTATTTCTTGTTACACCTTAATCAATTCACCCTCTCCATTGCTCCAACATACCTAAATGACGCGGAGAACCACAAGGGCAATATTGATGTCCCACTACTATGATATGACAACTAATAATATTGATTGGTTACAAACATTTTATAAAACATGATAATTAGGTTAGGTTACATGTAAAATCCTTTACATTAAGATATAGTCTACAATAGATGTAGTAGGATTAATCAAGTAGTACATGTAGTATAACAAAGAAATATACACATACAAAGTTATTTCACTATAATATTCTAAACAAATAAGTCTACAAAACTTGATTACTTGATTTAATCATAAAACCTAGGATTATTGGTCCCCACAAGAAACCATAATCTCTCAAACCCATTCATGTATGACTTATGTGCCAAAGATACAATCTTTGCTCACAACTCAGATATAAAACATTAATGCCAAAGAAATCTACCATCAATACACTGACCTAAAACAACTCAGTTGAAAAGAACCTTCACTCACCAACCGAAACAACCTTGTTGCAAAGAAACTAACATCCAACCACAAATTAACCAATATCAATGCCAAAGGAACCGACCTTCAGTCACCACATACCATCACACATGTGCCAAATAAACTAAGATTTGCACACCAACAAACCAACATGGTTTTCAAAGAAACCAACACTTAGTCAACACACACTAACACACATGTGGCAATGAGACCAACCTTTGGTCACCAACAATCCAACATGGATGTAAAAAAATGACCTTCGGTCACCACATACCAACACAAATTTACCAAAGAAACCAAACCCCAGTCACCAAAAACCATCTTAGGTTCTAAAGAAACAGACCTCAAGTCACCACATACTGATATGGGTGCCAAAGAAACCGAACTTCAGTCACCACATACCAACAAGATCTCTAGGTGTGGAAGAAACATGCTTCATATATCCGAATGGTATCTATGAACAAAAAAAGAAGTGTACATCCCTGGGTGCACTCAAAAAAGACATTGTACGACCCAACCTTATCACTTTAATATGAAGGTACACTTGATTACTTAATCCACTTAGTTGTATTTCAATTGAAAATTAATTAATGTACAAATAATGTATAGATATTTAATTGTGACAATAATCAAATTTAACAACTACAAAAGATATAAAACATACTATAATATGTATCAAGTTAATCACGAGTCACATACGTTTTTAGTTATATCAAGACCAAAATCACTAAGTTAGGGCATATCAAGTCCATCTTACCATTCTCAATAACAACAAGGTCCAATCATTAAGCCCAACTCATCATTCTTGACCATGACAAGGCCCATAGAATCAATTAAGGGCTCGTCAAGCCCAACTTACCCTTATTGACCAAAACAAGGTTTAAAAAACTAGAAAGACAATAACAAGAACAATTTCCTATAGGAATACCATATCCATATAATATTAATGTATACACATAACATGGATGATTCAAAGACATATGAATCTTATATCTAATACAAGTTAGGCATAAAAAACCCTCTTTTATGCATAAATGAGATGCCACTAATTATCAATCTAGTTCTAACAAAAATACAACAACATAACAGTTAATAAATCCCCTTGATATCATCCTAAAACAACTTCCAAACAGTAAGGAATTTCATGCATCTCATTTCCCATCACATGACATCCAAATACCATAAACAATACTTTTGGGACATTTTTCTTTATATTTAGAATTATAACAATTAAAGTCCATGTTGTTATTGTCTTAAATCACCATCATAAGTATAAGGGGACATTATAAGTTTTATTCATGCATCAAATTGAACAAATAGGACATTATAGTTCCATTTCTTTGCATATTAAGTAGGATTAGGTAAAAGGGACATTTTCAAGTACGATAGTCTACTTTCAAGTAGTAAATATATCTTTCGCAATGCACCATCAACATGACCAACTTCATAAGATAAAGTGTCTTAAGACAATTCCAAGTTACTTAATCATGGTAACTAAATCAAACTTGTCCATATTTGAGGACTACAATACCAATATTTGATCACATAAAGACCCAAATCACTGTTAAATCTTGATCAGAAATATTCTTGCAGGAATGTCATATCCATATGCAACTTTGCACATTGCTTTACTAGAGATAAATGCGACAATACCCGAATATTGACTTAAACTCCAAATGACGCCATTATGCTATTTTCATGATTAGGATATAAAAAGGCCAAGATGGGGTATAAATGAGCCACATTTACATATAAAATTTAGTTCAATAAAAATTATAGCAGTAAATTACTTTAGACAACCACCAAATAGCAAGGAATAGCATGTAGGATGTTTCCCAACAAATAGTACCAAAACACCATAAAGATGACAGTCTTGAGGATATTTTCATATGTATTTCAAATCTTAGACCATGCGTGGTTAAGATATAACATGGGTAACAATAAGTAATGTTTGTATAAGATTAATAAGCACATGAACATTTGATATTTCCATCTTAATCACTCGTTCTAAATAGTCCATAAAACATTATCTTTTATCATATTAGGGGGTTTGTAGCAAGATTAAGGTTATGCATGTAAAATGTAGGCAAGAAATGCATCAAAAATTATATCACTCCCCTTCAAGTGTTATGATCATGAGTTTCTCACATGAGAACCAAAAACAAGCCTCTGGATCTTAGACCAGTCATCCAAGTTCTCTAAAACCAAAGCTCCAAGCAAGATCTAACTTCCGCTAGGACAAAGCGAAGGATAATAGTTTTCTTTAGCTATATGGGGTAGGTTCCACCATGGAACTCGTCCAAGGGAAAAATAATAGAGGTTAGATGATAGAAAAAAAGATCATAAAAAAATCTCACGTGATTAGAAAAGATCTAAGTTATCTAGCATTGGAACCAACCATGGTGAAGTTTTTTCTATAGTAAACATATGGAATTAAAACAAAGAAAGGCATACAACATCTACAAAGTGAAATGACTCAAATCCAAATCATGGATATGGATAAAACAAAGTTACGACTATACAATTGAAAATAGATAATGTCATTCTTTCTAGATTCCTAATTTTCACACATTAAACAAGCTTTTGACATAATTCCTCCTCGATCATGAGAACTGTAACATACTGAAACTTAGACTTTAATCTTAGTCCATGGTTAAGAGGTTAGAGACCTTAGTCTTTGGATTTGGGAAAACAAGGATGACATAATACTTTCAATTTAATCATAAAAATCAATGAAAGGTACATAGATATGTTACATGAGGTAATAATGTTCATAATAAGACAAGGTGTCTATAATTGAGAACAATGATACAAACTTCAACGAAAATATGAAATAAACAAACTTATGTGAGATAATGTTAGAGTAGATTCGTTCTAGATCTTTCCTTAGCCTTTTAGAACAACGAAGAGATAAAAAGGTAAATAATAACTCTTTAAGCAAGGTAATGTGATATTAAATTATTTAATAAGAGAAATAATGGATAATGGGCTAAAATTAATAAAGGAGGAAATAAATGGTAAGAAATGACCTCAGATTCATTTTCTTTGGATATGCTTTGGTTTGAAGGACAAGTTTCACAAATTTAGGATAATACTGATCACATCTAATTTATTTAGAAAAGAAATGATGTTTTTCCTTACAAATATAAAATAAAATACTTAATGACTCCAAAAGTGGAAAATAATCTTAGATTAGTGATCTACATATTAAAATATGTCATTGGGTAAATTTTCACTCAATTTGGAGAATATTTGATTAAAAGGTGAAATCAAGAGAGAGAGTGTAGAACCTTCAAAATATTAAAAAAAATGAACAAATAACTCCAACATGTAAAATTGATGGCAAATTCATATCCAAGGCACTTAATGTGACTTGTGGGTGAAGTTTAATCAAATATAGAGAATCTTATAGTCATTAATGCATGAGGAAAGAGAAAATAGTATTTGATTTATTTAACAAATCAAAAGTTTTCAAAAGGAAATTATAATTTCATAATCAGAATATGCATGCCTTAATTGGCTTCTATGGAAAATTTCATGTAATTTGGACAATATTTGTTAGTCTAAATTGATTAAAGGAGATAAATGCAATCCTATTGTAATTGGAATATGGTTATTTGATTGATATTTCCAATTTTATTGTCACACTGGATTACTATTTTCTCAGATCTTTTTTTTTCTTCTAACAAAACATGAATTCATTCCCAACTATCTGATTCTGATCTTACATTCTCTCAGGTTTCTTCTTTCTCCAGGTCCTTCCTTTTCTTCCACAACTCATTTTGTTCCTTTGTTCTCGCCTTACTTTCCCAATCCTAATCCCTCCCTATTTTCCCTCTTGTTCTCCAATTTCATCTCCCACTTCTTCCTCTCCTCATTATGAATCTGATGACCCCGTAAATATAGGGGTTAACGACTTCATCACCAATTCTCATCCCGACCTCCCTTCCTTCCATGTTCCTCCCCTTATTTCCTCTCCTTTGCCCTCTTCCAGCATGCCTTCACTGTCAAACCACCGAGAACTGGTTCCTAGACTTTCAACATTCCCTCACAATTCATCTCTGGGTGATGGATCAGACTCGGTGGAACCTGAGGGTGATGCCCCTATTCCAACAGGCGTTGCTGGATGTTGCGGTTAAAGGGGGTGAGGTTTCTGGCTATGGCAAAGCCAAGACAAGGTCCGAGCATGTCCCTCGCGTTGTCTTGAAGCTTTCTGAACCCCTACTTGAATCTATTAAGGTGTGTGACTATTTACCCCAATTTTTGTTGTCCTTGATCTTCAGAGAAATCTCCAGTGCTTACCTTTTGATTTTCGCAGTCTTTTTCTTTGATCTCGCTCTCCTTGAGTTTGTGATGACATGTCAGAGTCAGTTTGGTGGTTGTCCATCTGGATTGACAGTAGTTGTGTGACTCTCGAGTCCTTCATAGGGAGCTACCCAAGGTTTTCATGTCTCATGTGGATGAACATGAGGAAGAAGATAGTAGATTTCCTATTTCCATTTTTGCCCTTTCTGAGATTTGGTTCTTGACGCGCCTCTTAGGGTATAATTGCCTTTCCGCCACTTAGATGTGTGCCTCGGTGGGCTGCAGGTTCGAGTCAGGTGGCCAAAAGTGATTGGGCCATCTCAATCAGTTTTTGATTTAATGGATAATGACGTGCACATGGCTTATTTTGATTTTTCGATCAGTCAGTTGCTCTAAAATCCATAACTAATTATTTATAGCTTAGAAAAATAAAATAAAATATATTCTAAAATTAGAAAAATACGTGCTTTCTAATGGTACTGGTTTTGTTGCCAAAATATGATGTTGCAAATATGTGACGTTAATGGATTAATCTAAATAAGTTATAACTTGAAAAATTCATAACTAAGTATTTGAAAGTCAGAAAAATATAATAAAATATGTTTTGAATTTAGAAAAAGGTAATCTAAAACTTGACATAGATTTAATAACCGAATTCACTAATATTAAAAAGGTAATTTTTAGGGGTTGAAATAATTAATGTAAACCTAATACTAATTCTACATATATGCATAATAGGTGGTTTGGAGACCTAGGTTTGTACCTAGGTCTGACTTTGGATTTTTTGATGTGAGGTATGCTTTGTATCTCCTATTCTTCTACTTTGAGCAAGGATTTATTTTCATTTTTCTCTTGGTCCTATGGACAATACCCTACAAAATATCTATTTCTCTTATGAAAATATATTTCAAGTGGAATACTTTATTTGCCTCCGATCTTGTGATCATTATACTCTAATTGGACATCCTTTTGACTTTATCTTATGCTTTGACCATGATGGAAATCTACTTGGTAATATGTGATATTTTTATCCACTTTTGTGGCAGTTGTTTATATTGTCATTTATGTGGTGACAAATCATATTTATTCTGACTATACTTTTTACTTGCCTCTCTATTATGCATGTTATGTGACTCAATAGCCATAGAGTAGTGTAATTGCATTGGTTTTGAGTTATGTGTCTTTATTATATTTTTGGGATGGAGGTTATGTGCCCCATACCCGGGTTTCAAATTTATAAAGTTTGACCCACACATGTTATATTGGGGAGTTTGGTTATGTGCCATTCTCTATTAGGTTTCAAGTTTATGAGGCTTGGCTGCCACTGTTATTTATATTGTTCTAGTGCTATGCTTATCTCACATGCATGCATGTTGTTATTATGATGATGGATTTTTTGCCAAAAAGATTATGTGTGCTTTTGTGGCACCACATTTATTATTGATTTTATGGCAAGTATTTCCTTTATAATTTGATGGCGATTCTTTCTTCTTATGCCCTTTTGGGTAGTACTTTCCTTTTCCATGGGAAGCTTATATTCGAATATCCTTTATTCCATATATTGCTCAATTTCCTTATTAGTATGCACATACCGGCCTTTGGTGATGTCATCTATTTTCTCTTCTTGCTGGGGTATGTTCCAACCCTAGGTGAAGGAAATGGTGGACATGGCATAAAGATATGGACTTATCTTAAAGAGTTAAAGCTTGGTGACAATCTTGATATGGTTTAAATTCCCCACTACTTAGATCCGTATGTTGTATCTTACATGTAAACCCTACTTGGGAGATTCTGACGTACTCTTATAATCTTTGTGAAAAATTGAATATAGTCAATATTTTTCTTCCGCTGCTAAACTTTGGTTGTTTTGAACACCATTAATAAAATTTGAAAATTTTACGCTCATTCCAACATATCTTTTAGGTGTGTTTAGACTGGAGATTTTATTCCTCAAATTTTTAGTAGGGAATGAATCCCCTCTGGGTCCCACTCCTTACAAGAACCATATGTTGTGAAGAGAACCTGACCACCTCACATAAACTAGATAGAGTGACACAAGATACCAACAATTTCCTTGAATTGTAGCACAATGTTAAAATGCAGTACAAACCTCATCTGATGATAAAATACCAAAATATTGTATCGTGGAAAGACCCAAATACTGGCTAGATATTTGAAAACCCAAATCCCACCAACCTCCATACAGGAAAGAGAAAAAACCTTTGAAAATGGTGAAGAACGATAGTGGTTGACAAGAAACAAGGCTACAAACAACAAGAAATAAAGAAAAAATGAAAAAATGAAAAACCAACCAAAAGTGGAAAAAGCAAGAATGACAGGGGGAAAGAAGATCTAACTCAACCTAGATGTATCCCTCAACAACCCATCATACCCATGCACAATAGGGTACACCTCGATGAATCTCAACTAGTTCCACACAGAGCCCCCTCTCCTCCAAGCCTTCTATGTGATCTCTATCTACGCAGTCGAAATTGCATAGAACCACAATGCTAGTTAGCAAGGAACAAAGAAGAGGGTATGAATCCATGGAGATTGAGATGACCACACCCCACTGTGTTGAGGCTGAGTAACGTGCCCATAGAGAGATGTGGGAGGCTTTCCACCCACACCCTTCTGAAGAGTAGAGGAATCAACCGTTCACTCTCTAGGTGAACACAATCACCATACATGACCAAACGGGAGCAAACCTAACCAACTATAGAATCTTGATCATCTACATGCAAGGAAATGCAAGCACACACAATCCTCCATCCATGGTCATCAGCTCCTTGGAGCTCCATTTGACCACCTGGGTTATCCTAAACATTATTATAGAAACATAGAGTGTCAAACGAGCCTCTAGGTTGATCAAGAGGATTGTGGTTGCAAATGTAAAAAACAACCCATAATTAGTCTCTAGACTACCTGTTGGTCAAATCAAAACAATCATAGGTCAAAGCAACCATTACATTGACCATCTTAGATTCCTCATCAACCCATACATCCTCTACATGAACCAATACTAATTTCCCATTGATTATTAAGCATGAACCCTCATTGGATGAAAAAACTAGAAATCCATCAGTTTGCACAGATTTGAGCTTTATCAGTTTACATTTTCAAATTTCTCACTGGTTGACAACTCCAAAAGTCTCATTGGTTGATAGTTGTCAATCCTACCTTCTTATTTGTTGTTATTAGATGAATCTCTTTGGTTCATGAGTCCAACAACTCTATGGGTTGGTGAGTTGAAGGATTCTCATAGATTGAGATGTCCATCATCCATCACACAACCACCACCACTACATATAGTTAGAGTTAGGAAGCAAGGCATGGAACCCTAACCAACTAAGTTCAAAAGCAATCCAATGGTCACAAAAACAAGAACAAGTATAAATAAAACATGATATAAGATAGTTTACACTTAAATTGTAGTTAAGTTCTCAATTATGGTGAAATGTCACATTAGTCCACAAACATACATGAAATTGCAATAGCAAGGCAATTCAGGTGCAATTACACTTAAAATTAAAGTGATATATTGACCAATTGATTTTAGGGATTAATGAAGAATAATTATGAAGGGAAACAAAATTTTAGATACTTTTTACAAAATATTTGCAATTAGTTCATCATATTATGGTGAACTAACAATGAAGTCCACAACTTGCCAGTAAACTTGAAATTATGGCAAACATGGAAATTGAGACAAATTAAGGTTTCTCTTCTTAAAATGGTCTCAAAACTTATATGATCCCGAAATTATGATAATAAAGAAGTAATATAATGTAATTAAGGTTAATCTAAGTTCATGGTCTCACAACCATAAACCTATCAAAAGAATTTCACCCCTGAAACCCCAGGGTTAGGGCAATAAACAACAACAAGAAACATGTAACCCTATCTCCAAAAGAGCTAGGAACTAATTATGTAACATGATCATCAAATTCTTATTAATTATTAGATTAAATTTTTTATATTTGATTTCAAGTTTCAACTCATTATGCATCATTTGTTGACTTAACTAAATTCCTTGTGCTATGCTTTGTGATTAGTATTAGTTCTATACTCCATTGTTCATGATTGTTATCTATTGATCATTCTTGTGTCTCTTTTCTTATTATCTTGCTTTCCATTCACCAATTAAGGGTAAATTAATCATATTTTACGTTCATTTTAAGGTAGCTACTATTATTATTTAAATTATGTATATATGGTTTCTTACATCAAGGAAATTAGTTAATGTGCTCCTAAAACTCATCTAATAAATGGATACTTTGCGCACATATACATTCTCTACTACAATGTTGTTTTCTATTATATAATCATGATGGATCATCTATTCTTTGTGCATGTGGGACCTTAACGAATGGTAGAGAAGCATGTGGAATTCATCATCATCTACTCACTAATTCCACTTTCTAGCTTGTTTTTCCACTGGGAGGGTAGTAGTAGGGTCCTATTCTACTACAATGATCATGTCTTGTATGTAATGGTTATTATCACTCAGGAATGGTCAACGACAATTACTCAAGGTAATTATTATGCATGGAGAAGCAATTAGATAGTTCAATAAAGTAAAGAAATAACACAAGATTGATCTAAAGTTCCCACTTTACTTTTTGGCATGTCAGAAAAAATTTGGATTGTTGGTGACCAAAAAATGGGATTGTTGGAAGAAGGATGGTGAAATCAATAGTTTACCATAACATTTCCCTTTTTATAAGAAAAAAATAAGTACCCATAATAATTAGGGTCTAGAGACGCTACAACTTGACTCCCACATTTCCCATCCCATTCCACATACTTGCCAATAAAGGTGTTGTTGTTGTTGATTGTTTGCTTGGATTTTTTGTGGGTGAAGGGGGGAGGAGATCACCATATCCCATTTCTCATGTGGGTGGGGGACTGGTATGTTACTAAAGAACCACCATGGATATCCCACTTCTCATGTGGGTGGGGGACTGGCATGTTACTGAAGAACCACCATGGATATCCCACTTCTCATGTGGGTGGGGGACTGGCATGTTACTGAAGAACCACCATGGATGGAACTAGAAGCTAGAAAATGAGATTGTTTACTAGTAACAATTAGCATCAACTTCTTTTGGTGTGTATTTGCTCTTAAACTCACTTTTGTGATTCATGAATAGGCAAGGAAGCTCACTTTTTTTATTCGTCAATTTGTGGATGGATAAGTATTAACTGGATTACTATACAAGGTGTATCTCATTATTGCTTCCTTTTTTAAGTATATTAAAATGGCATAATATATTGATATCAAATAACAAACAATGCAACCCATAATATGAGAACAACTAATCATATAACTTTAATTCACAAGAGAAAATTAGAGACATACTATGATGAAAAGAAAAATATATGAAACAAAAACATAAGGATTTTGGGGGTAGAGACAGGGGACTATGGACATAAAAAACTCAATAGACAAAAGTGCGTGAAATAGTACAAGGAGTTTGGTCTTCCCTATGTTACAAACCCACTACCACATGATAGTTAACCATCAAACATGGGGTCCATGAAAAAGGGTTATGAATTGATTGGTTCAACATAAGGCACATAGTGAGAAGAATCCACATTAGACGATGCATCTGATGTGGAAATTGTTGTGCTAATAAAATCACCTAGGGAAAAGTCTTTGAGTTTCTACCTAAAATAATATGCAATAATCACCATTTGCAAGCAGACATGTCTTATCACAATATAACTTTAGGATCAAAACCAAAAGACATTGTTATAAAGAACAAAATGGATTTCTAGACTAATTAAGAAAAAATAATAAACAAGGATGATTTTTTGAAAGGTTTGTTTAATTAACCAAATTAATGAAGTAAGAAAGACAAAATAAACTAAGCAAGACTTGATTTTTTTAACAATGATAAGATTAACATGGCAAAGAGTTTCATCACCACTACCTATTATCTTCTCTCTCACATTGAATAACTAACTCATATGATTAATAAATTGGTGACAATAACATTCTATTTCCTTTCAGATTATAGAATCTCACAAAGACAAATTTTCCCACAGAGTTGAGGTCTCATTACCCACAAATCCCAAATTTGTTTCCTAGAAAACACCCTTCCAGAGTTGTATCACGGACTCAACTATGACTAATTTATATTCTAATCCTAGGTTTCAATGTCTTTATGGCTAATATTATAATATATTATAATATACACACAAGATGGATAGATAATGCACAAAACATACACTAGACTGCTAATAAATAATCTAATAGTTCAACAAGTAGTAATTTACAATGCAAGATTACATGTACATGAAATATGACTAACCCCATGCTCTAGTAAGATGAATTAATATATATATATATATTAGATTCTCATGAAGAAGGTAGTTGTAACGACCCCGCTTCCCGGTAACCCCCAATTAAGGGAGACCAGAAGGTGAGAGCCATTATCCCAATTAATCGGGTCAAAGATTCGACAAATAATCAATAAAAATTATCCAATTTTACCAACTAAACTGAAAAATGGTATAAAATAAAACCTTTCATACCTTTTTAAAACTTTGGCAAGCTACTCTATCCACAACCTGGATTCATTCTATCTAATCATCCTTGCACTTTTTTTTATTTCCACAATGTGTCACTTTACTGTTTGTTCTTTCAATTGTTGTACCTAAAACATCGACAAACAAAACGTCGATCAACATATAAGAATATGTTGGTATGTGGGAACAACCAAAATTTCACAAATAGGGCTAACAATTTAATCATCACAATCAGGGTAATTAGAAAACTAATTTACATCTTCAATGTGTCATTCTCCACCGCTTTTGTCCTAACCTTGGATTACCCCTCTAGGGTTTCTCTTTTGCCATTGACTTAAGGCCACCTTCTCAATCCCGAGCTTGGTGCCTGGGGGTCACCTCTCATGGTGCCCCATAGTCATGCAACATAGACCACCTTCTCATTCCCGAGCTTGGTGTCTAGGGTCACTTCTCATGGTGCCCATTGGCCTACCCTCTTGGGCCTGACCTTTATGGCATCTTCCATCAGGGTGGCATGTAGGTGCGCGAATACACATGTAATTATAATTGTGATAACCATAGTGACTTTATAATTTCAGTATGAACATCCAAAATGTTTAGTTGCATTCAACACGATTAACCATCCGGGAAACCTTCGGGAAAACTAATGTGATTACTCGTAATTAACCACATACCTGTTAGGCTGAATTGAGATAGAATAGTCGAATCAATCAAGACATCCAATCAAGAAAGTGCAAGAATCTTGAAATTACATTCAATTCCTTTTTATCAAAATCTATTCAAACCATCTTGCTACTTAAGGTTTCTATTCCTTTTTAGGATTTCTACCTCTTTTAGGGTTTACTTTGCAATTAGGGTTTACTTCATTTCACTCTTTTAAACCCTAATTTCTCATCTATCCTTCATGAAAGTTATTAAGGTTACCTTTTAACAACATATAACCTTAATTTCATAAACAACACAATTAATCATCAATTAAGTCCATTAAGCCTCTTTTACATTAAAGCTACCATTTTTATACCTTTTATTCCATGACAAGATCATTATGCCCATTTATCATCAATTCATAGTTCATTATAGTCTAATTCACATATGAACGTTATTCATCATTAATTCTACCTTTATCCATTACAAAAACCCTAATTATTATATTAAGGATATTTATCCACAACTAGGAACATTTATGCTCGAAATAGCTTAGAATTATCTTATCTTAATGTTAATCATGAAATCAAACCATTAAAGCCATTAAGAGTCACATTTTCTAATATTAGGGTTTCAAGGCCCATTAACACATATTTATGCACAGAAAACTCTAAATTAAACTAATTATGTGTAAAGTTCATCCTTTGTTGTTCCTAATGTTCCTTTTCATCATTAATAGGTTAATACCAACTTTAATCATCCATTAAACCCTACTAAATATATTAATCATCTCAAAATAGTGTTCCTTAATCTTTAATTCATCAAAGTTGATAACTTATACTACTTTTCGAATTGCAAAAGGAATTAGCTTCTATATGCATTTTTATTGGATTCCTCTTATTTTTCTGAGAAATTTTCATATTTTATATGTGCTAATCCGATCTACGAATAATTAACTATGAATTTTACAAAATCCACTTACTTTGGCCAATAGGGAGGCGCCACATAGCCTTTGTCCATGCAACGTTGTTGGTCTTTGGAAAACATAACGAAATGTCAGTTTTGCCTTTGATTAAGTTGCAGGTTGTTCATCCCGTAGAGGGTCAAGATGATCCAACGTCATTGCCTTCTTCTTCCTCCTCACAACCCTAGCAGCGCCGCGATGTGCAGCTCTTTGGAGGTCCGCCCGACCTTCATGGGGGCTCGAGGACCACCACTAGAGGTTGCCCTAGCCCCGCCACCCTCCGTCGTGCCTGGGACGCCACCCAGCTTGCGGCCCATGTGGCTGGTTTGGGCAGAGCCGACGTGCGACCTGCAACAGGTGTTGCAGCCATGTGGCTACTGCTGTGCTTTGTTTAGGGCATGGCCACGATGGCAATGCAGCTCCTCGACATCATGGAGCATCCAGCTACCATTGCAACCCATACTTGCCGCCTCAAGACTTCAGGATCACGCATCCCCTCTTAGTTAGGGTTTATATGCCAAAAACAAGAAGAAAAAGAAGAAGATAGGAGGATACATGGGATCTCTCTCCTAGAATCGGCCTAAAGCTCTCTCTCCTTTTATAGATGAGGGTAACAACGCCCTATGATGCTTTCTCATGAAGAAATAAGGTCTTTTCCTACTAGGAATCTGATTCCTTCATGAAAAAGCAAGCTTCTCTCTCTCTCATATTTTTTTGATATTCCTTCTTCTTGTGATATTAGGATTTCGAAAATCATCCCTCTTATTCTCTTTGTTCTTGCTTTTTAATCCATTGGCACGAAATCCTATTTTCCTTTAGCAGAAAAAACTTTCTTTTTTAGCAATACCACATAATCCATTAATAATGTATTCACATTATCTTCTTATTTTCTATTATGGGTATTTTCTCTTTCTTTTTCTTTATTGGGTCTCCTTGGGTCCCAAGAAACTCAAATATTTTGAAATATTTTTTAATGGATACTCATTATCCTTCTAGATGCATCTATATCCATTATTTTCTCATTATCTTGTTTATTTCTTATTAAAATATCTCTTTTTGAGGATTTCTCTTTATTTCTCTTTTATTTTCCTCATTGATATTCCTTTTAATGTTAGGAATCCTTGGGATGCGAAAATCCACCAAGGATAACTCAATTTTACCTCTTTTCACTTATTTTCCACATTTTATCATTGTTTTCAATTTCTTTCTTAATAAAGAAATATTTAATTGATCTTTTCTTTTCTTATTGCTTTCTTTTTGCAACTTTGGACTCCTTGGAACCCAAGGAACCCAAGAGGCACGAAATCCACCTTTGGATTATATATATCTTCCTTCTAGAGGTTTCTACATTTTTATTTTCTCCATTTCTTATTAATAATGGAGTTCCTTTTGTCTCTTCCTTGTTATTGGACCCAATAGCCAATAAAACCCACAAAACAACCATCAAGGCTATTGTAAATGAAATCCATTTATTCAAAACAAATTATATCTTTATTTGTTCAAATATGAGAAATCACATTTCTCACCAAATGAACCCAAAAGTTGGTGCTGTAACAGTAGTGATACAGATTAGAAGGCCTGTGGCGTACAAAACCACCTTCCAAACAACAAGTGCAATTCTAGTCATGTACTTTGATGGAGTGTTTCTCCATGTCAAACCGTCAAATTTGTCTCCAACTTTTTCTGTGACGACTAGGATTTAGGATGGGGGCTTATTGAATGATATGTCCTCTTTGAGTTTGGTGATAACCTCCAATTTTGGGATGATTATCTTAGTATTTTCTTTAGTTTTCCACACTCTTTCTTAATTAGAATTAGACATAATACCTAAATATTCCCTCTTATTGTAAATATACTATTAGACTAACTTTTTCCCTTTATATTTGTAGAAAAAGACACAAAAAAACATAAAAGACTCAACTAGCCTCAAGACCGCATGGGCTTAAACGGTCCCAAGACCGCATTAAGCCAATCAGTTCCGAGACCGCATGGAGTCACACGGTCCCAAGACCGCATGAAACCAATCGGTCCCGAGACCGCATGGAGTCACACGGTCCCAAGATTGCATGAAGCCAATCGGTCCCGAGACCGCATGGAGTCACACGGTCCCGAGACCACATGAAGCCAATCGGTCCTGAGACCGCATGGAGTCACACGGTCCCAAGACCGCATGAAGCCAATCGGTCCCGAGACCGCATGGAGTCACACAGTCCCGAGACCACACGAAGCCAATCGGTCCCGAGACCGCATGGAGTCACACGGTCCCGAGACCGCATGAAGCCAAACGGTCTTGAGGTCCAAACGGTCTTGAGATCCAAACGGTCTTAAGGTCCAAACGGTCTTAAGGTCCAAACAGTCTCCAAACCGTTTGGACTTCACTTAAGGCCTATAAATAAGACCCCAAGGGTCCTCCAAAAGGGGGGGGGAGTTTTTCAGACTTCCAGAGGCTGCCTCAATCACTCGAGAGCAAATCCAACTTCCACCCTCTGCCCAGGGGCTACTGGTCTGAGACCCACACTCCATCTCAAAGTTGCTTTCTCTCTCTCCGCCAAAGAAGGTGGGAAGAGGGGATCTCGTCATCAAGCAACCTGTGAAGCTGGTGGATCGTCTCTCTCTCTCCAAGGGGTTGACTTTCCTCTCTCCTTTGTGGGAATGACACACTCTCTCTCTCTTCTTGCCTCCTTGTTTGTCCTAGTTATGAGTGAGTAGTCTTTCTCACTAGGGTGCGGGGAGTATCCCCGCTACCCATGTTTTCATATCATGTAAATGTAATCCATAGTTTGTAATATAGAGTTTATATCTTTTCAGTTCAACATCAAACGTATAATGAATGCTTGTTTCTTGATCACCAACTTGTGTTATCTTTTATCTTTTAGTATGAATTGTCTACGTTTGTACTATTAGATTTGAAACTCATTTGTATGTTGGTTCTTGGTGCATGTATCCACCATGTGCTTGTTTCAGTATCTAGGAGTGCTTTCGAGAAGTGGAGTAAGCTCACTTCCAAATGTTGTACTTTCATACTATGAAATGGAATCAGTTGACGTATAAAAGTACAACCTTGGTAAGTTGAGGAACACACTTTGAGAAGGGAATGATGCAAAGCAGTTGACCATTCGTTCGGGGATGGCTGGCGTTGCATCATTCCCACACCTCTTGTAGTTAGTTCTCTGAAAGGAAACTAAGTCTACAAAGATATTAACTGACTAAACTCTAGTTGCAGGTTATGTTTTATTTTGCATGTCTTGATCCATGTGTAGTGGCGGTGAAAAACCGATCACACCCTAGTGACTTCTTATCATTGTTTAACTTCTTTAAGTTTACTTGCTTGCTTTACTTTACATGTTCTTAGTTTAAAAC
The DNA here is from genome assembly GCA_963693085.1 of Alisma plantago-aquatica. Classification (NCBI taxonomy): domain Eukaryota; kingdom Viridiplantae; phylum Streptophyta; class Magnoliopsida; order Alismatales; family Alismataceae; genus Alisma; species Alisma plantago-aquatica. Next base: position 70,259,513 of record OY856413.1, on the reverse strand, counting down.
AACAAAACCAACCTTTCGATCTAAGTGCCTACTATTAAGAGATTAAGTGAAGTTACAACGTTTCCTATCTTGTTGCTCCCAACAAGACCGTTGTCCTTTGGATTCGACCCTTAACTATACTACGATAAGACTTCCACGTATCTTATCATACGTGGGTGGAGTTCTCTATCTAGTATAAGCAAGGCTAAACCTAAAGACTTATCATCTTTAGGATTTTTAGTGGTGCACGTAACTCCACGTAAGTGGAAGCTCAATCAAAAATTGGCGCCGTTGCCGGGGATAACGGAACGTTTTAATTTCATTTAGTATCTTGCTAGTTGGTTAGGGTTTTACACTTTCTTTCAAATCATTAATCCATATCTTCTTGAATTCATTATATCTCTGCCATCATCTAAAAGGTGTTTTCTTTTCTCTACTCAGGTAGAAAATGTGTATGCGGTCATCGCATAACCTCGGATTCTCCCCTGATCCAGAGTACGACTCTGAGGTAGAGAGAAGTTTCCACCGCCGCATCAGACTCAATCACCAAAGAGCCAGGCAAATGGCTGAAGATCAACGCCAGGCTGCATTGGTGATGGAGAGGGTCAACGCCGCCATCGCCGCTCAAAGAGCACAACTCATCGTGGATACTCGTGCTCAGATTCAAGCGGAGATTCATGTGGAAGAACAGACCCACATCAGAGCTGAAAATGAGGTAGCAAACCAAGCTGCTCAGTTGGAACTAAGGAACAAGCAGTTGAGGGATTATGCTGTCCCAAAGAACTACGAAGACAGCCATCCGGTCCGACCTCCGATCATCAACATCCCCAACTTTGAGATCCGGACCCAATGGATTCAGATCATGCAGGGCATCTCATTCTCTGGAGGTTCTGGAGATGATTGTATGGATCATCTGAAGAGGTTTAAGGCACTGTGCCGACTGGTCCCATAGGCCGGAGTTGCCTTCGATGCAATAATGCTTCATCTGTTTCACTTCACTCTATCTGGGAGAGCTATGAGCTGCTATAACTCACTTGACAGAGAGCCAATAATCACCACACGGGCTCCCCTGGAAGAAAAGTTCTTGGAGAAGTTCTTCCCCCCTTCACTGACTTATGAGATTAGGGGGTAGATTAATCACTTCTCTCAACTTCCCGGAGAATCACTTGTTGAAGCATGGGAAATGTTCAAAGAACTTCTGCGAAAGTGCCCTCATCATGACATCTCCCAAAACCAACTAATAGAAACTTTCTATAGGGGAGTGAGTGATGATATCAAACAATTTCTGGATTCCTCATCTGGAGGAAACTTTATGAGAAAGAATTACGAAGATGCCTGGAAAATAGTCACACTCAGAGCTGAGAATCAGTCCAACTGGGGATGATCAGCTGACAAAGGAGTCCTCAAGGTCTATAAATCCAAAGAATCAATGGAGATGAAGGCTATTGCTGAAGCCTTAAAGACCATTGCTCATAAGCAACAAGCTCTTGAAACTTCTCTGGGAGAATTTGACAAGAAGAAAAATCCTCAGGTTCAACAGGTCAAGGCTGCCACAGGAACCTGTGAAGCCTGTCATGCTTCTGATCATCCAACCCTTTCATGCGGAATGCTTTACAATGTGATGATGGATATGCATCCACCACCACAACAGTATGAACCAATCACTGACCAGTCTGAAGAGCAATTGCCAGAACAAGTCAACTCTATTCATACCATTCCTGGACAAGTCTATTATAATCCTAATCAGCCAAGGAACCACCCATGATTCCAATACGGGAACCCCGTTGGGACCACAATCCGCAACACCAGACGTAGGGAGGATCCTCCAGTAGGTTACCACCTGGATTCCCAAGAAATTTCAATCAAAATCAAGGGAATCCTAGGAATAACTTCCCGAGAGCCAACTACCCCAGGAACCCATCTGCCTACTATTAGTATACTCATCCTCCTCTACACCCACAGCTGCACCCTCAGTTGCAGCAACCTCAGTTAGCACTACCTCTGCAACAACCTCAACAGGGTCAACAACAACTTCCTCAGAAAAATACTCCTTCTCAACCGGAAGATGAAATGACTTTGATAAGGCAGATGCTGCAATCTCAACAGACTATGCTCGCTAATCAACAAGCTCAGTAAAAGGCAGTAGAAGCTCAACTTGCCCAAATTGTTGCACAACTAAAGCCTCTAGCAGGCACATTTACAGGGCAGCCCGAATCGAACCCTAGACATGGACAGAATAGGCCTAAACAGTTGAATGTTGTTACCACGAGATCTAGACGCACTCTTCATGAAACTATAAGGATCACTCTTGATGATGATGATACACCTGCCTTCATGACAAATGAGAGCCCGAAGCCAGGAACGGAGAAGTCCACAGAGAATGCAAAGGGCAAAGGAAAAGAACAAGTATCTATAGAGTCGGAAATCTTGCAGTATAAACCAAGGATCCCATATCTGGGAAGACTGTGAGAAACGAAAATGGATAGCAGGTTCCAAAAATTCAAGGAGGCGATGAAGAAACTTTACATTGATATCCCGCTCCTTGATGCTCTCTCTGAGGTACCAGCTTGGACAAAATACCTCAAAACTCTGTTATCAAGGAAGTACATCACTGAGGAGCAAGAAACTGTCAAACTTGCCCAGACCACCTCTGATATCATCCTCAATAAAATGCCAAAGAAGAAGAAGGACCCAGGTTCTTTCAGAATTCAATGTTGCATTGGAAATGCATCAACCAAAAAGGGATTAGCTGACCTAGGGGCCAGCATATCCATTATGCCCCATTCTATGTGCAAACGATTAGGTTTCACCGAATTGCTGCCTACAACAATGACTATTCAGTTAGCTGACTCTACCATCACTGCACCTCTTGGAATCATTGAAGATATTCTAGTTAGGATAGGCAAGGATGCCTATGTCCCGTGCGACTTTGTCATCATGGATATTAAGGAAGACATGAGATACCCGATAATTTTTGGCAGACCCTTCCTCGCCACTTCCCAGGTGCTTATCGATGTTGAAGCTGGTACCATCATTCTAAGAGTCGGAAAAGAAGCAATTCAATTCCGAGTCCTCAACAGCATGAAGGGTCCCAACATTCAAGAGGAGGTCTTTCTTCTAGATGCAATACAACAAATGTCTCAATTAGAAATATTTGAGCCAGCGGACGAGTTAGAGAATGTCCTTACCAACCCAGAAGTCAAATTCTCTGCAAACGAATTGGTTCAACAGTGTCTGCAACACTTAGAGAAGGCCGAAGAAGCACCGACGACCACCTTTGAGGAACTTAAAGCTGTCACCATCTTGGAAGCAACAGAGCCACCTAAGGCTCTTGAGATGAAGACTCTACCCATGGGGCTTAAGCATGTCTTCTTGGACGAGGAAAAATTATGTCCGGTTATCATCAGTTCCACCCTAACAGAAAATCAGGAAGAAAGACTTCTGGAGGAGCTGAAGAAACATAAAAGGCCATTGGGTATAAGATAACTGACCTGACGGGTATAAACCCGGCTTTATGCATGCACATACTACCCATGGTTGAAGAATTTAAGCCATCACGCGAACATCATAGGAAGCTGAACCCTAATCTCAAAGAGGTGGTTCGCCTGGAGGTCCTCAAATTACTTAAAGCTGGCATTATCTACCCTATCTCTGACTCCCAATGGGTCAGCCCCGTCCAAGTAGTTCCTAAAAAGGGAGGCACTACTGTCGTGCTTAATGACAAAAATGAGTTAGTACCCACTAGGACGGTGACAGGATGGAGGATGTGTATCGATTATAGGAAACTGAACAAAGCCACGCGGAAAGATCACTTCCCTCTGCCCTTTCTAGATGAAGTCCTAGAGTGTTTAGCTCATCAGAAATACTTCTGCTATCTCGATGGTTATTCCGGGTTCTACCAAATACCCATACACCCGGAAGACCAAGAGAAAACTACCTTCACCTGCCCTTTTGGAACATATGCTTTTAGAAGAATGCCTTTTGGGTTGTGTAACACACCTGCTACTTTCCAAAGGTGTATGTCCGCCATTTTCACAGGATTAACAAAATCCATAATGGAAGTGTTCATGGATGATTTCTCAGTTTACGGAGATTCTTTCGATAACTGTCTAATCAACCTTGGACGAGTTTTACAACGATGTGAGGAAAGGAACCTCATTCTAAATTGGGAGAAATGCCATTTCATGGTAACTGAAGGTGTCGTCCTCGGGCAGAGAGTGAGTGACAGAGGGATCGAGGTCGATAAGGCAAAAATCGATGTTATCTCGAAGCTGTCGCCACCGAAAGATATAAAAGGAGTAAGAGATTTCTTGGGTCATGCGGGGTTCTACAGAAGATTTAATAAAGACTTCTCAAAAATAGCAAAACCCATGACCCAACTCCTAACCAAAGACACTGAGTTCATCTTTAACCAAAAATGCATGCAAAGTTTCTCAACTCTCAAAAATGCTTTAATTTCTGCACCTATTCTGAGAGCCCTAGATTGGTCGCTACCATTTGAAATCATGTGCGACGCTAGCGATTACGCCATAGGGGCTGTGTTAGGACAGCGGATCGACAAGAAACCTTACGTAATTTACTACGCATCTAAAATGCTAGATGAAGAACAGAAGAACTACACTACTACAGAGAAGGAGTTCCTGGCTGTCATCTACGCGTTTGAGAAATTCCGCTCCTATTTGATTAGATCCAAGGTTATCGTTTACACCGACCACTCCGCCATTCGATACCTAATTCAGAAGCAAGATGCCAAACCCAGACTTATCCGCTGGGTGTTGATGCTTCAGGAATTCGATTTGGAGATTAAAGATAAAAGCGGAGTGGATAACGTCGTAGCCGACCATCTGAGTCACATCAAAGTTGAAGATGAAGATAAAATCCCTATCCGAGACTCTCTTCCAGACGACCATCTGATGAAGGTTACTCATGGATTCCCTTGGTATGCGGATATTGTCAATTATCTAGCTACAAGAATCATTCACCCCTCCGCTTCCTACCATGACAAAAGGAAATTTCTCCATGATATAAAGCAATATTATTGGGATGAAGCTTACCTGTTTCACCTATGTGTTGACAGACTTTTCCGTCGCTGCTTACCAGAAGAAGAGATTACCCTCGTCCTAGAGCATTGCCATTCAGGACCCACGGGGGGGCACATGAGCACAAAGAAAACCGCTATAAAAGTTCTGCAGTCAGGCTTCTTCTGGCCAACCATAACAAAGGACTCCTATGATTTTGTGAAATCTTGCAACAAATGCCAATTTTCTAGCAGCATATCCAAAAGGAACGAAATGCCCCTCACAATGTGGCAAGAAATTGAACTTTTGGACGTGTGGGGGTAGACTATATGGACCCCTTTCCTTCTTCCTATGGTTTCTCTTACATCCTGGTTGCGGTGGACTATGTCTCAAAATGGGTCGAAACTACACCCACTGTGTCCAGCGATTCCAAACCAGTTATTAAATTGTTCAAAGATATTCCCCAGATTTGGAGTCCCCAGAACTATCATATCAGATGGTGGGACCCATTTCCTGGAACGAAGTTTTGAAGCCCTGTTGAAAAAGTATGGAGTCAACCACAAAGTAGCAACGCCTTACCATCCACAGACTAGTGGTCAGGTTGAGATATCTAATAGACAACTAAAGGCGATCCTAGAAAAAACAGTCAACAGAAACCGCACTGACTGGTCCGCCAAGCTTCCCGATGCCCTTTGGGCATACTGAACAGCCTATAAAACACCAATCGGGACAACCCTGTTCCGTTTGGTATATGGAAAATCATGTCATCTTCTAGTGGAACTGGAACCAAAAGCTTGGTGGGCCATCAAACAGCTAAATTTCGATCTTAAAAGTGTCGGAGAAAATAGACAACTCCAGCTGCAGGAGCTCGAGGAGCTTCGAATGACCGCTTATCAAAGTGCCAGGATTTATAAGGAGCACACTAAAATGTGGCACGACGGTCATCTTAAGAGGAAAGACATCATCATCGGCGACAAAGTGCTCCTTTTCAACTCCAAGCTCAAGTTATTCCCCAGAAAACTCCGAACAAAATGGTCCGGGCCCTTCACCATAAAGCATATATACCCAACTGGAGCTGTCATAATTGTTGATAATAACGGAGGATAAAGGACGGTCAACGACCATCGTTTGAAAAAATATTACACTCCAGTAGATAAAATACCAAAACAGACCATTGAAATCAGAGACGCCACACCATTAGCATAACAACATCAAAGTTTCGTCGAGTCAGCGACGTAAAATCCAGGCACTACTTGGGAGGCAACCCAAGATTTCAGCTTCTTCTTTTACTTTCCGTTCTTTTAATTACCTTAGGTTTATCTTATGAAAATATAAACCAAAACAAACATAAAAATAACAAAATATATAAAAAAATTCGCATAACCAAAACAAACATAAAAATATAAAAATCCGTTCGACCTTTACCCTTCCAAACGATCTTGAAACCGTTTGGAGCCAAAAAGTCTTGAAACCGTTTGGAGCCAAATGGTCTTGAAACCGTTTGGAACCAAACGGTCTTCAAACCATTTGGGACCAAACGGTCTTCAAACTGTTTGGAGCGAAACGGTCTTGAAACCGTTTGGAGCCAAACGGTCTTGAAACCGTTTGGAGTCAAACGGTCTTGAAACCGTTTGGAGTCCAAACGGTCGCCAAACCGTTTGACGTAGGGTCGACCCCCGTTTCCTATAAATATAAACCTATCCCCTCCTTTTTTTCTTTCGACTCTCAAGCTTTCTCAAACCCCTACGCAAGAGCTGTTCCATTACTTCCGTCTTGCTCCCACGCGGCTCAGGTTCCTTCTACCTTCGTCGACCTGGTTTCCGTGTTTCTTCACACCAACCTCACCGCTGTGCCACCGCTCCCCGCTTCTCTATCGTCATCTCTACCATCAACCGCAAGGTAGTCCCGCCATCGCCGATGCCTTCATGTGCCACTGCGGCAACCACTTCGATCTTTTCATTTCCGCAACCATCTTCTTCACCTTCGCCGCCATCTGCGGCACCGCCGCGATCCTCTTTTCCATAGCCACCATCACCTTTATCGCCGCCGTCCCTGTTTTCGCCACTAGCTCCGCCTCCCCTTCGCCGGCCGTTCACTGACGTTTCACCTTCCAAACGGTCCTGCAACCATTTGGAACCAAATGGTCCTGAAACCGTTTGGGACCAAACGGTCTTCAAACCATTTGGAACCAAACGGTCCTGAAACCGTTTGGGACCAAACGGCCTTCAAACTATTTGGAACCAAACGGTCCTGAAACCGTTTGGGACCAAACAGTCTTCAAATCGTTTGGAACCAAACCATCTTGAAACCGTTTCAGACCAAACGGTCTTGAAACCGTTTGACACCAAACGGTCCTGAAACCATTTGGGACCAAACGGTCTTCAAACCATTTGGTCTTCCACAATCGCTTAAGTTTCGTAAAAATATAAACCCACATAAATACAAATAAAATCCAATTCTTTTCTAAGCATGTGTTCTTACTCATGATTTTCCACTTTTCAGAAATGGCATCACCAGCTAAGCATGCCACAGGATCTGACGACGCTCTTTTCTGGACAAAGGAGCAAATGATGGAAGACCAGGACAAACTCCAGAAAATCATATACGACTACAACAAGACTGGAAAGGCCCCACCAAAGGTCAAGATCATGGATGTCTTGTGTGACGTTGACCACCTCAATAAAAGTCTAGCTGAGGCGCCTGAAGAAGAAATAGAAATATCCTCCAGTGATGAAGGCTCAGAATACACACCAAACCCCGAGGACGAGTCCCCACCTGAAAAATTAAAGGGGAAACGAAAGGTCCAGGAAACCGCAACCGAACAACCCTCCAAGAAAAGAGCAAGAAAGCAGGTCTGGCCTGTCACTACAAGGGAGCAAACCCTGGCAGGAAACACTCCACCAATCACCACCTCCGCTGCCGCTCCAGCAACCTTTACTGTTCCCTCTTTCCTTCCTGTCACCACCACAACACCACCACCAGAAAGCCTTTACATACACACTGCCCCCTCCACCGACAAAATCCTAAAACCCACAAAATACGTCTGCTCCAACATACTACTTAAGATGGAGATCCATGACCGAATTTTCAACATGCTAGACAAAGCCAACCTTGCAAGGCTGTGTTTGGTACCTGAGATCTCATATTCTGAACCCACAACTGAATTCTTCACCTTTCTTAACAATGAGCCCGTCGAAATCATGGATAGACCACGGGATGGAGGTGACCGTAGGCTGGTCACCACACTCTTCGGCAGCAAGGTTGTCATAACAGAAAATATGCTGAATGAAATCTTTATTGACAATCAGGAGCAGCTAAAGAAGGCCAAGGCTATGGGAACTGAGAATCCTAACTTCAACAGACACAACTTTTGGAAATCTCTGACAGGGCTCCCCACCTATGATGCAAAAACATGCAAGGCATCCAACATACAATCGGGACTAGTGCGCACTTTACATAAAATCCTCATCGGCGCACTCTTCCCCAGGACAGAAGGAGGGAATGTTATAATTTCAGATCTCTTTGTTCTCTGGTCCATTCTACACGGGATGCCAGTCAACATTGAACGTCATATGATCCAGAAACTATCAGCTTACACCTTGGGAAAGGAAATTTACATGGGAGGTCATGTCACATCCATCATCAAATACCTCAAGATGGACAGACCTGTACCTAGATGCACGCAAATAAAGGGTGACATCCTCACTAACGAACAAACCTTAAAGAACTCCTTCATTATCAAGGAGAGGGATGCAAAACTACATTACGTTTTCTGCCCTACAGTCAAATAATCCAGAACCCTGTTACCGCTTCCGGAGCTCGCAGATTACGACAAGGAAAAGCTCCTCTTCACTGACGAGGAGCTTACCAAACTCATAGCTACGGTCAAAGTGCCAACAAAGAAAATAAAGGTGGGACATACTGAACTCAGCATCAACGCCCCGACAGCTAGGACATCAAAAATTCCTGTGAAACGACCATCCACAAGACTTTCACAGAATCAACAGTTGTCAAGGACACCAACTTCCAAACCACATCCAAAAGACAACCCCTCCCCGACGATCACATCACCACCTCATCTTTAGACTCTTTCATTATGAGTCTAAATGCTGAGCTAACCGCAACCACCTCACCACCCTCCACTTTTCCAACATCCACCACCCTTCCTCTTTTCCCCACAACCACACTACCACCCGCATCCTCTTCTTCACCCCTTTTCCCTTTGCCCCCCCCCTTCTCCACCCATACGCCCGACTTTACCACTTTCCCCTACACCTACACAATCTCTCCCCCATCACTATCATTTCTACCACTTTCACCAGAGATACCACCACCTTTCTCATCCACCACCACCCCGACACCGCTGGTGACCCCATCCATAGTCACCACGCAGTTTGCGGCACCATTAGTGTCTTTTCCGTAAGGCACTACCACCCTCCCACACAGACCCCAGCCACCCTACCCTTCCGCCTCTGGGGTCCCCTTTTCCAATATCCGTGAGGAATTCAAACGTCAATTTAACATCATCCGAAACCTCCTCACCGATCCTTCTAACATTTTACATTCTATTTTTTCTTGTGTGCATGGATTATCCAAACAGGTGGCCACGATCGACGAACAGAACTGCGCCTTGCCCAACATCCTCCAAGGTTTTCAACAACGACAAGATGAGGTGGCTAAGCAAGTTGATCACATCAACAGCCACTACAACAACCTACCCGAGCTGGTCCTTGGAGCGAAACGCCAGCAAGAAGCGATGGCTAAGCAAGTCGATGAGATCTCTACGCAGACTCAACCTCTACTCGATACTCTCCGCGAGCTCAAGCAGCAACAAGCAGCTCTTAGCATGTGCTTGGACACCATCAACAACGCCCTCACACACCTAAACAATCGCCAAGAGGAGTCAACAAATAATGAAATCCAACAACTACGTGTTCAAGTAACAGATCTTACAACACGACTCCTCTCCACCGAGGGCCGATATAACGAACTCAAAGAAACACACGACGCACTGCTCGAAACACACGAGCATGTGCAAGTGGCGTTCGATGAGTTACAAGCCGTCCATCGGCGGTGCAAAAAGACCGCACACAAGCAGCCAGCAGAAAAGGCAGCGGGTGACAAAGATGACGATAACGACGACGAAGAAGACTCCGACTCCTCTGCTGATTCGAACAATGATACCACCTCTTCAGGTGATAAATCTAACTATGGAGAGGACCTAGGCTAAGCAACAGAACCTTCTCAGAAAGGTTTCGACAAAGGTCACCAAGAAGGTGGCCATCACCCCAAGTCCCCCCACAATGAAAATGTAAACATGTCATATGGGGACCAATTCCTTGATTATTCTGCTCTGGGATCCATTGGGGAGTCTGCTAAAAACACAGCCTTCGTTGAGTTCCACCATTGTATATTAGGAACCAGCGCAAGCCCACCCGCAACAACCACTCAACCTTTCTCCGCACTTGATAAATCAGTGCATTTCTCCGATGACCAGGACGAGTCAGAACGAGTGCGATTAGATACAGATGAAGAACTCGATTCTGCTTCTGACTCAGATGATGATCTGCAAGGCTATGTAGAAGTCCTGGAACAACCTTCTTCCCCCCTCCGCAGGAGCTTCCCCCGCCACCACCTCTACCGCACAAAATGCACAATTTAGATATGGCGGCCATCTCCACACTAGATGCTCAGGACATTTTTATACTGAACACTATTGTCGACGATGCAAAAGCGGGAGAAGACATCATCTATCATAACACAAAAACTAAGCGCAAGTTGACACAAGAAGACTTCCACAACATCCTGCGACCACGGTCCACGATGCCAATGGCAATCTTCTGTGTCCTACTCGCCAACTGTATAGAAGTGTACAGAATCTCTAAGAGGCAGCATTCAGTTTTTAACGCCTCACATGCTCTATCTATCGACCTTTTATACAAAGATATATGAGTAAAATCCATAGAGCGGCTGCGTGCTGGTTTAGCACGACGGGCACATTATCTTACCGTGCCTTTCCAAGTTTCGGACCACTGGCTATTTATGATTGTAGACACTGAGGCTCGGGATGCCAAGGTTTATAATTTTTGTGGCACTGAGCTACCTGCCAGTACAATAAATTTCATTGGTGAAGCAGCAGGCGAAGCGAGATGTATACCCTTTCGGCTGCTTAAATTAATTTGGGCTGCACACCCATCCCTCCATCAAGACTGGAGCCAACCCTGGTTCCAAATAATTAATCCACAAGTTCAAGCTGCTCTGGGATCTGGGGACTGCTCTTTTTGCACCATCCGTCAGATCCAAGCGCTAAACCAAGAAATCCCTTTTGCTGATATAGTCGCTGAAGATTTTCACTCTTTGCGAGGGCCTTACGCCATGGAGCTCATTTGTGATAGAAGGTTCTTCAAAGACCCGACTATGGCACCAGATGACGCCCCTCGTTACCTTTTTTCAGCGATACAACGTCCGCAGAGGCAACCTTTTCGAAAAACTTTGAAAGAGTTGGAGAAATCCAAGGAGCCAGCCACCGCTCCCGAGCAAAGAAAAAGTGACATAGATCTTTTTTCTGCCATAGAACCAACCTTCCCAGACTTTGACCTCAGTTCTTGCAACGGTCTCTCCGACATTGAACTACGCCTCATCATGTCAAGGCTTTCCGCCGAGAAGGATGAACTCGTATTCATGTCTGGTGACATTCTAATAATGGCAGACACGCTTTGAGAGACTATACAGTTTAAAGGATCTCTCTCCGTAAGCTTAATGGCTGCTTATCAATTTCTCCTTGCCCAAAATAACCCCACAACATATATGGCGTCCCCATACATGAAGGATGATCTTTTAAAGCTAAAGAACTTCGGAACAACTGAAGCACTAATCTCCTTTCTCCAACACACAATGCCGAAGTTCATCATGCTACCCTTCCTTTATCATGAGCACTGGATGCTCCTGGCAACAAACCTACCAGAAGGAACAACTACAATCTATAACAGTTCTGACAGCCAGTACAATCCACGGCAGAAGAATTATGTCGTGACACCAAAGATGCCCACGAAGATAGTGGCGAAGGAATGCACCGACAAATTAATTGCCTTTTTAAGTCAACATACAAGGGCTTACGACAAAGAACATTTTCATCGCCCTTCCTTCAGCCACAAATGCCCACAACAAATCTGGGAATCAAATGACTGCGGCTTCCACGTCCTCTACTGGATGTACACCATCATGGTCCTCCAACGACCAGTAGAGGATATGACTGACGTGGATTATCACGCTCTACGCGGACAATTTGTAGCTAATCTACTTCGAACACTAGGGGCAAACTCTGGATTAACTTAGCCTGCAACCCTTGTCATCATACTTCTCAACCTATCACTTTGACACTCTGAGGACAGAGTGAGTGATAAGTTAGGGGGGGTACATTAGACAAGGGCGAGGTATCACTTCTAACCCCTCTTTTCCCATCTTCTCCTTCCTTTTTATCTGTACATATCTTATTATTTTCCTTTACACATTCCTTTTAATTTAATTCTTTTGGAATAAAGTCACCCTCAGCTAACTTTAGAATCATGTTAGTCTTCAAAAGTAAATAGCACTTAGACATATAATGGTGACTTAATAATGTCTCTCCACTATCGATTTTCATGCTTTTGTTTCACTTCTATATTTGACTCTCCACAGGTCAATATCAAGGCAGAAATAAGCCAAGCTCTCAAGGATGAGAGGGGCATCAGGCGACTTCCAAATCAAGAAGTCTTACAAGTGGACCACAAAAAGAAACCAAATAAGTACATGATGAAAAACTCTAAGAACAACTTTCCTCTCTTCAAATAAAAGAGGCTTGGCCGCCCAAAGCATTTTCCCGAAAAACCCCAAAACCCAAGCCTGCGAGTCTTCGAATAAAAGCCAGAGAGTTGAATAAAATTATGAGAGTTGTGCCATAAATAAGGATCTATATAAAGAACCAATGAAGGTCTCACCCGACCGGCACATTTAGCTGCCCTCACGAAGGCAGATGTGTCGTTCCCGGTAGTAAAACCCTAAGGTATCTAAATATATGAAAGGCTTATAAAGGACTCACCCAGCCGATACATTCAGCTGCCCTCACAAAGGTAGATGTGTCGTGCCTGGTAGTGAGATTCTAAAAGCATAGACAACCCCTCCCCCAATTGAAGGGGGAGTTACACTTCAAGCCTTTAGCCAACCCTCATACCCACTCTAGCTTCCAGTAGGTTCTTCAGAGAGGTATAAAGCTGATTAGAGTCAACAACATGCACAGAATAAAAGTGGTCCCGATGCAAGCTACGAGATACGGAAGGAACCTGAGACCCAAGAAACTCTCAAAACCTGAAAGAGTCAAGGCAAGCAATAAGACCTGATATGACCTTAGGATAACTCAGGTTGAGAATTGAAGCAAGAGTATGGAAATCCTAACTAAATAAAATTGCCTCGCCATTACATGCCTCAGCTCTATCTAACTTGAGGACAAGCTAGATTCTAAGTTAGGGAGGGTGATAACCTCCAATTCTGGGATGATTATCTTAGTATTTTCTTTAGTTTTCCACATTCTTTCTTAATTAGAATTAGACATAATACCTAAATATTCCCTCTTATTGTAAATATACTATTAGACTAACTTTTCCCCTTTATATTTGCAGAAAAAGACACAAAAAAATCATAAAAGACTCAACTAGCCTCAAGACCGCATGGGCTCAAACGGTCCCAAGACCGCATGAAGCCAATCGGTCACGAGATCGCATGGAGTCACACGGTCCCAAGACCGCATGAAGCCAATCGGTCCCGAGACCGCATGGAGTCACACGGTCCCAAGACCACATGAAGCCAATCGGTCCCGAGACCGCATCGAGTCACACAGTCCCGAGACCGCATGAAGCCAATCGGTCTCGAAACCGCATGGAGTCACACGGTCCCAAGACCGCATGAAGACAATCGGTCCCGAGACCGCATAGAATCACACGGTCCCGAGACTGCATGAAGCCAATCGGTCCCGAGACCGCATGGAGTCACACGGTCCCGAGACCGCATGAAGCCAAACGGTCTTGAGGTCCAAACGGTCTTGAGGTCCTAACGGTCTTGAGATCCAAACGGTCTTAAGGTCCAAACAGTCTTAAGGTCCAAACGGTCTCCAAACCGTTTGGACTTCAATTAAGGCCTATAAATAAGACCCCAAGGGTCCTCCAAAAGGGGGGGTGTTTTTAGACGTCCAGAGGCTGCCTCAATCACTCGAGAGCAAATCCAACTTCCACCCTCTGCCCAGGGGCTTCCGGTCTGAGACCCACACTCCATCTCGAATCTGCTTTCTCTCTCTCCGCCAAAGAAGGTGGGAAGAGGGGATCTCGTCATCAAGCAACCTGTGAAGCTGGTGGATCGTCTCTCTCTCTCTCCAAGGGGTTGACTTTCCTCTCTCCTTTGTGGGGATGACGCTCTCTCTCTCTCTTCTTGCCTCCTTATTTGTCCTAGTTATGAGCGAGTAGTCTTTCTCACTAGGGTGCGGGGAGTAGCCCCGCTACCCATGTTTTCATATTATGTAAATGTAATCCATAGTTTGTAATATAGAGTTTATATCTTTTCAGTTCAACATCAAACATTTAATGAATGCTTGTTGCTTGATAACCAACTTGTTTTATCTTTTATCTTTTAGTATGAATTGTCTACGTTTGTACTATTAGATTCGAAACTCATTTGTATGTTGGTTCTTGGTGCATGTATCCACCATGTGCTTGTTTCGGTATCTAGGAGTGCTTTCAAGAAGTGGAGTAAACTCACTTCCAAATGTTGTACTTTCATACTATGAAATGGAATCAGTTGACGTATAAAAGTACAACCTTGGTAAGTCGAGGAACACACTTTGAGAAGGGAATGATGCAAAGCAGTTGACCATTCGTTCGGGGATGGCTTGCGTTGCATCATTCCCACACCTCTTGTAGTTAGTTCTCTAAAAGGAAACTAAGTCTACAAAGATACTAACTAACTAAACTCTTGTTTTAGGTTATGTTTTATTTTGCATGTCTTGATCCATGTGTAGTGGCGGTGAAAAACTGATCACACCCTAGTGACTTCTTATCATTGTTTAACTTCTTTAAGTTTACTTGCTTGCTTTACTTTACATGTTCTTAGTTTAAAACAAAAAAACCAACCTTTCGATCTAAGTGCCTACTATTAAGAGATTAAGTGAAGTTAAAACGTTTCCAATCTTGTTGCTCCCAACAAGACCGTTGTCCTGTGGATTCGACCCTTAACTATACTACGATAAGACTTCCACGTATCTTAGCATATGTGGGTGGAGTTATCTATCTAGTATAAGTACGGATAAACCTAAAGACTTATCATCTTTAGGATTTTTAGTGGTGCACGTAACTCCACGTAAGTGGAAGCTCCATCATTTGCCTTTGATACTTTCATAGGATGGATCAAACTTTCAAATTGTTCTAACATAATCCAACTATTGTGAACAATTTGTTGTAGATTTGTGAATCTATATATATGAGAAACTTAAGAATCTTTCTTCTGACTGGAAGTGGTCAACGAATATACTCATTATGTAAATAATTGAATTATGCATCTAATGGCTTTTAATCGCCTAATTCTGATACCAGATGTGAAATATAGTTCCATTTTATTAAATGGATATACTTTAATGGTCCTCTCTCTAATTGATGAAATTGGAGAGTGAGGGTTTAATATTTTGGCTTATTTAATGGAACACATAGAGTGTTATGATTTCTCCTCTCTCCTTTCATCAATTCTTATGGCTTCTTTATTGGAAATTTAATATGGAGTTTATTACTTTTCATCTTCTCCTTGCATCAACCATAAAATCTAACTAAATATCAAATAAATTGCATAAAGTACTAAAAAGATAAAATAAGTTAAATCTCAAGTAAAACAAAAGAAAAACACACAAAACTAAACCTAAAAATAACTAAGAAATATGATGAATAGACAATCATCACAACTCTAAGCTTGAGCATTAATCATGCCATCATCATCATAATCATCATCATCATCTAAGCCTCAATTCCAACCATATTGAGACCAGTTACATGGATTAATAATTTCCATTGAGCTCTATCATGGGACATATTTTGATCAAGATGTAGAGATTCAAAATCTCTCTTTATTTAGGCTCTTCCCATGTTAATTTAGGCCTTCCTCTTCTTCTATTAATTGTGTTTGACTTAATAGAATTGTTTCATATAGGTGCATTAGTCGATCTACGTTGCACATGTCTGTACTATCAAAGTTGGCCCCTGTTCAACTTGTCCTCAATGCTTGTCACCCCACATTATTCTTGATATAATAATTTCTCAAGCAATATTTTCTTATCTCCTCATCCATCCATCTCAGTATTTGCATTTCACTCACATTCATCTTATTGAGACCTTGTTTCTTCATTGTCCAACATTCAATCACATAGAACATCACTGGTTGTATAACTGTTATACAAAACTTGCTCATCCTCGAATAAACAAAAGTTAAAACACTCTCTAAATAAATACTTTCAACAATGTACATGTACTATACTCACATCATTCTTTAATCCCTACCACCAAACCGTTGTTATGCCCAGAGAGTCAATCATATGATGATTGCAATGGCATATCTTGTAAACAATTTGATTAATAATAGAGGCAATCTTCCAACTTATTCTATTTACACAGTTATGAGATAATGATGAAACAAAATACATGTCTAGAGAATGATATTATTGAATGGCGTATGTCTTCGAGTTGAGGACCTGAATGATGAGATAATACAAATGTCAAGAGTATATGCATTCTTATTATGTCCCTAGTTGGATGCTATTGTGGAAGGCTAATAGACAACAATAACACTATAGACTAGATAGTGTGTTGGTTGATGACAAAATCTCATTATTCATTATATGTGATATCAAACCAAGCATATAGATACTTATTAGAGAACAATGTATCAGACATACCCACCCTGAGAGTGACACACCAAAATCATGATTGGTAGTAAGAGTCATCTCTCATATTGGTGGTGGTGATTGTGGTTCTTAGACCTTAAAACACTACACTCATCACATGTCATTTGGTGTACTTGGACATCATCCACCGTGATCTTGAATAAGGGTTTTCATTAAGGTGGTGCTTGGGTGCACAATTAGACATGGGGATGACTGTGAGTGATGTAGATGGGATTTGTCCCTCCCATAGGAGTATGATATCCTGACCACTTGATAAATGAGACTGAGAAATGCATCGCCATGTTGGTGTGAGTCAATATATGATATTGAGATTTTACATATCTCAGACAATCTTCTCTAGTTCAAGGAACATGGATTGAATGTTGAAGAGGATGACAATTACATACCTAGAGTTCAATTTGGATCTCAGAGACAAAGGAACTATACAATCACTATAACACCAATCACATATTGTAGGTTTAAGTTGTTCTCTAACTTCTCCAATTACTTGGGTAGCAATGAAGTCTTTCTAGATACCAATAATTCCTTGTGAAATCACAATGTGGATATAAATATCACTTCTAACATAATTTGGAGCCTACCGGGTCACACACCTAGGATGTTAATGGTATAGGAGTATAGTTGTGGATGTGATTGGAAATGTTCTAAATCCATTTGATTACTAAAACGTTTAGGTAATCTACTAGAATAATACTAGAGTATAATCTAAATTAATTGGTTAATACATTTAAGCCAATTAATTTGATTCCTTTGTTATGTCGACTGGCTATTCTGGAGCTATTGACTAAAGCCATACGATGAATATTAGTTAATCAATTGATGAGATTAATTAGTTAATTAATGCATTCTAGGATATTATTTTAGTAGTCTATAAGCATCTTGCTTTAAACACATTTCCAACCTTTTATTTACCTTAGGGTTTTGGAAAACCCTATTTCCTTTTATCTCCTATATATAGAGACATGATTGTTGGACTTTTATGGGACGCTTGGAAAATCTCTTGTACGTGAACCCTAACCATCATCGTCCCTAAGTGAGAGAGAAGGAGAACAAATGACACTATCACGTCGTCAAGCAGAAGGCTACTTCCTCCCACCAGCTTGAAAAGGGCAACGTGGAGTTCCAATCCATCCGCATGCACAAAGTAGAGATGCAGACATTGAGTTGCCTGCATTCGGAGGACAGACAAGGACCATCTATACACGTGAGGGTCTACACATGTCACCACATAAAGGCATGTCTCTATACTTGCTACAAGATGAGGTATATTCGACACACCCTCTTTCAGAATACATTATTATTGACAAAATCTACTAGTAGGGTATGTGGAGAAATTTTTTATTATTTCTGCTATGCTTGTCGCCTCCAAAAAACCCAATAGTGATATTAGAGCCGCGTCGATCTACAACGTATTTGGATTTATTTCAATATGATTGGATTTCAGTATACCATTTTTGTGGTTGCATGCGATGCGAACTTAAAACTATTAATGTACATATCTAAACCTAATTCCACATACGCCACATACCTATTATTTTTAACCCAACAGATGGGGTTGACTATGGAAAAATATGATTTTTCCTAGTGCACAAAAGTAAAATTTTGTAGACCTTTCAGGGGATCTTCCCCTAAGACCCCTCCTAGTCTGTACGAGAGTCAAAATTATTTAATGGGGAATGTCCCGTATTAAAAGGACTGCAATTTTGATATATGTATATATACCTATAAAAATCATACATGTTGCTATTGAAAAATGTTTTGTGTGGTGAATGCACACATGGTTATGCCTAAGACCCCTACTGTGAATGTTGTTCCTGGTTACATATCTTGTTCTTGGATATAAATGGTTGTGGATGGATCCTTTATATAAGTATTTAGCTTGCATGCCAAGCCGCATATGTTATCTCCAAGTGTAATTAATTTTATTCCCTCTAAACTCCCATCGAATGTAATTCACGATCCTCCTTTTTACACATAATATAGTAAGATATGAATGGATTTAGTTTGGAACACTTGTTGTGAAGATCCAACTCCAAGGAGAACCCATGGAGAGGCAGATCGAAGATCCAACTCCAAGGAGCGTCCATGGAGAGTCAAGTAGAAGGTCCAACACCAAGGATCGTCCATGAAGTTGTTCATCTTGATGTTGATCCAATGCAGGTTCATATGATATGCACAAGTTTTCATTGAATGAGATGCAAAAGACCGTAGGTGGATAGTAATCCTTTATGGCTCTAAAGGATTACAATAGTATGGACATCACCAATGCTTATGTGTTTGTGGATTGCATGTCTGTGGTTTGTGATACATGGATATAGTATGTATATGATACATATTATTAGTATGTGGTGTTTGGATATGTATACGTATATATTTAAAATCCCTCAACATAATATTAAGTAGTAGATTCTTTCCATAAGCAACACACATGAAAAACTTGATCGATTAAGCGTTGGTTACACTAAAGTGTGGTGCGTTGTCCATCTCACAGAAATGTGATGGTAGATATGTAGATCTTCCAAAGCAAGGTGCATATTCTATTGTGTTGGCTTTTGGATCAGGCTAAACTAGGTGATCTTAATGAGATTAAGTACCTAGAAGCATAGAGATGAAATATGGAAATGATTTGTGCATATCATCTATCAAGAGTTACATGTGATGTAATTGGAAAATGTTGCCTACCTAAATAGTCATGTTGTGGGCTATCTGTCAAAGCTAACTCATGATTTGATGAAGCATGAATCTTTTCTCACTAGAATATTATACGATGTAATCTTTCAAATCGAGAAGTGTTATCAATTTGAACAAAATAATGGGGGCAATAATTAATGAAAGGCCTATTTAAAAAATGTCAAATTTTATTTTAATCAAATCAAATCAAAAGTGTTTTGATAAAGTGCAAATTTTCTTTTATAGAATCAAATGATGACAAATAAGACATTTTCCTTGTAATTAGTCCTTAAGAAGGACAAATTGAATGGGAATAATTTTTATGACTGGTTTCGGATGCTGAGAATTGTTCTCATACAAGAGCACAAGCTCTATGTCTTGGAAACATCAGAGCCAGATGAACGTACTCCTACTGTGCCTAAGGCTAACAGAGATGCTTACAAGAAGCACTCTAAAGATGTTGTGGATGTCAAGTGTCTGATGTTGTGCTCAATGAACTATGAGTTGCAGAGACAACATGAAGACATTAATATGATTGAGATGGTAATATATCTTAAGAACATGTACCAAGATCAGGCAAGACATGAGAGATATGATGTCTCCAAGGTGATGTTCAAGTGCAACATGGAAGAAGGAGATCTAGTAGGTCCCCATGTGCTCAAGCTTATTGGGCACGTGGAGAACCTTTCTAGACTAGGATTTTCCTTGGGTCAAGAGTTGGCCACAAATGTGATTCTATAATCACTGCCAGAGTCAAATAGTTAGTTTGTCATGAACTACAACATGAACAATTTTGACAAGCTATTGTTGGAATTGCTTGACATGTTGAGAAAAACTGAAGCACAAATGAAGAATGACAAGCCCAAGCTTATGAAAGTCAAAGGGAAAGGCAAAGCTAAGAAGAGTTCTAATGTTAGCCAAAAACCCAAGTCTTCTGCACTCAAAGTAGGGGGGGGGAGAAGGGAGGCAACTGTCACCAGCCTAGACATTGGAAAAGGAATTGCCCTCTCTACTTGGAGGAACTGAGGAAGAAAAAGGAGGGTATTGAGATCTCCATTTTAGGTATATACATCATTGAGATAAATTTTTCTACTTCTACATCTTGGGTACTAGATACCGGATGTGGATCTCACATATACTCAAATATGCAAAATCTAAAAAGAAGTAAGCCTTTACTAAAGGGTGAGGCTGAACTACATATTTACACTATAGTTGAAACCTATAATTTATCTATGCCGACGAGGCTTTTAATAGAATTAAATAACTACTATTTTGTACCGGAAATAAATTGAAACATTATTTATGTATCTTGTATGGACAAGGATGGATAGGCATTTCATGTAAAGGATGATCAATGTTCTATTTCTAAAGATTAGATCTTTTATGGCAGTGCCCCAATGTCCTATGGTCTTTATTTATTAGTCATGAGAGACATGTTTATAACGTAAATACCAAAAGGTTAAAACTTGATAAATCGAACAAAATTATCTTTGGCATTCTCATCTAGGGCACATCAATGAGAAACACATATCTAGACTCCATAAAGATGGTTATATAGACTCTTTTGATTTCGAATCTAGAGACATGTGAGTCTTGTTTGTTGGAAATATGACCAACACTCCCTTCACTGGTAATAGTGAGAGGTCTAGTGATCTATTAGGACTCGTACATACTGATATATACAAACCTTTTAGAATAAATGCCAGAGGTGGTTATCAGTACTTCATTACCTTCATTGATGACTTCAATAGGTATGGTTATGTTTACTTGATGGAACATAAGTCAGAAACTCTTGAAAAGTCCAAGGATTTCATGAAAGAAGTGCAAAGACAACTAAATAAAAGTATCAAGGCACTTCATTCTGATCGAGGTGAAGAATACTTAAGCCTAGAGTTTAAGGACCTTCTATGAGCCTGTGGTATCGTATCACAATGGAATCCACCTAGAATGCCACAACACAATGGTGTTAGAAAGATGGAATCACACATTGCTAGATATGGTGTAATGAATGAGGAGTTTTTCTGATCTTCTGACTTCCTTCTGGGTTTATTCTCTAGAAACCACAATGTGTACACTTAACTGTGTACCTTCTAGATTGGCTCAAAAGACACCATATGAGATATGGACTGGTAAGCGTCCCAAAATGTCTTTTATGAGGTTTTGAGGTGTGAAGCTTATGTCAAGAAAATGTTTCCTGAAAAACTTGTCCCTAGATCAGAAAATTTCTATTTTGTTGGTTATCCCAAGGAAACCAAGAGGTACTACTTATATAACCCAACTTACAACAAAGTGTTTGTTTCCAGTATGCATTCTTAGAAAAGGAATTGATTTATAAAGGAATCATTGGGAGAAAAGTAGAACTTGAAGAGGTTTGAGACCAACAAGAAAGCATTGAACCTATATAGGTACAAGAGGAACATAGAAAGTCACAAACCATTGTGGAATATCAAATTCCTTGTATGACATATGAGCTTTACAGATCTAGTAGGACACACCTTGAACCAGATATATTTGGTTATCTACTGACTCAACAAGGTGGAAAGTCAGTCATTGATGATGAGACAACTACCTAACTAGAAGCTATTAAGGAACTAAAGTTCAAGAAATGGCTTGAGACCATGAGATCTAAGATGGAGTCCATGTACACCAACAAGGTATGGACCTTGGTGGATCCACCTGAAGGGGTAAACCTATAAGATGTAAGTGGGGTCTTAAAAAAAGACAGACATGGATGGTAATGTATATACTTACAAAGGTCAATTGGTTGCAAAGGGTTTCAAACAGGTTCAAGGTGTTGACTATGAAGAAACCTTTTCTCCAGTTGCCATGGTAAAGTCCATCAGGGTCATGCTTGCCATTGCATCTTATCATGACTATGAGATTTGGCAGATGGATGTTAAAATTGCATTCCTTAATGGGAATCTTCCTGAGTATGTGTACATGACACAACCTAAGGGTTTTATAAATCAAAAGGATGGAAATAAAGTTTGTAAGCTACAAAGGTTAATGTATGGATTAAATCAAGCATCTCAGAGTTGAAATCTTTGATTTAATTAAATAATAAAAGAGTTAGACTTTAGTCAAAATGAAAATGAACCATGTGTTTACAAGAAGGTTAGTGGGAGCATGATTGCATTCCTCATATTGTATCTGAATGACATACTATTGATGGGGAATGCCATACCTACTTTACAGAAAGTAAAGACTTGGCTAGGAAATATAATCCATGAAAGACTTAGGAGAAGCATCCTACATCCTAGGAATTAAGTTCTATAGAGATAGATCCAGAAGGCTTCTTGGACTAAGCCAGAGCACATACATTGATGAAGTATTGAAGAGGTTCAGTGTGGAGAACTTGAAGAGGCAAACTGCCTATGTATCATGGTGTTACCATCTCTAGAGCTCAATGTCCCAATTCTTGTATAGAAAGGGAGCACATGAATAAGATTCCATATGCTTCTACAATTGGATATATCATGTACACAATGTTATATACTCATCGAGATGTCTCGTATTCCTTGAGCATGAAGAGCATATATCAGTTAGATCCTAGTGAGAGTCATTGGATTGCTGTGAAGAAAATCCTTAAGTACTTGAGAAGAACTAAGGATTAGTTCCTTGTCTACGGAAGAGAGGAAGAGCTGGTAGTAAAGGGTTACATGGATGCAAACTTCCAAACTGACAAAGATGACTATAGATCATAGTCTGGATTTGTGTTTTGCCTCAATAATGGAGTTGTGAGATGGAATAGTTAAAAATAAGAGACAACTGTGGAATCTATAATAGAGACCGAGCATAATATTGCATACAATGCATCAAAGAAAGTTGTTTGGATCAAGAAGTTTGTCTTAGATCTGTGGGTGGTTCCAAACATCAGCGATGCAATTGAGCTATATTGTGACAACAATGGGGCTATTTCACAAGCTAAGGAACCTAGATATCATCAATGTTGCAAGCATATACAAAGGAAATTCCATCTTATATGAGAAATTGTACAGTGAGGAGATGTGAAGATTTACAAAGTACCAACTAGAAGTGATGTGGTTGATCCCTTGACAAAAGCACTTTCATAGTAGAAGCATTAAGTTCATGTTAGATCACTTGGGATTAAGTTCATGAGTGATTGGCTCTACGTGCAAGTGGGTTTCTGTTGGTATGTATGTCTAGAGAGACAATAATATGATGATTGTAATGGCATATCTTGTAAACGATTTGATTTATAATAAAGGCAATCTTCCAACTTATTCTATTTTATTTAGTTATGAGATAATGATGAAACAATAATAAGTATATAAATAATGATATTACTCAATGAAATATATCTTCAGGTTGAGAATCTAAATAATGAGATCATACATATGTCAAGAGTATGTGTATTCTTGTTATGTTCCTAGTCAGATGTTATTGTGGAAGGCTAATAGACAAGAATAACACTTAAGATTAGAGTGTATGTTGGTTGATGAAAAAAATCTCATGAGTCATGATATGTAATCAAACCAAGCGCATAGATAATTATTAGAGAACAGTCTATCTGAGAGACCCACCTTGAGAGTGACACATAGAAACCATGATTGGTAATCAACATGATCTCTCATTGTGATGGTCATGATTTTGGTTCTTAGACCTGAAATCACTTGAAAGATGACCTGTCTTAGTGCTTGATCTTGCTTTCTTTGCTTCATACACTAGTACAGAAATGGTATGTAGCGTCGGGTTTTTTAAGCATGTCGCGTCACTTTTTAACCGACTCCTAAGTGGGCGTCGCTATAGAATTTTACCTATAGGGTCGTTTTTTAACCAAAGAAAACCGACCCAATAGGCTGTAAAAAATGAGGAAGAAACTATGGCCAAGGTTGTAAGGTCAGTTATCAAGATCAATATGTCGACCTGTAGCATCGATTTTCTTAAAAAATTGACCTTAGAATGAACCTCTAAGGTCGGTTTTTTAAGAAAATCGATGCTACATGTCTACAGATTGTAACCACACACAGTCGTGTTACGCGACACGACCGTGCTACCATATCCCAACATGGTCGTGCTACACAGCACGACCGTGCTACCAGAAGCAACACGGCCGTGCTACACAACACGGCCGTGCTACCAGAAGCCAACACGGTCGTGCTACATGGAAGAAATAGAAACATAAAAAAGAACAAGAAGAACCAGGATATGGGAGAGGGGAGCATTGATGCTCAACCATCACCATTCCAAACCACACATTAATAAAAAAAATGATTCATATATTCAGTTGAGTTACACATATTCACATCATAATCTACAAAATGATAGATTGCAAGTCTGAGATGAATGGAGCACTAAAATAACATACATAAATGGAGTTGACATATTTAATCCAATGATATATTGACTTCATTTAGAAAAACATCTGACCACTCTTTTAAAAATTCATTTAAGTCCTCAAGCGTGTAAGGCTGAGTTGTAAAGATCTGTAATAGAAAATGCACATGCTAATATTTGATAAAATGACTAAAATCACTTGAAAATTTATGGTGTTATTCTTTATTACCTGATCTATAGTCTGAATGTCATATGATGCTTTGTTTGACAATAGCTTGCATATATTTCATTAGCCACAAGCCCAGTCATTATTTTGTATAGGACACTACAAATAATGAATTATACTTAATGTTAGTAAACTACTATAAACAGGAGTTGAGATAAAAATATAACAGTTGACATATAAGAGTTGAAAATTAATACATATAAGACTAAGAAGTTGTCAAAGTAGTTACCTTGACATTTTTCACTTGCCATTTTAGAACCTACAAGTATACATATATTAAATTAAACATCATGCATCGATGATCTCATCTATAAACCCTAAAGTGTCAATCTGAGACTACACAATGTCTACTCTCATATTTCTGAAATGTATATAATGATTACATATGTGATTGATAAAAAATATAGATATGAAAGAATATATATTTTATTATTGGTTGATTTACTAGTAAAAAAATGGCACATTGGGAGAGTGAGAATATTATACCTCACTTGTAGTCTGAAGAAGAAATATATGAAAGTCAACAACAAGTCAATAGCACCTGCAACAACACAAATGCAAAATTTACAAATTTTGAAGTTTCTACTACTCAGCCAGCACGACCGTTCCACCCAGCACGACCGTGCTACCTGGTCATTTGTATGACAGTAAAAAGAAAATGGAGTGAGACAGAAGAGACAACTATGCTACCTTGAGAAGAACCGAACGGTGGGGGAGCTTGTGCGGGAGAAGAACTGGAGAAAGAAGGTGTGCGATCCTTGCAACGCTGTAGGCGTCGTCCGTGCTACCTGGTCAGTTGCATGATAGTAAAAAGAAAATAGAGGAGTGAGGCAAAAGAGACAACCGTGCTACCTTGAGATGAACTAGATGGTGGGGGAGCTTGTGTGGGAGAAGAACTGGAGAAAGAAGGTGTGTGACCCTTACAACGCCATAGACGTCATCACCATTCAAGGAAGAAAGCGGATGGGCGTTGTCTCCAAAGTGCATGGCGTCAGAGATGGTGGTCGATCTGGAGGCGTCATCACTGTTCAAAGAAGAAAACGGTAGCTGGGCATCATCATCCAAGAAGGGGTGCCGATTTGCCTCTCTTCGGGTGTGGAGATGGTTGGGAAGGTGACCTTGGAAGCGGCGGCGATTTGCTTCTCTTCGGGAGCGGGAGCGGGAGCAGGAATGGGGAGACGAACAAAATGAAATGAAACACAGTGAAACACAGCTCGGCTTTGGTCTAATATCATCCCGACCTCTAGGGTCGGTTATCTCAAAAAACTGACGCTATAGAGACTAAGTGGTTCCCGAATTTTTTGAGACCATCTCTAAGGTCAGTTATTTGAAAAAACCGACCCTAGAGGTCAGGGTCTATAGAGTCGATTATTTGAAAAAACCGACCCTACAGACTAAGTGCTGCTCAAAATTTTTGAGACCATCTCTAAGGTCGGTTATTTGAAAAAACTGACCCTAGAGGTCAGGGTCTATAGGGTCGATTATTTGAAAAAACTGACGTTAGAGTTCCAAAGCGGTGCCCACATTTTTTTGTTGACCTTATAGCATCGGTTATTTGGAAAAACCGTCACTATAGATCGAGACACAAAGCCAAATTCACACGAATTTTTGCCGTGGGAAACCTGTAAGGTCGGTTTTTTTGATAAAGCCAATGCAATAGTCTATTAGGTCGGTTATTTCAGTAAAAATGACGCTATGGGCAGCGACGTTACAGGCCAAAACTGTAGTAGTGATAATATGCTTAAACATTAATCTAATCATGTGATGTTCCTTAATAACATGTGACATGATTATGTTTTTAGTTTGGTCCCATTTGGCTGATGTTTAAGCTAGTTATGCTTTAAGTATATTTGTTTCGGACCAAGTTGCAATTTACCCATGTTGAGGATTTATCTTGAAATTTGTCACATGTTGGATTTTCCTCTTGTGCCTAAGAATTATGAGAGAGAAAATGATGCATATGGGTGCCTAGTTGGACCTTGGTTGATGAGATGACATGATGTGTTGATGTTAGGGTTTGCATGGATGCATGAGTTGATGTTGGTGTCAACCATGTTGATGATCCCTTTTTAGTAGCTCATGATGTGCCTTGTGTCTTTAAGAATGTTTTGATTGAAGTGCTTGTCTTAGTTGAATTTGTAGTGACCCATGTGCCTTGTCTTTGATCTTGGTTGCTAGGTTTTCCTTGTGTTGATGTTGTAGCGACCAATTGCTTTGGTTGACATGGGTAGTGGTTTCTACCATGTTGAACCTTGGATTTTCTTTGACCATTTGAATGGTGAGGACTTAAGTGGTTGCTACACTACCTAGGTTTTAATAAACTTCCTTGAATGCCACCTTGAGTGCTTGCATGGCCGAGGTGTTTGAGGGACAAGTGTCATGTGTGGCTCTAGTATCTTGGCACATCATATCTCTCACCTCTCTCCTACCCTTGGGTATTTATACCCCTTCTTTAACATGCAAGTAACCCTTTTAGATCTCTTATTTCTCTCTTCTTGCTTGAGGTTGGGCCTTGTGCTTGGTGGTGCAAGTAGAGATGCTTGATCTTGAAGAAGAAGAAGGTCGAACCTTTGCATGTGGTGATCTAGGGTTTGATTGTCTCCCTTGTGGTGATTCCTGGTAATACTTGTTCTTGGTAAGTGGTTTAATCTCCTTGATCTCGTTTTCCTTGAAGCCCTACCCTTTCTTTCTTCTCTCAGATACACTATGGCTCTACATGGTGACTTTCTTGAGGAAATCTTCTCTAACAAAGGTCAGATCCATGGTTCTCCAGGGTAGTACCCGAGTGAGATGAAGATCTTCTCTTTCCCCTTTCTTTTTCAGCCTAGGTTTTGTACCCTCTTCTCTTTGGGTTTTCTTTGAGCTTGGTTTCCCTTCTTCTCTTGAGGTGATCTTTATTGGCCATGGAGTTGATCCAAGCTTGGTGTTTCTTCTCTCTCTCTTGGAGATTCTTGGATTTTGAAGTTGATCTTCACCTTAAGGAGGGTTATATAACTCTCTCCTCTACTATTATTGCACGTTATCTTGTTTGCATGTTACTAATTCATCTCTAAAATGTGATCATAAGTTGCTATATGATGCTATCTTGCTTTAGGGTTTAAGATTATGAAGTACTCTTGTATAGATTGCTCTCTCTCCTAAACCATACATCTTGATCCTGAGATATTATTCATGGAGAGTGGAGTTGTTGATTCTTATATACTTTAGGAATGTTGATTTTGTCACCATAATCTTGGTTTGGATATCATGTAGAATATGGATTTTTGGTCCGTCTTAACATGCATTTTATGCTTGATTTCCTTTCACATACGATGGTTTTCCGGTGGTCGCTACATCCCTTGTTGGATGATGATGTTTGAAATTTGGTAGGGACACTACAACCCTCATCCTAACCCCTTGTGACGCCATGTTTCTTTTGATGGTCTCTACTCATGAGTTTGATGATCGTTATGTTTTTTGATGCTATTGGTCTCTACGTCCATTTGAGCTATGTTTGTCATTGTCATGTGGTGGTGTGTAGGGTCGTAATGCTTGGAGTAGTGTGTTGCGGTCGCTACTCATGAAGCACCTTCATGATGGTCGAAACAAGTTATTTTCCTTTTGGTTGCTACCTGATTGAGGTGTTGCTTTGCGATGGTCGATAGAGATGGTTCTACCATGTGGTCTCTACATGTGTTGAGTCATGTATGGTTGCTACATTTGCATGGTTTTGATGGTCATTACACATTCTTGGAGAATATTAGGTTAAGCATCATCACATGGGTAGAAACCATCCCCAGGTAGAGACCACTAGGATTTTTTTTTCTCAAAAAAAAAACCCTAGTGGTCTCTACCTGGCTATGGTCATGCCTCGGTAGGAGAATGGTCGAGACTGCATCTCAGATGATATGTTTTCATGGATGGTTGCAATCATGCCTTGGTAGGAGAATGTTTGTGGTTGTATCTCACTAGTGTTGTGCCTATATACGAAGGCGGACTATGCAGTTTGACTCTATATGTCACTGTGGCAGAATCAGATTTGCTGAGGGTGTGGTTGATCATAGGGGTCTGACTCTCCTAGATCTTGAATGGCATTGATTTTGACTTACTAGTGGTTAGTTGGAGTATGAGTGGTATAACTCATATTCATAGGGCATGAATAAAAGGTGTAATACAACTGTGTGGTATATTTGCTTAGGATTAAACACGAATCACATTGGATTACCCTTTGCCTTGCTTCTTATATTATTTAGTTGATAATGATATACATGTTCTTCATATTCCTACTGAGAATATAAGATGTTCCACTGATAAGTTGTAGCTGCTTAATCTGCCTAAGATGTGCAGTTTTAAATTATTCATTTAGCTGAATTTGCTCATTCTATTAATTGTATTACTTTCCTACTATATATTAGTTTGTGTTAACAATAGTTGTTGGCAGAGAGTTATATCTCTCGTTCGGACGTTTGTCTCACCATGTGGGTTTCCGCATCTTTTAGGTGGTCATGCACGACACAATAGAGGTTGTGCAGTTGAGGAAGAGAAGTAAGGAGATCAGTAGCTGTTGAAGGTTGGATATGTTGCTAGTGTTTTGTAGTAGAGTCCTATGTGTTGTCCCTATACTTTAGGTCCTTGGGGGAGTTTT
This sequence comes from Alisma plantago-aquatica, assembly GCA_963693085.1. Taxonomy (NCBI): domain Eukaryota; kingdom Viridiplantae; phylum Streptophyta; class Magnoliopsida; order Alismatales; family Alismataceae; genus Alisma; species Alisma plantago-aquatica. Next base: position 70,229,730 of record OY856413.1, on the reverse strand, counting down.
GTAGATGTTGTACATTGGTACAAGATTTTTGACAATATGCCATGGTTGTACATGTACGGCTTGTATATATGAACATGTTATCTTTTGTAACATGTTTGTGGAAAGATGGCCACTGTACAATGATGTATATACCTTTATGGTATAACATGTGATACAAGTGGAACAATTTGTGGATCTTGATGTAAGATGCTCAATTTTTTTGCAAGGAAAGGATTTACATTGAAGAAGAGGACAAGTAGGCAACAAGTTGCGCCGCTAGTCCTTATTGGATAGAAAATTCAATCCTCTGAAATACAACATCCATACACTTAGGAGCCATAACATTACTATTCATAACTTTTTGGACTCTTTTTAGAAGCTCCATTTTTGTGGTTATATAAAATCTTTTTAATTTAACATGTTTATGGTCTTAATTTTGCACTTTAATTTTGAGTAATCTCACTTTGGTGTGAATGATGTGTCACATCGCTACACTCATCACATGTCATTCGGTGAACTTTGACATCATCCACCGTGATCCTGAATAAGGATTGCCATAAAGGTGGTGCTCGAGCGCACTATGACATATTAGGATGAATGTGAGTGATGTAGATGGAATTTGTCCCTCCTATAGGAGTTTGATATTTTGGCCACTTGATAAGCGAGACTGAGAAATGAATGACCATACTAGTGTGAGTCAATATATGATATTGAGCTTATACATATCTCAAACAGTATGATCTAGTTCAAGGAACATGGGTTGAACATTGAAGAATATGACAATTCCATGCCTCAAAATCAATCCGAATATCAGAGACAAAGGAACTATACAGTCACTATAATACCAATCACAGATTGTATGTTGAAGTTGTTCTCCAACTCCAATTACTTGGGTAGCAATGAAGTATTTCTAGATACCAATCATTTCTTGTGAAATCATAATATGATTATGAATAACACTGCCAACATAATTTGGAGCCTATCGGGTCACACACATAGGTTGTTATTGGAATAGGAGTATAATTGTGGATGTGATTGGAAATATTCCGAATCAAGTTGATTACTAATATATTTAGGTAATCTACTAGAATAATACTGGAATATAATCTGAGCTAATTGGTTAAAATATTTAAGCCAATTAATTAGATTCCTTTGTTATGTCGGTTGGATATCACAGAGCGATTGACTAGACCTGAATGAAGAATATTAGTTAATCAATTAATAAGATTAATTAGTCAATTGACTGGTTCTCGAATATTATTTTAATAATCCATAAGAAAATCGTTTGAAACACAACCACAACCTTTTATTTACCCAAGGGTTTCAGATTACACTACTTCCTTTCACCTCCTATATATAGGGGCTTGATGGCTGGACTTTTGTGACACACTCAGACATGCTCTTGTACGTGAACCCTAGCCATCATCATCCCCAAGTGAGAGAAAAGGAGAGAAATTGACACTAGAACACCATCAAGAAGAAGTCTATTCCTTCATGCCGGCTTGGGATGCACAACGTAGAGTTGCACTCCATCAACGTGGATGAAGTAGAGACACGGACGTTGAGTTCTGTGTTTAGAGAACATATGAGGACCGTCTATTCACACAAAAGTCTATGCACACCACCACATGAACGGACGTTGCTGGAATTGCTTTGGGATGAGGTATATCTCATACACCCTCTTTCTGAATATGTTGTTATCGACGATATCTACTAGTAGGGTATGTGGAGAGAATTTTTATTGTTTTTGTTGTGCCTGTCGCCTGTACAAAACCCAACACAAACATGGTCAAGCAAACCCTGATTTCCTAAGATCACATAACACAAATTCCCATATTATCTATCTTGAATTTATTTTCACATCCTAATTCTGTGTCAAAAAATAGTGTAATTAAGATGCAATATTCTTGATGTTTAGATAATCTCACATATTCCTATAAGTTTCTTGCACAAGAATAGTGTTTGGTTGTAAAAGGGTGTTCTTAACATATTCCCCCTGAGTAGGGAGTAAAGTGAATGGGGGTATGAAAGAAGAATTGTGAATCTTTCATCTATTTAAATTGATATTGTTTGTTATTGATGCAATTACATTGATTGTATTTTTTATCCTTTAGTGTGTACATTGGCATCCTTTCTTTATTGGTGGTGATATGCCCATATTATATATGAGAGACATGAAAGAAACAACTATAAAGGTAACATATGGTGTGCCACCCCGAGCTTAGGGTTTGGCACACTTTTTGGCTTTCTTATTATTTGGTAAAGGGTGGGATAAGATAGAAATAAAAGAAATGTAAAAGAGGGCTAAAGTTTCACATCTCATATATTAGAATTCAGAGCACACAACAATTCAATCACATACAAAATTTAGACATTTGCACAAACATGCTTTGCTTATCACTAAGGAGACTAACTACATTTGGTTCCAATCAATCCCATACAACTTGCCATCATTTTGGGAAACATAATGCTTATATTCATTGGCTACAAGGGTGATTTTTTTATCATTGACACATTTTAAAAAATATAGCTCACATAAAGAACCTAATTTGAATAAGGGGGATTGTATGACAAATTATATATGCAATAAAAACATGAATGCAAACTAAGATGACTAGGTAATTGCTTCAACTAACATTACAAACACTAAGAACTGAAATGAGAATAGTTTAAGCTACATGCAATGAAAGTAAGCTACATGAAAATATGACATGTTGATTTATAAACAATAACATAGAAATAGATAGGTGTCGGTGGAAAGGTTATATGCCACACAACCTCCACCCAAGCTTAGAAATTTTCTCATCCCTGAGTGAATGATAAACCCAAGATGGAGGGGAAGAAATTATTGATACTCATCCACATAATCCTAGAAACTTGAAGAAGATACAACTGAAAGGAATATGAATAAGGATTGAAACCTTGATCATGAGAGTTTCATGGTGTAATAGATGATCAAGTGTTTATGGTAGCTCAAAGGTATTGAGATGCCTATAGTAGTATTGATTTTCACCCTAAGATCCATCCAATAGGATCCACCAATGCTCATCCATGACTTGAGGTAGTATAGTAGTTGTGTGTGGATATGTAGAAAAGGCACTATAAAGGAGTGGTGTCCATATGGTAGCTTAAGGATCATGTCAACTATAAAGACTTGGAACGTACTACCTTCTTCTATTTCTAAGGACGTATGAAATTTTATAAATCTATAATTGGTGCTGCTAACCATGCTGAATTCGGAATATGGCTCTGATTTCTTCTCAACACCTAGATCATCATATTGATGATGTGGTCTTGGCATAGAATGAATTGTCTCATCTATAAAACCAACACAATAAATATTCTTTTGTAGTTATACACCATCTTGGTATAGCATTAAATCAACATCAATATTAATACTGATGGGATCAGTCACAATATTAAAATGTGGTTCTAGGTCCTCTTTATGAAACACACACAAATAATCCAAGGGTTTGATAGGGATAAGGACATGAGAAGATATTGAAAAATGAAGAGGCAATTGCATGTATACCTCATGGTTTGACTATACCTCATCATTTCAAATAGTCAGATATGCAACGAAAGTTGGATATTCATCTTTCACAATAGATTCAATCAAGGTTGGTTGATCATTATAAATGACTAAATCTGAGACAACATCAGGAAATGAAGGTGGAGCCCCAGGTTCTACTATCGTGCCATGGTCACTCTTTCATTGATGCTTTTGATATAGACGTTTCTAAGCCCCTAATGCAAAGAATGATGGAATATAAGTTTATATTGCCCTTTAGCTCCAGTTCCTCGGCATGTGCCACTATCATTGTCTCATGCATTAGTATCTATATGATGATCACAACCATACTATACAATGATCATTGTTGTTGACTACTCTTTCTTCTCTATATAACATTCTGATGAACCCTCAAACTCCTAGACTTGTTGGGTGAGATCAAATGTTACCTGATCCAATAATGCATGTGTTCTATTGTGTTAGGCTTCTTGTTTGGCTAACATTTCTTCTTGATAACCTTGAATCTTATAAAGGGGGTCCATCCTCTCACTCATCTTGGGTGAATAGTGATATGCATAGTATATCTCTCCATATTAATCCCTGAAACATTGCTGATTGTAGCTTGACTCGGTTGCATGATAATCTGCATAGTACAATTCCTCATGGTAGCCTCCATAATATTGTGGATTGAAGTCAACTTCATATTGAAAATAATAAGGTATGGCATATTTCTTGGCCATAGTTCCATGTAGCATGAACTTAATTGTGGAGGCGAGTCAGGATATTTCTGCATATCATGGTTGTACTAGCAAAAAAATTTGACATTGGATGTATTATGGTACCGACCAGTCCATTAATGTGATGCCTAGTAAATATTTCTTTTATTATCAGTCTCAAAGAAAAAAAAGCTAAACGAATGTATATATGCAACTGATTTTGTAAGTAACATAAACTAAGAAATTATAAAATCTAAAAGATAAAAGTAATTAAAAAAAAACTAAGAAGCTAAAAAAATTTGAACTAAATGAAAAATCACAAAAATAAACTCAGAATTACAACAACAAATTAAGGAATTAGTAATACTAAACTATTACAAATACAAACTAAGAAATAAAATCCAAAACTTGTTCTGATTGATAAAAAATATTTTATTTGTTCCTATCAACGGCCCCAAAATTTGATGTGGAAATTATTAGAATAACAAATTCACCTAGAGAAAAGTCCTTAAGAATTAACTAAACTAGCATGCATTAATCACCACCCACTAGCATATAGAATTTCACAATATAGCTTCAAAATTAAACCCAAATGACAATCTTAATAAGAATAAAACAGATTTCTAGCCTAGTCAAGAAAAAAGATATTAATAAAATGGTTTTTGAAATATTCGTTTAATTAATTAAATTATTGAAATAGGAAAGATAAAATAAACTAAGCAATCATTGATCTTTAACATTGATAAGATTACCAGAAAGGAGAGTTTTACCACCAATACCTAGTATCTGTTCTCGCGCATTATGCAACTTACTCATATGATTATCATATTGGGGATATAGAATTTCGATATCCTTTCACATCATAGAATATCACAAGGACATATTTGCACGTAGTCTCAAGGTTTCTGTAAATGTGGATCCTAAATTGTTGCCCCAGAGAACATCCTTCCACATTCAGACCTAGGATTCAACTATGTGACCGGCCTAAATCGCGTGTCCTAAAATTGGAGGCGGATTTGAGGTAGTCGAGCTTTTACATTTATAACCCGAAACCTTATAGGCCCCCACAACTTTATTTACGGGGTCGAAGTAGATATACGAGGTCGAACACAGGGATAAGGGTGGTAGTGTTGAGAATGCGGAATCGACACGCTACACTCCGGCAAGGATAAGAGATGATGAAATTCCCAAAAGGGAACAACAGAACAAGATCGATAAAATAAAAGAAAACCCTATCTCCAACTGGAGTTACAAGAAAAACTTAGGTTTTAAACATTTATCAGTTTTTAGGGATTTTCGTGCAACAGAAACAGAGAGATAATACTAAAGCTAAAGCAAGGTACGAAGGAGGAAAACTTCGGTAAAACAAGCGGCAGCAGGAACATCCTGTACCCCTCCTCTCAGAGCGGGTACCTCTAACCAAGCATCAACACCACTCTCGAGGTTGCTGGAATTAGGTTAGAGTGGAAAGGTTACTACAACAACTCCGATTCCGGGCACTCTCATACTCCAGAATCGAACCAAACACTAGAGCCACAACACCTCTCTCGAGGCTGTAGCAACGGGAAAACATGATTCGGTAGCTAATCGAAACGCGATCCAAGCATGCAAGCTAGAGTTCAGATATTAAACATAGCAGTCATCCAACAAGGGTACCAAACATAAAGCACCAGATAATTAAACTCTTCTATTTCCATAAACAAATAAGGTTCTGATTACATTGCATAAGTAAAAGGAATAACTAACTGAAATAGTAAAGATAGATGTCACCTTCTTGATTTAGAAGGACGACAGACTACAGCGGACCCTCCGGCCCGATACCGGGCAGGAACCTAGCCTGACACACCCATGTCGGGCGACACACCCTCTCAGGCGACGCGCCGTGACGGGCGGGTTGCATCGTACGAGGACCCTTGCCCGATACGATCATGTCGGGCGGCACCCTCTCATGTGACATGCCGTGACGGGCGATGCATATCGGGGTTCGGTATCGTGCCGGGCTAGAGCGATGCTCCTAGTATCGGTCACTTATGTCGGGGATCCTTGTTGGCCGATATCGGCCTGCAGTGTTGCCCAGGGCGACCCTAAGTGAACCATTCCCTCCCTCTCGGGATGGGGAAATTCTCACATAGAATCGCCCGACACGATCACTGAGGCACGATACACTAGCTCTTCGCACCTTTCCTGAGGTGACTTGTGCAGGGTTACAACCTGTCTTTTCGGCTTCCTGTAGCTGCTATTTATAGGCAGCGGTTGGGGAAGTTATGGTGCTCAGGGTGCCACGTGTCTTCCTTATCATCGCGGAATGGGTGGACGACCGATATCAATATCGCCCGGCACAAGGATGTCAGCTGTTGGGCATCGTGGCGAGTGGCGCCTGTAGGGGGTGGCCGGTATCGCGCGACACGTTTGAGTTGTCGTGGCGAGCTTGGCTCCCTGTCGGGTAAAGAGGTGTGTCGTCTGATGGTTCCTTCTCACGTGACATCCTCACGTCGCGCGTCGATGTGTCGCGCTACCCTGTCGGGCAGTGAGCATATCGACCGACTGGAAGGCCGATGCAGGTGGAGCATGCTTGTGGGTCGGAACGGCCTTATTGATGATAAATGAGTACAAAATGGAGGAAAACTCTGCAAAAGATGGAAATATTGAATAGAGCGTCGTTTTGCCAATTATTGCAAAAGTACATATAAAAGGAGAGGAAAACAGTTAAAATGGCAGTTTTGATAACAAAATAAGGGTAAAAAACATCACAAAAATTGGTGTTATCAACTCCCCCAAACTTAGCATTTTGATTGTCCTCAATCAATATTTAAATTTTATTTTGTGATGCTTTTTCTTGCTCGGTGTAGTTTTCAGTTCAAGAGGTAAAACAAGAATCACGATGCCTTTAGAGATAATGCTGCCCCACTACGAACAAAAGACCTTACGTTTCCTGCCTTATTATTTCAGTAAAAAAATTTCTCTACAGCTTCAGCGAGACTTTGGTGTATGATTCCGAAGTTAGTTTTCACACCAAACAACTTTAGGGGTAGAAAGTTGTGTATAGGGTAGGCTAAGGCTTTTTGGGGTTTTTCTTGTTTCCCATCAGTCCATCTAGGTAAGGGTCCGTTAGCGGGCAAGTGGTCCCTGCAGTCCAAGCCAGTTGGCTTTAGAGCAGTGATTTCACATCCTACGTACCACTGCCCCAGATCTACCATGCCTAAAGATGGGTACTTTTGGACGACAAGTGTGTATATATATATATATTTCTTTTATTGGGCACAACTCTCATGCTTTTATTCTCCCTCATAAGGCTGCTTTCTCTTTTTGGGATTTTTGTTGGGTAAGCGGAAACAAAAGGATTTTTGCTGTTTGGGCAGCTATTTCCTTCTCCATACTCATCTCTTAGCTGTAGCAAGATTATTTTTTCAAAATTTTGGCGTGGAAAGTCGTAGTCTTTTGTTGTTTGAGGCAGCATTATCAGAAAGATATAACAAAACTTACATCTCGTTAGGCACATAGAAAACAAACTGGCAAGAAGTAGCATCAGGTTTTTACTAATATAGTGACTTTGTACATATGTATGGAGAAAGCAAAATAAGCAAAAAAAAATCGATTTTTCAAAATTTTTGTAGCAAAGTTTTTGTATGTACACATATTGAAGAAAAAGAACAAAAAGGACAAAAGGGGTGGAGCTATTTTTTTTTGAATTTTTGTACCTCCCTCACTGGTACATGGTACCCCCCCAAACTTACTCCACACTCTGTCCCAGAGTTGTGAAGAAGACAAGGTAGGGTAATGTTAACCCAGTGAGGGTTAGCTGGTGAGCGTGCCTGCGCCAGATAGAAGCTTTCACACATATTCTCCTCTTTTGCTGTGATAATTGATGTGGTGGAGCTGGTCAGGCATTGCTTCATTTGCTATCCATTCCAGGATGAAGATGCCGCAATCGTTGGATAGAGGAATCTGTTGTGGACTGCGGTGGTAGAACTGGAGTTCGTGCCATTTTCTTGCTTGCGTGTCCAGGAATGGTTGGATCATCTTTGACACCTCGTCGTAGTATTTTCGAACTAAGCGTTCGACGGATGACAACGGCTCTGATGTACACGACACTGGATGGTTTTTGTTGCTGTCCGAGCTATTGTAGAAGATCCCTGCTCGTTGCCGAGTGTACATTGTCAGGAGCGTCCAATGGCTATAATGCAGGATGGGCAAGAAGATCGTGCGTGGAACCTCACTCTCCAACACTTCCAGAAATGCTTGCTTCACTCCTGTTTCATCGGTGAGGCAAATGTCGTTGAACATCATAGGATGAGCTATGTATGTATGTTCGAGCCTTGGCTGTATTGTTTGCATGTAAGCAGCCGCCACAAATACAGCCAGACATCCTCCTTCTTTTATCATGTCCCTTAAGTCATCGAATGGGACTACGACATTGCCTTCCTGATAGATGACATCCGATGGGGTGGAAACAACCAACTTCAGAAGGATTTCGTTGACCTGCTCCTGCGTGAGAGTAGCGCACGAGAAGCGGTCGAAATGTTTGATCAACCCTTCTGTAGTTTCAGGCGAAGCAGTGTCTTCCATCCCGTGCACTTTCCGCAGGGTCTCCAACTGCTTTCCTGCCCCATAGGTGTCAGTTGCCATCTCCGCATAACGGCGTGCGTGCTCGTCGTCCCTCGACACGAACCTTCCTGGCGTGTATTCCAGGGGTTCTGCCGTTGTTGTTGGTGTTGGAGCCGCCACTTCTCCTACCCTCATCCTCTTTTCCGCAGTTGATGGCCCAGCTGCTTCTGGATTCGGGCGCTTCTGCCCGACAGTGGGTGCTTCACCTGCGGGCTCAGTGTAGATCCTCCTTCCGTGCTCGTCAACCCGGACGACAGTTTGCTTGATGCAGGCCATTTCTGTTAATTATTAAACAAATTCCTTGGTCAATTAAGTGTGTCGATGTTTAAAGAAGGGGAACTGAATGCACGATAAGATATGCCCCGATAAGATATGCATGATCCCACAACACTGCATCGGGCGATACGAGGTTTTTAGAGGTGAAGTCTCGTGCCTGATATGAGATATGGTTATCGCTCGTCACGTCGAAAGATCATACATGCGATAAAGAACAAGACGATACGACGATAAATATGTGTCAGGTACATCGCTCAACATGGGTGTGTCGGGCGATATGGTCGCGAAAGATAAGACACCCGATATGGCTCTCTGAAAGGAACACAACGTGCCGTTCAACAACAAAACAGGTGAGGCGGTGCAATGATGGGCGACACGACTATCGCCTAACATGGCATATCGGGAAAACGCGAATAAAAGGTACGTTACACGACATACGTATCGGGCGATTCAATGCTGCTCAACTCAAGAACCGTGAGCCCGATAAGCTACTCGTGAAAGGAAGGTCGTGTCGGGCTATACCTTGTTGTGTTCTTAAACTTCCAAGTGACACGAGAGTAGGGGAACCCTTGCACGACACGGGAGCTAACTCGGAAAATCTTAGCACGACACGGGTAGGTGAAAACAGTAAGGCAGTAGCCCGACACGGTAAAATCTCGACTCTTTATATAGCAATCTCAACCGGGGGTAAAACTGGTAATTCTGGAACGCGCATCGGCCGTTGGGATAAATCATTCTCGAGACGGGCAGTCCATCTATCGTTACAAGGGTAATTACTCCACTTGCACGATACGGGTGTACGCCGTCCAGGCATGCCATCCGTCATGACCTTTGCAATTCCCAGAGTACCACTGCCCGATATGAGCGCGTTCGTTGTGTCAGTTGGGTTGCTGCCCGATACGACCCTTCAGAACAAAGCCGAGAAGAAAAACTTGAAAATAGAGTGGTTAAAAGCGGCCGATGAGTAAAACATCATTGGCCTAAGATTAAGATCCCGACCTCAGATGGTATTACCCACCTCGGTCCATAAAACATCGTGGTGGCCCATAAGACAAAAGAGTCAGCGCATGTGGCGCATGCACCGACTCGAGCCTTATTACATCCCAAATATTTGTAATGTTTGTTTTGCAGGAAAATAAAATGCATCCTATTCTAGGAAATAAAAGAAAGCTCGGGATGCCTCCTGAGGAGTGTTGCAAACTTCATCTCCTACTTGACGTCTTTTAGCTTCGTCACTCCTTAGCCCTTGCCATCACCCTTTCGTGCAACTCGATCCTCATTCCTCTTGATCACTGTCCTACTTTCTTTGCCGTTTCAGTATTCGACGGAATTTTTCCTGACAGATTCTTTATTAACTCAGCCATTTGAGCCAGTTGTTGATCAATCTGACGCTGATGCATCTGCATGTCTGCCATTTGTACCTGCAACAAGTTCAAAACACCTGAATTCGACAGCGCGCTCTGCGCTAATTGGTTGTTGATAGTGTCTTGCCTTTTTACAAAATCAAACAGTTGGCCAACCACATCAGACTGGCCAGAAACCTTATCATGTTCCTTGGTTGATCCTTGGTACTTGACTTGACCTTGAAAGTTACCTTTGTTCGCTTGGAAGGGGTGTTTTTAGTGTACTGACTGGGTCATCCCCTCTTCTTGAATGCTTGGGGCGGCTTAGAGGAGTCGTGCAGCTGATGTGAGTTCTCAGCCGCATCCTTGTTTCCGTAGCTGAAGTCGGGGTGGTCCGGCCTCTTAAAACTCACAAAAGAGACATTTTCAGTTTCTTCGGCCTCGGATTCAGAATCGCTTGACGCTTCCGGTCGGGTGTAGATGCATTTATCTACCCCATGGCCTCCTTCTCCACATGTCACACACTTCATCATTTTTTCCACCTGCTTCTTTCCTTTACCACCGGATTCCCTTAGCTGCTTGACATCTGTCGTTATCCTCTGTATCTGAGAAGTTATAGACTCCAGAGTCTTGGATTCAAGAGAGGGTCCTTCGCTTACCTTCTTAGCATGCCCTCTGTCAGATCTATCATACACAGTGCCGACCTGTAGGTCGACCATGTTTTTGATGATCCTTTCAGACTTGCTCGACTTTTTCCCTAGGAAGTCACTTCCTGCTGCCGCATTCAGTGACACCCTTTCATCGGGAGTCAGATCGTTGTAAAAGGTGGTGACTAGGAAACCTTTCTTATAGTTATGATGAGGGCAGTCCCTCTGATATTCTTGGTATCTTTCCCAGGCATCATGGAGGTTTTCGTTAGGCTTCTGCATAAAAGAGGTTATCTTCTGTCTATTTCTCACAGTCTTCTCGTTCGGGTAGAATTTATTTACGAAAGCGTCTGCTAGTGCCCCCCACCCGTTTAGATATTGTTGGGGCAACCCAAGGTACCATGACAGAGCTTTGTCTTCCAAGGAGAAGATGAAGCCCTTGCAGTAGATGACTTCTTGGGGAACCCCCTGTATCTTAATGGTGTCGCATATATTCTTGAAGGTGTCCAGGTGATGATAAGGGTTGTCGTTCTTGGAGCTCCCTCTAAAGCTCTTATTTTGGATCATGGAGATTACATATGGCTTAAGCTCAAAGTTGGAGGCGTTGAAACGTGGAATGATGACCAGACACTGGGAATTGTTAGCCTTAGTGGAGGATAACTCCCTCAAAGTTTTCTCCTCTCCGTCTGAATCTTCATTGTCGCTGGCTTCTCGACACTGTTCTTGGTCGTGATTCCTCCTATTCCTCTGACAGTGACGACGTCTATCTTGGTGATGATCTTCCTCGAAGTGCTCTCCTTCTGGATCTTCATGTTGATCATGGCCATCATAGCGGTCATGTTCTTTAGGTGGAAGGGAGTTAGGTCTAGTCCCCCTTTGACGTTCGCCCTCTGAAAGAGGTTGTTCAATACGAGGCAGAATGTTAGGTTATGTCAATGCTCAGGTGAGCAAGCTGTCTTCCTTCTGAGTAGCTGAAATAGCGCGAAAAATAATCAAGTCAGAAAATTCTGTTATTAATGATATTAGCTATTCTTTTTTTAGACACAAAATAATAATAACAAAAGAAAGAAAAGAGTGTTTTCAAGCTCATTTCTAATCTTGAGGAACGAAAGTGTAGTTAGTGGATTCAGATTCGTCAACAGTGCCATTTTTTCCTTGTCCCCGGCAACGGCGCCAAAAAGTTGACCGACCTAAATCACGCGTCCTAAAATTGGAGGCGGATTTGAGGTAGTCGAGCTTTTATATTTATAACCCGAAACCTTCTAGGCCCCCACAACTTTATTTACGGGGTCGAAGTAGATATACGAGGTCGAACACAGGGACAAGGGTGGTAGTGTTGAGAACGCGGAATCGACACGCTACACTCCGGCAAGGATAAGAGATGATAAAATTCACAAAAGGGAACAGCAGAACAAGATCGATAAAACAAAAGAAAACCATATCTCCAACTAGAGTTATAAGGAAAACTTAGGTTTTAAGCATTTATCAGTTTTTAGGGATTTTCATGCAATAGAAACAGAGAGATAATACTAAAGCTAAAGCAAGGTACGAAGGAGGAAAACTTCGGTAAAACAAGTGGCAGCAGGAACATCATGTACCCCTCCTCTCAGAGTAGGTACCTCTAACCAAGCATCAAGACCACTCTCGAGGTTGCTGGACTTAGGTTAGAGTGGAAAGGTTACTACAACAACTCCGATTCCGGGCACTCTCGTACTCCAGAATCAGACAAACACTAGAGCCACAACACCTCTCTCGAGGTTGTTGCAACGGGAAAACACGATTCGGTAGCTAATCGAAATGCGATCCAAGCATGCAAGCTAGAGTTTAGATATTAAACATAGCAATCATCCAACAAGGATATCAAACATAAAGCACCAAATAATTATACTCTTCTATTTCCATAAACAAATAAGGTTCTGATTACATTGCATAAGTAAAAAGAATAAATGACTAAAATAGTAAAGATAGATGTCGCCTTCTTGATTTAGAAGGACGACAGACTACATCGGACCCTCCGGCCCGATACCAGGCAGGAACCTAGCCTGATACAACCGTGTCGGGTGGCACACCCTCTCAGGCGACGCGCCGTGATGGGCGGATTACATCGTACGAGGACCCTTGCCCGATACGATCATGTCGGGCGGCACCCTCTCAGGCAACACGCCGTGACGGGCAATACGTATCGGAGTTCGGTATCGTGCCGGGCTAGAGCAATGCTCCTAGTATCGGTCACTTATGTCGGGGATCCTTGTCGGCCGATATCGGCCTGCAGTGTTGCCCGGGGGACCCTAAGTGAACCATTCCCTCCCTCTCAGGATGGGGAAATGCTCACCTAGAATCGCCCGACACGATCACTGAGGCACAATACACTAGCTCTTCGCACCTTTCCTGAGGTGACTTGCGCAGGGTTTCGACCTGTCTTTTTGGCTTCCTATAGCTGCTATTTATAGGCAGTGGTTGGGGAAGTTATGGTGCTCAGGGCGCCACGTGTCTTCCTTATCATCGCGGAATGGGTGGACGATCGATATCAGTATCGTCCGATACAAGGATGTCGGCTGTTGGGCATCGTGGTGAGTGGCGCCTACAGGTGGGTGGCCGGTATCGCGTGACACGTTTGAGTTGTCGTGGCGAGCTCGGCTCCCTGTCGGGTAAAGAGGCGTGTCGTACGACGGTTCCTTCTCGCGTGACATCCTCACGTCGCACATCAATGTGTCGTGCTACCCTGTGGGGCAGTGAGCATATCGGCCTGCTGGAAGGCCGATGCAGGTGGAGCATGCTTGTGGGCCGAAACGGCCTTATTGATGATAAATGAGTCCAAAATGGAGGAAAACTCTGCAAAAGATGGAAATATTGAATTAAGAGAGTTGTTTGGCCAATTATTGCAAAAGTACATATAAAAGGAGAGGAAAATAGTTAAAAGGGCAGTTTTGATAACAAAATAAGGGTCAAAAACATCACAAAAATTGGTGTTATCACTATGATTAAACCATATTCCAATCTTAGGTTTCAATCTATATGATTAATATTACAATAGACACACAAGATGGATAGCTAATCCATAAAACATGCATTGAATAATTAATTAATAATTTAATAGCTCAAACGAGTAATGGTTCACAACACCATATTCTAATATGATGAACTACTATCTACACATGTTCAAAATATAAGATAAAGGAGAGCTGAAGAAGATCATGGAGAATATAGTGATGTAGAAGAGAATCTATATGGTTTAGAAAACCACCCTCTAAAAATTTACTACAATATCAAGTCATGTCCTTTGACAAAGTACATCTCCACATCGAGCTCTCAAGTTTGTCGCCAACTTTTCCCGCGATAGCTAGGGTTTGGAATGGATGCTATATGAAATCAAATATTTTCTCTAGATGTCTCTTTGGTGCTTCGATAGCATGCCCCAAACTTTTAAGTTGATCTAACATAATCCAACAGTTGTGAGAAGTTTGTGTAGATTTGTGAAGTTAGCAAAATGAGTGGAATAAGAATCCATCCACCAACACAAAGTGGTTGGTGAATATACTCATTCTATAGATAATTGAGTTATACATCCAATGGCTTTTGAATTGCCCAATTCCAATACTCGATGTGAAATTTGAAGTCACTTTACTAATTGGGTACACTTTAATGATCCTCTCTCCAATTGATAGAGATGGGGAGTGGGGATTTAATATTTCATATTATTTACTTGGAATGAGTTGAGTGCTTATGACTTCTCCTCTTCTTCTTGTCAATTCAACGACTTCTATGTTGGAAACTTAATAGAGAGTTATGACTTCTCATCTTCTCCTTGCATCAACCTATAAACAAAACATAAAAACCAATTAAATACTAAATAAATTGCATCCCTTACTAAAAGGTAAAATCAAATAAAATTTTAGCAAAATGAAAGAAAAATACGCAAAATTAAATCTAAAATGCAAAAAAAGTATGATGAATAGACATTTATGACAACCCCAAGTTCAACATTACTCGTATTCAAGTGAAAAAAATCAAAACACTCCTCAAATACATACTTTCAACCAATGACCATATCTTATTCTCACATCATGTTTGAATCCCTACCACCAAATATGGCCAAGCAACCCCAATTTCCTCAAATCACATAGCACAATTTTCCCTATTCTCTATCCTGAATTTATTTCACACACATATTTGTATGTCAAAAACCTAGTTTAAATAAGATGCAATATTCTTGATATTTTAAATAATTCCATATATTCCCTACATTTCTACACAACAATATTGTTTAGATGTGGAAGGGTGTTTTTTTGAGTATTTTAATTCCACAAGGTAGAAAATAGATTGAGTGGGGGTATGATAGAAGAATTACAAATCTCTCCTCTATTTGACTTGAGATGCTTTTTATTGATGCAATTACATTGAACATATTTTTTCTTTTTGTGTGCACATTGACATATTTTCTTTATTGGTGATGATACACTCCTATTACATACATAGGGTATGGAATAAGAGATTATATAGAGAATAAAAGTTTTAGGATCAAAGCTCCAAGCAAGTACTAACTTCCTCCAGGACAAAGACAGGAAAATGGATTCATTGGTTGTACGGGGCAGATTCTACCATGTATCTCCATGGAGCATGACCAAGGGAAGAAGAAGAGAGTTAAAATAGAAGAAAATATATGATTTAAAAAATATATTGCATGATTAGGCCAAAAATCGAAGTTATGTAGCATTAGAAGCAACTATGATAGCATAACATTGACATGCAAGGACATGCAACACAAGTAAGCCTCCATCCATGTCCATCGGATCCTTGGAGCTCCCATAAACATCTGACATCTCCTCTATATTCTTATAGGAAAGTGGGATGTCAAGTGAGCCTCTAGGTTGATTGGAAGGATTTTTTTATAAACTATAATGGGTTCAAATGCCAAAACAGCCCATAACTAGTGTCTACAATACCCATTGGTCAAATAGAACTTTCATTGGTCAAATAAGCCACTTCATCAGACCTTACAACTTCCTCATTTATCCATGCATCCTCTAAATAGACCCATACACATTTCCCATTGATATGTAAGCATGAACCCTCAACGGTTGACAAACTAGAACTCCATAGGTTTGTAGACATAGAAGCTTCATCGGTTCACATGTCCAAACTTCCCATTGGTTGACAAATCAGAATTCTCATCATTTGTCAAGACGACCTTCTCATCAGCTTTTGAGTCCATGATTCTCATAGGTTTATGAGTATAGGAACTCAACTGGTTGGTGAGGTCTAGGACTATATCAATTGAGAGGTCCATCAACCATCACACAATCATCATCACCACCTCACATAGCTAGGATTAGGGAGCAATGTATGGAACCCTAATACACTAAGTTTAAAATCATCAAAATGTCAAGAAAACAAGTAAGAATATGAATAACCACATGATCCAAGATAATTTACACTCTATTTGCATTTCCCTCGATTATGGTGGAATTGCACAATAGTCTACAAATGTAAATGAAATTTACAATAACAAGGCAATTAAAGTGCAATTACAATAGAATTATCGTGATATCTTTACCAATATATTTCATGGATTATATTAGCATGAATATTAAGGAAAACACAAATGATATAAAATCCACAAAATTTGCAATTAGGTGTGAAAATCAATGAATTTAAGTTAGTCCAAAATTGGCTAGTAAACTTGAAATTAGGGCAAACAAAGTGCAATATGAGTAAACTAAGTACTTCTCCTAACCAATTTATCTCTAAAATTAACCAAACATACAATTATGATAATCAATCAGGATCACAGTGAAATGAATGTTAAGATAGGCTCAATTTCTCATAGAATCCAATGAAATAACCTTCTCATTTTGTCTAAAAAAATTATCTTGTAAGGAAATTGGATAAAACTATTATCTTGTGATGGGTACTAGTTAAGAGGCATTTATCAAGTTGAGGCAACCACTCTGTTGAGAGTTTTCATCTTGCATATGGAAAGTACGATAGTCATTTTTTCAATGATGCCAAATCTTTGCAGAGTTTCTATTTGATGACAAAGTCAACCAAGGTAGGTAATATGGATGATTCGACTTTACATTCGATTGTCCTAGAATATTCCCTAATAGTATCCTTATTGTTATTTTTAAACATGAAAAATGTTGAAAGGATCTTATGATTCTAGTAGTATTGATGATATCACTATCACATGGTTTGATGAAAATAATTATATCATCATCAATTGTATCACATGTATAGTTTTTAGATCCTCTATTTTTGTAAGGATACCATTTGAGACCCATAGGTGGAACATATAGGATAATATAGATGATATAGTGACAAAACATGTATCATGAGTGTGAGACCATGAACCTAGCTTAACCTTAATTTCCCTATAATCTGACTTTATTATCTTGAGTGCATTCTTGATTAAGTTTGCATATTAACTAATTAAGACAAATACATAATTTATCTCAATTTGCACTTCCCCCTAATTTACATTTACTTGGTTGGTTGTGGAGGTAATTATGAATTCACCATAATATGAGGATCTCATTGAAAAGTGTCTGAAATAGAAATATATTTTTTACTTTATATTCATTCTTGATTAATCCTTGAAATAAATTGGTTAAGATATCAATCTAATTTGACTTCATTTTTACACTATTTACCCTGGTTTTATAATTTCATGTATGTTTGTAGACTAATGTGCGATCCCACAATAAATGAGGGTTTCATTTTACAAATTAAGTGTACACTATCTTGGATCATGTTGTGCTTCATAATCTTAATTATTTAGTCTAGATGAATGTTGTTGGTCTTAGTGGATTAGGGTTCTATCCCTTGATCCTAACCCTAGCTAGCATGGTTGTGGTGGTTGTGTGATGGTTGATGGACCTCTCAACCAATGAGATTCCTGGACCTTGACAACTATTGGAGTTCATGGACCCTCAACTGATAAGAGTCATGGATTCAAAAATCAATGGGAAGGTAGGATTGACAACCAATAAGTTTTTTAAGTTGTCAGCCAATGAGAAGTATGAACACAAGAACTATTAAAGCACCAATGTGTGTGAACTGATTGGATCACTAGGTCATCATCGATGAAGGTTTAGGCTTAAAAATTGATGTAAGACTTACATGGATCTATAGATCAAATGCATGGGTCAAAGAGGAAGATGGGAGGACCAATGTAGTAGCTACTTTGACCAATGAAAGTTCTACTTTGACCGAGGGGTCTTTTAGACACACATTGTGGTCTGCTTCGAAATTAGCACCCAATCTAGTTTTTAAAACTCCTCCCAATTGACCTAGAGGCTCATTTGATATTCCATATTATTTTAAATATGTATATGAGATCCCATATGGACTATGTGGGGGTCCAAATAGGGTGATGGTCATGGATTGAAGCTTGCATGTTGATGCATGTGGATTCATGTTATGCATTAGACATGTCAAAATGAGTCATTGATCCACATGTTGACCTATTTAATATGAATTTAGATAGGGGTTATGCTGGCCCATTTAATAATGGGTCAAACCTTACCCAACCCGTTTATTAGACATATCTCACAAGTTGACCCATGTGCACCCGCGAATGGCCCACTTAAATAGAATAGAAATTAAACATTGATTTATGTAGATGAGTACTTTTGAGAATTATAGAATATGATTATATACCTAATGAGAATTTAAATGTGTAGTGTTTTGTACTTACATGTAATACATATATATATATATATATATATATATATATATATATATAGAGTCAGGCTAGAATACACTCGAGTGTAAAGATCGCACAAATACACTCAAGTGTGTTTGCATATCAAGACTATTTTTTGCAAAATGTAAACCATTGATCTTCAACGTCATACTATAACTAGGCTACATATAAATTTTGAGCCCATTTGGATGGGTGTAAATCACTCATCTAAGGGCAAAAAAATCGACGCGCAAAACTAATTTGAAATGTATAATTTTTTGATCTTTATAACATGACCTATAAATGTCCAAATGTGCTCAAATTTTGCGTATGAGCTATTCACAAGTTGTTTAAGAAGATTAATGAATTAGATTTTTGAAAAAAAATATTACATCATGAAAAACTACTTGAGTGTATTATGCTCCGAATACACTCGAGTGTATTCTAGCCTGACTATATATATATATATATATATATATATATATATATATATATATATGAGATGCTTCAACTTACATGTATATATATTTATTAACATTTTCCTTCGTGTTTGTTTTTATTTATGATCATAACAAACATTTCTACTTTTTACGGATACAAATGATAACATCATACTAATTGCTTCTTGTCTTTAAACTACAATATCTTGTTTTTTTTGTGTTGGGCATCTACATGTATTGATAAATTGTTCCTCTTTTATATTTGACTTTAAAACACAATTTTTTTTATTTTTTGGTGTTTTAAACACTAGTTTACAAGAAAAATAATGTTTTCTATTAAGATTGACATGAAATGTAATAAACTAAATATAATAGTTTGTGTTACACATAAAAAGAGAGACACGTGTAAAATATGTGTAAAACATATATTTCTACTGTTTGCAATTAAAATTATGATATTTACTATACGTTATATGGGTACCCGCGGGTCGAGCATGACTCGCCAAGTTGGGCTTGGTAAATTTTATACCACTCATTTAAAAGTGGGTCTATTTTGACTTGCACCCACTATGGCCAGAATCAATCCCAACCTGACCACCCGCTTAACATGTTTACTATGGATCAAGCTTCCCCTAGATGTTTTAAAGCTTGATAACCTCGTATCTGATCTTAACTAGGTGAGATACACCTTCTAATTCATTTTTTCTTATTGTTCCTTACCTCATATTCTTCTTTTGTATGAGTCCTATGGATTTTCATGGTGTAACCTACGCCACATAGATAAAGAATCGTCCTTTTCCCTCTCTTTATCCTAGGGGAAGTTAAATCTTGTTTGGAGATTTGCTTTTATATTCTTGCAGGAGTTTCATGTGTATTTTTTTTGGACCTCTTCATCATCACCCTTAAAGGCGAGTGATATGGAATTTGTTCGCTTCTTTTGTCTACTTGGGCATGTAAATCTCTAAACTTGCTCTAAACTTGATTAACATGCCAAAAAGTTAAATCATTTAAGATTGTTTTGATGCTAAATAATGTGATTATGATTGTTTGACCGTTCTTAACCATCTAATACTGATTCTTGATCATATCGTCTTGCTCCCTTAATTTCATATGGACTGAAATTTTGAAATCAGTACATTATAATTTTAAAATTCCCTAATTTTGCTTTATAATCTCCTAATATGTTGAATGATGATTTCTTGTGAACTATATTGGATAGGAAATGTAGAATTACGAAATTATATGTTATTATTAATCTCATGGAAGTACTCTCTGGTGTTAATCTCATTCTCACTTAACCATACATGGGTTGAAATTCAAAATATATGTAAAAAATATTACTAAAATGTCATCTTTATGGTGTCTTGGTGCTATAAAATGGTATAAATGGCATACATGTTGTTATTTTTGACTAAGAGTTGGTTGTAATTTAAAATATATGTAAAGAATATTACTAAAATGTTATCTTTATGGTGTCTTGGTGCCATATGATGAGAAAAGTGACATACATGTTATTACTGACTAAGAGTTGATCTAGAATTGATTTTAAAGTTTTTTTGTAAGAAAAATATGCTATGATTTTATTTGAATAAGACTTATTATCTCAAATTAGCCCATCTTTGCATACATATAGTCTTTTTATGTACATTCTTGCTGTAATGCAACATCCACATATTTTTGAATTTGAATCTAATTTTTTTGCGGTATTATACTGTAATATGAAGCGGAATCCAAAATTTAAGGGTACTACAGTATTGCTACAAGGTCTTTATTTTGTTGTGGTTGTATGTGGTGAAATTAGCCTTTTTATGTCTAGTATTGGTGGCTTGTGTTGTAATAAGCACTTTGAATTATAACATGAACCATATTATATCTCCTAAAGTTGTGAACACTCAATTTTATTTATGAAGGTAAAGATAATATGAATAAAAAACATTATTGTATGAATGTGCATGATATACATCACAAGGTTACTTATTCTATCTCTCCTCTTTCTATAATATTATAATATTGAATAAGAGTTGGCAAAATTTGAAATTATGAGATGTATCTTGGATATGTGATATACATGTAAACTTGATACCAGGTTTGTAACTTGAATTCTATGGTATAGGTGCCATAATTGGGGATTATAGAAGGGCTCCATAGTTATGTCTAATCCATGTTTGAATATGGGTTAAATAAAAGATGATTAATAAGATAATAGAACTATTAAGGTAATACAAATGATGTGATCTTATGGGTATGATAACATTGCTCCATACCGATGATGTAAGCTTTGTTATAACCAAGTACACCCTAAAATAAATATATAAATATGACTTATTAACTTGAATTAAATATTCTTAAAAACCATACAATATAATAGTTGTTGAGATAGGAGTTACATTGAAATAATGATAGTTAATATTGTTTCATAATAAAGATTTGTACTAAATGACGATTATGGAAGTTCTATTTATGAGGTAATGGAATATCTTTTATGTTTTTGTGTGCATATCATAAATGGAATAGTGGAATGTGAAGTATTTCTTTTTGAGTCCTTGATTAAGGATGATGTGCCCTGGCTTGATATTTTGGGCCTTGTTGTTTTTGATATTGGTAAGTTGTGCCTTGTTGTCCCTAATTTGAATTGGGCTTTGGTATTGCTAAAGGTGAGTACTTGTTCCTTGAATTGGGCAGTTTGGTAAATGTGAATGCATTTTATGTCTTCTGGATTTATTAACTTGATTAATTCTACAATTCCATCTCTATGCCTTGTTTGTAACTTATTTTATGGAACCACAATATAAGTATAGCTTAATTATCAAGTGTAACCCTAATCATATAGTGCCCCGTGATAGTATAACTATCTTAGTGTCAAAATTTTTTGGATAGTGAAAGGAGTAATCCTTATAGAAAATTTTAAAGTTGTGAGTAGGATCTCAAAGTCGTATATTGTTGGGTATTTATAGTGCAAGGTGGGTTCCTCTCCATCATCTAAAGTTCAAAGATTATATGTGATTGATAAAAGATGTGTTCGTAAATCAGGTGTGAGGGTTTTTATACCCTCATTTTTTGTTATGTGGCATGTGTATCAAGAATGGACTGTGTTTTTGTGGAAAAACTATTATGCCCGTACTAGTAGGTAAAACCATTGTGCCACTTCAATCGTCACTCATACCAATCAAGGGAAGATATATTTAGGAGTGTGGTCATCCTACAATCTTATATGGGATGGTTGTGACTTCATAGTGACCGAGTTGTAATTTGACTGGTATGCCACAAACTACCCAAGACTTAATAAAACATATAATTCAGCCATATAGTATATCTATTTAGGTTTTTATTGGAAAACCACACACACACACACGCACACGCATACGCACACGCACGCGCGCGCGCGCACACACACACACACACATATATATATATATGTCTAATATTTGTACTTATCAAGTATGCCAATGCTAAGAGCATTTGTGTTTGATTAGTATATCCTATATAACTATATTTCACCTATTAATATGCCTGTAAACAATAAGTATGCTAGCTTTTCTATATCATATCACTAGGACATGTGTCTCACCCTTTTACTTCTTCACAACTTGTAGGTATGCTATTGTAGCAAAAGACATCATGATAAAGATGTAACAAGAAATAATATAGTTAATTGTAGAGTGTCCCTATACTCTCACTTTCCTATGAGATGGGTGGGTAGTTTATGAGGCATATGATAGGTTGCTCTACCCGATATTTTCTTACAAAATTATTGAAACTTGATTTAGACATCTTATATTGTTGTAACATTCATGGATATTAATCATCTTACAATCTTATTTGATGAATTTCTAAAGAGGTTTCAATTTTTGTTACTATATTATCTTCTCATGGAACGGTTCTAGTGTGGAGTAATACATTTTCAAACGACTTCATTGGGGTTTAATGATGGTTACTTATAGTTGGATCTTTTTGCAGATTTTCTTACTCATAATTTATTGACTTGGTCTTTATTAGTTGTTATATTTAAGTTGGGTTTTGTTTGGGGATTCTTTCAAAATGGTCATATGGGAGTTGATCAGCCGGACATGTCCTCACAATAAAATAGGGTCATATGGTCTCATTCCATTTAAGATTTTGAAATGATCAAAATGTGAACTATTTATTTAAACTGAGAAATGATGAGTATTGATGCATCCCAATATCTAATCTACCTCAGGTATCTGAGTAGTTACACCCTTATATACAAGGGATATAGAAATGCCAATTTTTGTTTCCAAAATATTTTTTAAATAAAGTTTACTAGTAAACATAAAAGTGTTATTTTGTTTGTAGGAGTGCATAATCTTGTTAGATGTAATATTGTCTCTTGAATATACCTTCTTTTGAGGAAAGAATTATGCATATACTCATGATGTGATCCAAATGAGGTTTCATCATTAAGCTAAAAACCTTATCAATGACATGGTATGTGTTATTATAAAGCTTATACCCCTAAATTGATTTATTGTCATCAACTTACAAAAATATGAACTATGTTGAACAAATCTATGTCATCAACACATTTGGTGTGGAATTGGTTAACTAATTTGAAAATAAGATGATTAATGGTGTCCCAACCATAAAGATAGAAGAACATGTAATACCCATTTGAACCAAGTGATTTTTCTAAACTGAGGCTAAAATTCCCTTTTTTATCTCCATCACTGAGAATGGTATGGTGATGAGATTTGGTTGAACAATTTTACTCGCAACATATATCCTAGTTTAAATGGAAGATTTTTGAGTAAGTCCTTTTATGGTTGAATATATTGCTAAAGTAGATGATGCGATGATTTTGAGTCGCATTTATAGACTTGTTTTACTTGTGTTTTATGCATTTATTGGTCATTTTGGTGGTTGATATTGCATAATTCATCTACTTTGGTCTATGATCCTTCTCTATATCAATTCTCCCTTATTTTGTTGTTTTGAGCATAAATGATTACAATAATATGTTTTATTTCGGCTTATGTGGTTTTGTGTTGAAATTTCAGGAAAAAACGAATATCTGCTGCTGTCGATACCATCGACGATGGTTGATACCATCGACAAGACCACAGGGTGCCATCTGCAAAGAGCATCACATAGTCGATACTATCGACAGGAAAGTCAATGGTATTGAGATACCATCAGGTTGCTGGCGAGAAGAGTGTCGATACTATTGACCCATAAGTCGATACTATCGACAGGTGGAGCTTCAGCGACGGAAAAGGATAAAAACCGACGCCTAAGAGAGTCGATATCATCGACCCTCGATGATGGTATCGAGTTAGCATCAGTCGTGACAAAGAAAAGAAAAGAAGACCAGCCGATACCGTGTAGAGTCGATACCATCTAGTCACGTCGATGGTATCGACACCGTCAGATACAAGTTTGTTTCAGATTGATCTAAATCCGACGGCTGTGGTATTTTTATGACCTAACTCGGTGATTATACCTAATGATGGCGGCCAAGAGAAATTTATCACGACATTAGCTGCTGCACACGTCCCGAGAAGGTGTGGAGAGAAGAACAGAGCCCAGAAGAACGCCCCAACCGTTCCGGAGGCCGAAGAAGACGTTTTCCACCGCCGAAAGGCTGGAGATTGCGCATTCTACGTCAAGGAACGCTAGGATCTTCTCCGTTCAGGGGTTTTATTACTTAATCACATTTTTCTCCATGTTTCCCCTTTTCTCTACCATGTTTTGCTCTGACATGAACATGCGTGGCTAATCCCCTTTGTCTTTAGGATCGGGAGTAGCCCGGGGAAGCATTGTATGACATTTTTACCATAGTAATTCATCATTTATCTCTTAAATCTGTGGTATGAATTCGTTTTCTCAATTATATTGTTATGCTTGATCACCATAATAGTAATCTAATGCCCTTAATTGCTTTGAAAGAAGAATTAATGGTTGAAAAGAGATGAAATTCACATTAATTAACAAATCCCTTGAACAAGGTGGTGTAAGGTTAATGGTGGATACCCAAAGGTCAATTCTAGTGCACTTAGTTTAGGGTATAGGTTACTACGACGGTAGAACTGACCTAGACATAGGCAGTGAATTGTACCACGACAGTGGACAATTCTGACTACAGGCCACTACCCAGAAAGAGAGATAAATCTGAGTTGCTATATAGAAATTCATACCATGATAACCCGCGGTGAAACCACAATCCTAAAGATCTCCACTTAGATTGATTAAACTAAACCTTTAATCGATTGCTTTATTTTGTTTTTATTTCAATTTCTTTTAATTTTACAACAACCTCCAACTTTTTAACCGGTCTAGCTGATTGCGAGTAGTTAGTAGTAGTCTCTGATAATTCAGTATCCCTGAGTTCGACTCGGGCCTCACAAAGGCTTATATTACATTGACGCGTACACTTGCGTTCGACACACGAAAAATTCGTGTCAGTAGACAACCACATTTTGTATAATGTTCACTCTGTTTTGTGTTGCGACATTATCTATCAAGAGGGACTATATATGTATGTAGTTTATGACCATTACAAACCCAATGAAATTATTTTGTGTTCTTCTCACATTCTTAAACCCAGATTTCCTTATATATTTGTTCCTTAGTGTCTCTTGATTCAAATAAAGTTGTTGTATATCTATTTTTAGTTGATAATTTTGGAATTTGGTCAGGAGGATTTTGGGTCTCCTTTTCATATAGAAAAGATCTCTTTTCCTCAATTCTTTTATGAAAATTCTTATATGTGTATTAGTAACAAGTATACAATGAATATACAATATTTTTCATATACTTTAAAGGTTTTTTGTATCACCATCTGACTAGTTATGTCTTATAATGTTATTGTACTATGCATGTACCTCTCAAATGGAATGGTTTTGGTCCCTAAGGTAAATAATTAGTATTCAAAATGATGAACATGTGATATAATATTAGTTTAGGATAGTAAAAAGTTTTTCTAAATTAATTTAGGTCATCCCAATCTAGAGTGACCATGAAATGGTCAAGAATGGCCCGCTAAGAACCCTTTGATTGAGTAAAAGATGAGTTCCTCACATTATAATCAATAGAACTAGCAGCAATATGAAGTCATTCATCTAATTCATGTGATGTTGGTGTTTCATACGAGTCTCTATTGAAATAGACCCCTCAGTAGAGAATTTGGTGTAATAGAATTCTCCTAATAACCAAGGTATTGTTTTGTATATTTTATCTAGATTATCATGCTCAACAAAGAATATGATTTGATTCTGACTTGGTTAACCTTTTAATATAGTGAAAACCCAATCTTTATTCATGATAGTAGAGTGTAGACATAGAGTTATGGGATATTCCTCTATAAAGTTATCTAAAAATATTATACAATCATCATTTCAATCCATAATCCTCTACTAAGACTATTTGAGGGCTTTTATATCTGTCACAGAACTGTTTGTTACCCAAATCCTCACTCCCAATGGCTAGAAAGACAAAGGTGAGAGGACTTGAGCATCTTTCCATAGGATAGATCACATAACATTTGTATGAATAAAACCACAAACAACAATTAAGGTATGAGACAAGACAACATAAAAGAATGCTAAACTAATACATCATAAGATCTTAAGTCCCATATATCAAACCATGTGTATTCCATGTGCAAGTCATTTTATATCATTAGAGTACGAGAAAATTATTATAAGTGCAGAAGCGCTGATCATCATTAGAGATTCATAGTGTACATGTTACCTAAAATCATAAAATGGGTACACATTAGCACAACAGTGCTGAATACGTAGGCAAATATATAAAATCACAGGTTTAAGAACATATATTGCTTGGAAAAAGCATAAAGTAGATAACAAGAATGAAGTTTCAACATTTAAAGACTTTCTTATTAACATGCAAGCGTGTTTTATGTTCATTTTCATTATACCAATAGTATCATAAGTCCTTTGACCGACTTCTCAAAGGAAGGGATCCATGAGGATGCTCAAGATTAGCTACCCTATTTTAACATGGGGGACTACAAGACTAAATGTCAAGAGTTAACCCTATTCGTAAAGGACCTCAAGGCCATTTCCAAGAGCTAACTCTTGTATCAACATGGTTTGTCCTAACATGACAAATCAAGTACGACACCCAACCATGTGTCCTTACCTCGAGAATACAGGCAAGTACACAAGGTTGTACAATGGACATCTATCATTATGTTTTTAAGTTTGTTCAACATATGTAATCAAGACTAAAACATAGTAGTCATAGGGAACAATATCTCAAACAAGTATATAAGTCAAACATCTTATATTACCTATATACATGCAATTTAAAAACTACTCTGGCTAGTAGGAGGATAAAGCGTACCTTGATACAAGCAAACTAGCATTATACAACATGATTAGATCTTTGAAAAGAGTCCATCAAAGAGATCTTGAGATTACAAGCAAGTGTGACTAGATTAACATCACAAGACTTAGGTCATCTTAGACATACCATCAAGGGTGGATGTTTCACTTAATCTAAGTTCCATATTTCTCTTGACATCTCCAATGTTCATTCAATATCATCATCAATCTACATACTAGATCATATATCATTTTACTTAGGATGAAACATCCTTATCAAGATCAGGGGTTTCCAACTTAGGTTTAATGGATCTTAATAGAGCAAACATGAGTTTCGAGCAAGATAAATCAACATGAGTATCAACATTGTCAAACTAGTCATTTTATGTCATTATCATGCAAGATCATCATCATTAGAGTACACGAGTGATCAATATTGATTTAGTGTCATACATTAAATAGCATGGGTGACCATTAGGGTGACATTTATACAAGGTTAGATCTCAAATATAGCAACATGAAAATTAGGTCATATTTATGTCATGTTTAAGTCACTTAGTCATAATAGTGATAAAGATTGTTTCATAAGGAATTTAGGTGCTCAAAGCATGAAAAGTTATTGATCAAGATCAAACATTGTGATTTGGAGTTCATATAATCAAGTTGAGCATCAAAATAATGATCCTTATCATTAGAGTTCAAATGATACACATTTCATGGTCCATATCATGAACTAGAGTGTTTCAAAGGGCTAATCATGATCAAGTTCAATTACAATAGTAGAAGATGGCATATGTAACTGATTAGGGTCACAAAAGTCAGGTGGGGTTAAACATATAAAAGAGATGCATTTGATGCCATTGTTTACATATCAGGATCTATAAATCGAATTAGGCTCTGAAATTAGGTTCATTTAATAGCTCTCGTCAAGTAGATCAATTTTCATATATAATATGTTATTTTTAGACGTAGGAATCTTTTTCTATGATTTTTGCAAGATTAAAGATGCATGAGAGAGGGAGAGAAAGATGCCATACCATTGGCTCGGTTCAGGTCTATTAACCAGTGTGTGGGTCCATGTTTGACCAGTCTACCATGCTTGCCCATGCTTGCCCAGATCTCACGGGTGTAGCGGCGGTCCCGACTTCTGTTGGAGCGGGGTAGAGCGTGAACGCTAGAGGCTTGCCACGTTCTGACGAGTTCAAAGAGGAAGACAAAGTAGAAGATAGGAATACAGGGTGCCCGAGAATGTGTGAGTGTGGGTAAATCAAAGGGCGAGCTTTTGTGGACTCGTATGCTTAAAAAGGTGACGAGAGGAGGGGTCAACACCCTCAATCCATTATGGCTGCAACCCTCATCGTCGGCCGTGGTGGGAGGGTGTCCCATACCCCTCCCATGCCCTGAAAGCATGGGAGACCAAGGGAATAAGTTTCATGATGACTTTTGGTGAAAAACGGTAAAAAATCCATCATGGCTGGTGGTGGTGGACATGGCTAGGCTAATAGCCGCTTGACTTTTGCTCAAGATTGGGGATGACTCGCCAACCTTTGAATCGGCCCCAATCTTTGGGTGCATGATCTTGTGGCTGGGAGCCTCCCTCCTTAGCATAAGTCGGATTGCTGAGCGCGAGCTGGGCTGAGCCCAAGAGAAGAAAAAAAGGGCTGAGGCCCAGCACGGCAAGAAAAAGAGCAAAATCGAGGTGATTAAAAGCTATAAAAGAGGCAATTTCGAGGAGTCGTAACTTTGTGCTCGATTATCTGATTTAGGTGAAATATTCACCGTTGGATTCATAATTTCATTCTCTATCAAATGGACAAGTTTTGAGATCATGATCAGGATGTTGAGTAGTCCCAAAAATTCAAAAGTTCCTCAATTTATATTAAGTCACTCAACATTTGCATAATCGAGTTCAAAATTGCAATTTAGCCATCAACGTTCATCAGTTTGTCAACGAATTATTCCAAACATCCAATTGGTTAAGAGGGAGGTTATATATTCAAATTGAGTGTATATGAGACATTATGTGCATAGTAAGAGGAGAGATAACATCTAGGTTGATACAATATCCCTCTTATTACATATTGTCCTTTAATAGAAGCAACTTGCCTATCAGAGAGGTGAGATTTAGTTTCTAGTATTGTGATCATTTGTATTTTGGAATAGAATATTAAATTCTAATATATGTATGGTGAGAAGTAGATATCCCCATAAACATTCCATATATCAATAATAAATATTTGAAACAAACGTAAGTGATGGAAAATAGAGTAAATGATATCAGAAGACAATATAGCTTAATTTGTGTTCAAAAACTTGTAGTTGCTCCAATGATATGTTTTTGCTTGTCATTTTCCCATCACAAATCCTTCCTAAGATTAGTAAGAGTCCCATTTGCATGATAAAAATTGAAAAACATAAACCGATTCTTTATAAGAAATTTATAAAAGAGGAACATTCATCCCAAGAAACGGTTTGAGATCTTTAGTAAATCCCAAATGCTTGTCACCCTCCAATGAGGTCACCAAACTTGGTAACAACCTGATAACCCGTGCCCCCTTTCTCTTGGGAAAAATGCCATAAATGTTTGAGGAGATTGTACAGAGGTTTCCATATTCCAATAATTCAAAGTGAGGGCTTGAGGGTTTATATGTTACGTTATCAAACCTATGGCTGTGGTGGCGGCAAGGGAAACATACTAACATGTGATTATGAGATTGCAAGGGGAGAGAGGGAGTGGGTGTCCAAACTGTCTAGGTTGGCCTACACTAATTCATGGGAACCGGCTGGCTTTGGTAGTAATTTGTGAGACAAGTTGGGATGTGGCATGAATCAGGTGTTGTTAGACCTTATATTTAACAAACATATTTGATTTGACCTTTATATTTAGATAAATACACATTCCTTGTGTAATTCATAATAATCATCTTGATGACCAATAACTGGGAACAACATGCCCATTTCTTCAAAAAATTATGGGACAACATACTCAAAGTTTCATTTAAAACTATGAGGAATATCATATAAGAAGTGTGATTGTCATTTTATATATATTGAATAATAGAATGATAAAATATATGATATTATCTTATTATCTATGAAATCTTTTTGGAAAGCACATTGTGGCCTAGAAGTTTAGTGTTGATACACCTAATTATATGATTTCTTACCTAAGCTAATTGAGCCTAATAACCCTACATAATATGTAGTGCTAGAAGTTGTGCTCAATGAAGTCTACAACTTGGAGACTAACCTAAGAGTACTACCTATAACTAACCCTATAATTTTGATAACAAGAAAACACACGTAATACATGATAACATGTGGATGATAACTTTTGATGAAAAATAGTAATTTGATTAATGAGTTGTATTATTTTTTCATTAGGTGCATGCATGATGATATTGGGATCTAGTGACCAAATAATGTTTCTGAATTGGAATATAACGTATGTGACCTAGATCCAAGATAAGAAGACAAGTATTAGTGAGTTCACCTTGAAGACATATGCTAAACCCTAAAATTTATATATATGAGGTTAATGATATAACTAATTCTATTATAGTTGTCTTGTTTAATCAAGTGTTGACTAGAGTCTAGATGGACTCTAGGATTAGATAGGAACCCTTAACTGAGGTACATGGTTTATCCTCTTTATATGTAGTTAGTCCACTTGAGCTAGATTCTTCCTATTTATATTAATTAGATGCTTCAAATTTCAAATACATGATACTTCTTGGCATCTGATAGTATTGATTTCCTAGGGTGTATATCTTTATGTACTTTGGATTTCATATAATATTTTATTATGATATCATGATTTTTAGTTTTGGAATATAATTGAAATTTTAGAATAGAAAACACTTGTGGTGCTTACTTATTATACCCCGAGGACCAGTAACACCCTCAAATCATAAGGTGCAAAGGGTTACCATAGATGTAGTATCTCTAAGTAGGGTGGGTGCCCCCACAGTAATATAGATAAAAGATACATTTTTCCAAGATAAAAATATAATGATGTGAGTTTTTTAATTAATATATATGATTTGACCACCAAGATAAATTCATTGAAAGGCAAACAAAATGAGTATTTCTCTTGGCCTTACTATTGAACCTTACTATCACAAAATCTATTAGGGAAGGATAATCAATTCTAGGTCAGTCAAGCCAAGCAGTAGGGAGTCCTCACGCCTAGATAGTATATAAATTAGGAAAAGGATAGAACCCCCTTCACTCAATCAAAAGTTACTCTCATGTCTCTGATCCACATACCCCTCACATGTTGATTTTTTGTTTCGATTTTATTACTTTAATTTTAGATAATATATGGAAGTAGGAAACCATATGTGGTGTGAGTAAGAATACATGTGTAGCTTTTTTGTTGATACTTATAAAGTTGTAAATGCATATCCAAAATTCTCATTATCAAGATGTAATACAATTTTGTAATAGTTCATGTAATCTTGCATATTTGAGTGTGAATTTGTTTAACGAATGTGGTGGAAATCCATGTGCAACATGGTATTTTGTTTTGTGATATTTGATAATAATTAGCTCAGAATTTTGGAGTTAAATGCATTATTTGGGGTCATTACAACATGAGTCTACAAATTACAAGATGTCCTATACCAAAGTGCATGTTGAAGATGAACAACCCTTCCATATTGAAGATGAGACAAATACTATCAACCTTAGCTCTGACTCCAAGCCCTACAAACTCCTATGTGCATACATCAATGTATTTACCTAGAGTTATGCAACATGATAGGTCTATATTAGATAATTACTATGCACCAACCTCCCACCATTTCTAAATTTTACCTTATCAAACAAAATTAATATAGTTCCAACTTTTTACAACTGACGAATTGTTCTAAGTGGCTTCATAACATATTACTAGTCCCCAAGAAGAACAAAAGTTATCAACTTGCATTAACTACCACGACCTTTGTAAGGAATCACCTAAATATAAATTCCATTTATAGCACATAGATGTGCTTGTGAACAACACAAATAGACATGCCTTTCTAAGAATTATGGTTGGAATCTTTAGGCTAAAAACTGGATCAAAATGGGTAACCTATAAAATTAGAAGACAACTTTCATCACCGAGTGGAGAGTATTCTTCTAGAGAGTCATACCTTTTGTCATACAAATGTTGTATCTTCCTACCAAAGGTTAATGATCACTCTCCTATATATTATGATAGATAAATAGATGAAGGACAATGTGAACCACATGTTTGCCAAGTCCAAGGAACATAGAAATTGTATAGCACACTGAAAGAAAATGTACCAAAGATTAATAAGACTCTCCTTTCACAATAACGACTGTAATGTACCTTGGGATTTACATATAGAAACCCCTATAATATTTCCAAAAGAGGAACCAAGGTCAACCCATGAAATGTTCATTCCATCGTGGAGATGTCCTTGATGAAAAAGATAAGGGATCGTGGTTTTACTTAGTTGGCTCTCAAATATTCAGATGCTTCTTAGTCATTTTACTCCACTATGTGGATGCATATTCAGTCTCTTTAATACCACTTAGATTCTATATGGAATGAGAAATGCTAAGAGTGGTCATAAAAGCTCAAGACAACCCACCCATCTACCTATTCTAAATCTCATAATTTTAGGATACTCACTCACACTTTGTTTTAATACATGTGATGTAAAGAGTGAAACCCGAAAGGGGATCCACTCAAATGATATAATACAAGAGCCATGTAATAATAAAGCAGCGTAAACAAAACTATTACATAGTCACTTCATGATTCATTTATACAATTGTTCCTCACCATAATAGGTGATTTTACAAATACTTGAACTAAACACAACTAAGCCAGTAGCAGAGGGTAACCCAGCCATTCCAAGCTATCCTTAAGCTCATGACACGTTAGCAATCTTTTGAGCTCTTGTCTTCCAATGCACCTAAACCTGGGTGGAAAGGAAGACATCACCCAGAACAAGGAGAACAAATAAAGAGGTCAGCAAAGGCTGAGTATGTACTTAAATAAAACATTCTGGCCATTATAAAGGGTTACAAGTACAAAAGAGATGTTCCCACAAGAAAAGGGGGTTATTTGCAAATTAGGTATGTTCAAGAGAAAACTAACAAAAGAAATGAGGCATATTAAATTTCAGATTACAAACATGATGATAAAAGTATGTCTTGCCATAACAATCATCCACAGGTTCATATTAAAACATCAAACATTTGCATGCATAACAATGTAGACTAAATATACCTTAAATAGGGCCATAACACCATAGGATCATGGCCTAAAAGAAATAAGGGTGGAAACGCACACCCCGGGAGGAATACACATGCCCTAAATAAATATGGTTGTACATAAGTACCACTATTCTAGATATTCTAGTCAAACACGTAGCATGCATAAATAGAGTGGCAAGACTATCATTTTAGTCAATATCAAACAAAAGTCAACAAGGCAGGAGGGGCCTAAAGACCAATATACCATTTCAAATTTATAATCACAACAGTAAAAAAGATTTATATCAAAAAGTAGAAATGTCCATGAGTATTATATTTCCAAGAGAAACAATATTTCAAGAGATGCCTCATTAAAAGAAATTAGGTTTTAGTCAAATAATGCCCAAAATAAAATAGAGGATGTACATACCTTACGATCAGTCCTAGATATTCAATAACACCCCCTAAGTTCAGGGTCAGGGTTGTCTCCACCTAGTCACAATATATGTACATTCAATTAATATAATATGTATTAAATATTTTACTTAGAAATCGACCCTACAGTAGGTTGTAAATTTGGGCGTGAAACCTATCCCAATAAATCAGGCATATTTTTCTTATTTCAAAAACATATTTATTTGTATTATTTGGATAAGCCAATAATTACTTATGAATTTTATGAGTTTAAGTCATTTTCTTGAGAATATGAAAATCAATTGTCAAATGACACTTTTGCCCCCAAATAAAAGTGTGCATTATCAAGGCTCACTGTCACGCAAACAATAGTGAAATACATAGTAAGCTTTGCTCAGGTCAACAGAGTCAAACGAATCTAATTTTACTCATTTGCCTCCCCATGGGCATGACATGAATGGGCGAGATCGGGTTTTTGCCCCAGGGATTGTCTTCCCTGCATCTCGTGCCATAGCGACGCAATGGCTCGACATCCTGGAGCTTGGCTCCGGGCTTGACCGATGGCTGGCTGCCAACACCTATAACCTGGAGCAAGGTGCTTTGCTGGAACCCAGTAAGGTGTGACCCTATAGAGGGGGTGTGCGAGGCAGCAGACATGCAAAATTACAGAAATTAGTGAGACCAAAGAAATAGAGGACCACTGTCATTCACAAATCCGGTGACACAGGCATTGGAACAAACTGGGGTCCTAGCCACCCCGCGGGAACCCCATCTTGACGCTTACATCCGGAGCAAATCCGCGAGGGGTCACAAAGTCCAAAACTAAGGCAGGAGGCATCGAGGCTTCCTCCGGTGGCAGCCAAAAATAGGGGACAGTCGTGAGTTTGTCAACCCAGGAGTAGAGAGTGACTCGGGGAAGAATGAAAGTACAAAATTAAAGGGGAAGATCTATAGATGGTCACCTCACGGTCGATTGGACTGAGGGGATGAGTACTGCTGTTGCTCTTCATTTTCTTCAGAGAAGGAGACCAACACCATCCACAACTCTACAATGACCACGCAAGAAATTGACCGGAGAGGAGTAAAGAGGGGATGCCTTGGAACGATTCTGGAGTGAAAGAGAAGATGTGGTGGCTCTGGGGTGGGGAAACAATGGGTTGGAAAGAGGGAAGCGGTGGTTGCTCGAGGGTAGAAATAGGCATTTTCATTCTAGGGCTCCATAAAGGCCGAGTAAGGGATCCTTGGACTCGGAAAGGAGAGGAGATGTCGTTGGCGAAGAAATCGTGAAGAATCAGTCAGGATAGCGTGAGGGAGAGACCAGGGAAACAACTCGGCAGTGTGCAATCTCACGCATGCGAGAAAGCCAGAGGTTAGGGATGACCAGGTCCCGACCCATCCCGCTCGCCTGGGCAAGAGAACCAGAAATAAACCCGGTTCGGAAACTTGGTCCGGGTGTGACAATATGAATCAATTAATCGACCATTGGTTTTAGGTAAAAACTTACATAGTCTATTAGGGTTTAATTGGGGGTACATTTGATGTCCGAATGACCCCAAATTTTAAGGGTTGACTAATTAAGCTATGGGGAACTCGATTATGGGCTTAGATTTGGGTTTTGAGACTTCCTTAACAATTATTCAACCATTATGCATAAATCATTCAATTAATGAAATTACTTAGACCTAATGGTCATAGGTGGTCAAATCTTCCACCCAAAACTCAATTATGATCCTATATGATACCCAAGCCTGTCCTAGTTCACAAATCTAGGGTAAAGTAATCTAGATCATCATTATTGTTTATAAGTTAGCTAATTGAGGTATTAAGATAGCAATTCCACATGTCTTCAGCTCTATGGAACCCAACTCAAGTCAAACTAGGGTTTGAGGGTCAAAAGTTATCTAATTCAAAGATTTCATGTCCATGTGATTCGAAAGAGTCAATTAGGGTTATCAGTCCTAATATGGTTTGATCTATGCTATTACAACGAAATATAGACATTGAAAGGTATCTAAGTAAAGAAAAGGGACAAGGGATTTTAGATATCCATCTAATCAATAAGGGGTCTAGAAGAACAGGAAATTAGTCTATGTGTCTAGAATCGAGTATGTTACAACACTCCACCCCTTAAAGAGGATTTCATCCCCGAAATCTATCCAGTTGTTGTATGGTATACTATGTTATATTTTTAACCAAGTCATAAATTTCTAGTGTACCTAATGTAGGGGGTCAAAACATACCATTCATGTCACACTTATGGTCCACTCTCAAGGTGAAGCTATATGTCTCCATGTGTCATGCATCCATTAATATGATTATGGGAGATGGTTGGCTAGAAAAGTTACAACAAGACCTAGGATTATGTCAACCAGTTTGTATCCATTAGGACTACCTACAATGTTATCATATTTTTGCCATTTTTTTAGCGTGATCCATATCACTTCCTTTGTTATCATCATCATCATCCTGAAATAACAACATCATCATCATCATCTACTCACCATCATCATAATCATCAATATCATTGTCATTATCACTTACTCCTCCTCATCATTGTCTACATCATCAACAATAACATCATCATCCTCATCATGCTCTTCATCATCATCAATAACAACATTATCATCACCAACTATTATATTAAATTGAAATATTTATAGATTTATCAAGGGGGGTGAATTATGATGTGTCACATAACAAAGAAAACACATATATTTTAATAGGCACATTAGGGTTGGGGTGTAAGTTTAGGGTTTTGTTTTCAATAGACTTTTTCATTCATAATTGAGCATTATAGTGTGTTGCATGCAACTTATTGAATTTCTCATTCATGAGATAACTTTATGCATTACATTAGACATGTTTTGATTACTGTGTAGTCAAACCCCTATCACTTCTATTTATCATGGTCAAAAGGGAATGTTTTAAAAAAAATTCCATCATACTTAGTGTTATAACCTCATTTTCCAAAACATGTAATGAGATTTGTGAATCTCCTTTGAAAGATAAACAAGATCGCTGTTTGATTTCATGGTTTGATTTGAATGAATTTTGTGTATAATGGCCTTGCATGCTTCCTTGATGGGCCTTATTGGCCATTAAGCCCAATTGAAAGAAAAATAAAAAAAGAAAGGAAAAAGGAATTCAAAGGGATAATGGAAATATAAGAAAATGGATAAAAGATGATTAAAAGGTTAAAATATAATTTCCCAAACTAGGATTTCGTGTATAAAGGTTCCTTAGGGTTCAAGGAACTCGGGATAATTAAATAATAGCAAAGGAAATAAAGAATATGTGGAAAATGTGAATAAAAAAGGTGTTTTCTTGCAATCAAAGAAAAGGAATGGTTTAATTGATATAATGATCTCAAATTTTTCAGGATGAGAGATAAAAACACAAAAGAGTTTCCCTCAAAATTTGAATAAAAACGGAGTTAAGATTTGAGAGTTATGGTTTTTCCAAGTTATCTTTAATTCGAGAAGATAATTTGAATTTTAGGAAATTGATTTTCCTTTTTGCAAAAGTGGGCGAGATGAGGGCCGTTGGATCTTGATCCAACACGTGCCACTCATCGTCAAGAGTCCCAGAGGGACACAGACATAGAGCAGACAGGGGAATTTTCCCCTCATTTTTCTGATCTTTGCAGTGCATGTGCACTCAGGATTTGTGTCCCATTAGGTTCGGGAGACCTTGGCGAAGAGTCTAGACCCAGGTTTTGCCAACTTTCGTGGCGTATACCCAAAACGCCCAATTGGGCTGAAGCAAGCTTTGACGGAGGGATCAGAAACCCTAAAGGGGACCCTTCATACCCTATAAATAGACCACCGCTTGAGTCCTCGTGACCTATCGATCTCGAGCGGCCACCTATTACACCTCAGAGCTCCCTCTCCCTCTCGATTTCATCTGCTCCGACGAGCTTCAGCCGCGACACCGCCACATTCTGTAGAACAAGGAAGGGAGGGAGACGACAAGCAGCCACCCTCGGATCTTATCCCATCGTGGACCTAAGCTCGATCCAGTGATTCAGCGGAAGGAAGGAGGGCGCACACTCTCGCTAGTAGAGCCAGCCACCACGGGGCGTTGATCAGGGGTCCATCGTGGGCCAACACGCCATCCAACGGAAGACGGCTCACAACCACGCATGCCTCAGTGCTAGTGGAGGCCCTTGACGTGGAGCGTCAGATCCTGACGTGGACCTTGGGCACACCGATCCAACGCTCCAACAATTTTGGTAAAATTCCCTCTCCGATCGTAATTGCAAATAAATGCTTTTCCTTGCTAAAATCTTAGAAATAGCTATGAAACTCGGATAAAGGAACTTTATATATGAAAGTTGGGTAGAAAAATGCAAGGAATCTAATAAAAATGATTTAAGAACCTGATTCTAGTTCTTTTGGCAAAAGTACTTTAATTTTCTAGTAAAATGCATTTCAAGTTAATTAGAAACCCTAATGGTGTAAAAAGGGTGTATCTTTGTAAGATAATGGGTTAATTAGGAAGGAAATAACATGTTGATGCTTATGATGGAGTTTCTATCTGTTTTGAATACAAAATTGGTTAAATTAGGGTTTATGACTATAAATGAAAGATAAGGTACATGGAAACCCTAATTTAGGGAAAAGGAAAAAGAAAACCATGTTTTTGTGAATTAAGGAAGTAAATTACTAAATAATGGTCCTAAGACTGTTATAAATACTAAAAGGAGAGTATTTAAGGGTTTTAAGTGATTTTGAGGAATTAGGGTTCATGATAACTAAGAATGAAGGTAAAACCCTAATTTCCAAGAAAACCCTAAAATTGGAATAGAAACCCTAAGGAATAAGATGGAATTGAATAAGTTTTGATAAAATATAGTTGGAATGTTTATTTCAGGGTTTCTATGCAATTTGCTTACTTACTTGGATATTCTCTCTCTTCATACTTGATTCTCTATTCAAATCTGCAATAAGAGTTATGCGGTTACGCTTATGAATATATCGAGTTATGTTTTCCGAGGTTTACCAAAGTTTTCATCTATGACATGAATTAATTGTTGGATGATTTTAATTCATGCAAACTATAATGTGGATATGACTATCACCTAAGTTATGTGCCTACTAGCTCAGATCCCGGTCCCCTCTGTGGCTTATTGTTAACTTAGTACATGGCTACCAAGGGAGTAGGTCCATTAAGTCACTTTGAGTTAGATATTGGGCTACTTTTGGGTAGTGCCATGCGACTCTAGTACCCTATGTATTGGCTACCTGTAAGGTAGGACCATGGGGGTAAGGAACTACCTAAAGAGAGGTAGTATGCAAGGACAACACAGAGTTAGGGGATATGTAAGGATTGAGTAGTATGGCTTAAAACGTAATCTTGGTTGTTAAATGAATAGTTGAATGATTACATTGTTAACATAGTTGCACATTATTTGTTTCACCCACATACCAGCTTCGGCTGACCGACGTTTTGTTTGTCGGCATTTTAGGTACAAAACAAAAAGGGCAAACAGTAAATCGTCATATTGTGAAATGCATGAATTAAAGTCCAAGGAGGATTAGTTAGTTAGTTCCAGTTCTGGATAGAAGTTAGAAATCCAAAATTTTCAAAGGTATGCAAAAATTTTATTTATTACAGCTTTTCTGTATAGTCTAGTAGAATTTATTAATTGTTATCAATTAATTGTTGAACCTTGATCTGGAAATTGGATCACGGCACTGACTTCTCGGTCTCCCTTAATTGGGGGTTACCGGAAGGTGGGGCCATTACATTTGGTATCAGAGCCAAGGTTCTCCACTTAATTGTTAATAATTATTAAATTTTACAAACTCTGTAGAACCCAAGGGAGTTATTAGAGGATTTTCTGAAAGACTGAGGTGTCTAGAAAAGGATCACTTCTAGGGGCTGGAAAAATTTTCCTCTACACCGCTAGTCGGAATACGAGGACTCCTAGAATGTGTGACTGCCTGGCCGATGTCTTAGGATTTAAATCAAAATAAGATACCTTTAGGACTTCCTCATCTTATTCATCCCTTCTCATCACAAATTTTATTAAGGACTTTAAGAGTTAGGGTTTTCTCTCTCTTCCTCACCCTCATGTGGTATGGGCAAGTAAGTTAAGGATTAAGGAATCCTCCATCAAATTAATAAAAGATACGTAATGAGGTTATCACTGACATAAGTATAATTAGTTTAATGATAAACTAAAGGTATGTTTGTTATTCTTATGTAGATGGCTCGTACAAAGGTTGTGGCAATCCCTTTCTCCACCAGCGGAGGTGGGCCACCCCGTAAAGAGAATGGGTCTTCTGAGAAGAGGAAGCGGAATCATGGTGGAGAGACCTCTAAGAAGAGAAAGAGGCCTGAAGAAGTCGTGCACAAGGCCCCCAACCCTGAACCAATGCCCAACATTAACCTAGAGCAAGGAGAAGGACCATAATATGAAGAACACCAGGT
Organism: Alisma plantago-aquatica; assembly: GCA_963693085.1. Classification (NCBI taxonomy): domain Eukaryota; kingdom Viridiplantae; phylum Streptophyta; class Magnoliopsida; order Alismatales; family Alismataceae; genus Alisma; species Alisma plantago-aquatica. The sequence continues at coordinate 70,189,164 of OY856413.1, read as the reverse complement.
GTATGAAGAGGAAACCTGAATGGAGGAGGACCAGCCGGGAGGTCCAAAACCAGCCATGGCGATTCACACCACAGATGTAGTTTGGATGGAACAACAAAAGCAACTGACTGAGGCTATCCGTGCACTGGTCCTTAGGGACATGACAAGAAATGAGAATGGTGAGCCACTTCCTGTTCGACCTCGACTGGGAGCCACCATCCTGGACTTTGTCAAACTGAATGTCGAGAAGTTCTGGGGAGAAGACAAGTCTGAAGTAGTCATCAAGGCCGAAGCTTGGCTGCTTGCAGTCGAGAATGGGTTCCGTATGCTCGAGGTGCAGCCGAATAAGAAGGTTCTGTTTTCTACACACCTTTTGGAAGGTGCAACCAAGATATGGTGGGAGAACCATATCACGAGAAGAGACCTAAGTGAGGAACCAATGGCATAGACTGACTTCAAGACCATCTTCATCGCCATATTCTTCTCTGTCTCAGCAAAGACGGAGAAAGAAAGAGAGTTCACTAGCATGACTCAAGGAAGCTCCTCAGTTGCAGACTTTGGTCGTAGGTTCTGCCTCCTGGAACGTTTTAGACACATGATGGATGAAGAAAGGAGGGTGGACCACTTCTTGGAACGTCTTCACCCTGCCATCAAGCCCCATGTGATGGAAAGTAAACCCAAAACTTTCACCGAGGCATACACCACTGCTTTAGACATGGAAAGGACCGTGATGCCTGCCCAGGTTCCACCCAAGGGGTATTTGGGTTTCACTGACGGAACTCAAGGTCAGAAGAGAAACTACAAGAAAGGTCCAGGGCGTCATCATGATAAAGGAAGACATGGAGGAAAAGGGAAGCCCCGCCAAGAGAACAACCGGCCTTGATGCCGCACCTGCGGGAGGTGGCATACCGGTGAGTGCCGTAACAAGAAGAAGGTATGCTACCGATGCCACCAAGAAGGGAACCTCCAAGCTGTTTGCCCTCTACCAAATCCAAGAGGACCATGACAGGTAGCATCCCCACCAGTAGCAGCTCCACCTGTGGCAGCACCACGTATAGCTGCAACCCCACCTGTTGGAGAGAGAAGACAAGCTCAGGTGTTTTCCATTGATAATGAGGAAGCTCAAGCAAATGCCAATAGGTTGATCGAGGGTAATAACCCTTAGAGTTTTCTTTTCTGTTTTAAAGTTAAGCATGTAATGGTCTAATGCATGGCGAACAATAATGTAGGCATGCTTGAAGTTATGGGGCATGATGTGAAAGCTTTGTTCGACTCTATATCTACTAATACTTTCATTTCAAGAAATCTTGCAACTGTGCTATGTTTGGATATCAAGGATTTAGGGTATGTCTTAGATGATACAACCCTGAGTGGTCGAATCTTTACTTCCCTTTTAAAAACCCCAGTAGTATCACTGAAATATCGAGATCATGATTTTCCTACAGACTTTATCCTTCTTGACATGAATGATTTTGATGTAATTATTGGCATGGATTGGCTTTATATGTATAGGGCCAATATCGACTGTAGAGAGAAGAAAGTGATCATCAAGAGACCAGGTCAACCACCTTTTGTCATTAGGGGTAGGAAGGATGCCACTACTAGCCGATATGTGTCAGCCGTGAAAGCAGAGCGGATGATGAGTAAAGGGTGTCGAGCCTTCCTAGCAGTAGTCACCGAGCCAGAACCCAAGGTGCAACCCTTAGAAGAAATAGAGGTAGTTAGGGGCTATGTAGATGTTTTCCCAGATGATCTACCTGGGATACCTCTCGAAAGAGAGGTAGATTTCTCCTTAGAGCTATCCCCTGGTACAAACCATATTTCCTGAGCACCCTATAGGATGGCCCCTGTTGAGTTTCTTGAGCTAAAGAAGTAATTGTAGGAATTGTTGGATAAGGGTTTTATCTGCCCTAGCACATCACCATGGGGAGCACCAGTTCTTTTTGTAAAGAAGAAGGATGGTTCGCTCTGAATGTGCATAGACTACCAGATATCAACCAGGCTACCATTAAGAACAAATACCCTTTACCCCAGATAGATGACTTGTTTGACCAGTTGAAGTCGGCTCGAGTCTTTTCCAAGATCGACTTGAGATCGGGTTACCACCAGTTGAGGGTCAAGAGTGAGGACATCCCAAAAACAGCCTTTAGAACCCAGTATGGCCACTATGAGTTTGTGGTTATGCCTTTTGGGTTGTCCAATGCACCTAGTGTGTTCATGAACCTTATGAAAAGTGTGTTTCAACCCTTCCTTGACTCGTTTGTCATAGTGTTCATAGATGACATACTAGTTTATTCGGATGACGTTGATCAACACCGAGACCACCTAAGCAAAGTCCTTGATATCTTAAGAAAGCAGAAGTTCTATGGGAAGTTCTCTAAATGCGAGTTTTGGATAGACTGAGTCATGTTCCTTGGACACATCAACTCAGGAGGAACGATTGCCGTAGATCCAGCTAAAGTGTCGGCAGTACGAGACTGGCCTACACCGAAGAACCCCTCCGAGATCAGAAGCTTCTTGGGGTTAGCAGGATACTATCGACGTTTCATTGCCAATTTCTCAAAGACTGCTTTTCCTTTGACTATTTTGACCCAGAAGGATGTGAAGTTCGTGTGGTCCGATGTTTGTGAGGCTCATTTTTAGGAGCTGAAAGAGAAGCTGACCACTGCACCAGTTTTGACTCTACCATCAGGCAATGAGGGTTTCATGATTTTCACCGATGCATCAAAGATGGGACTTGGCTGTGTGTTGGAATAGAATCAGCATGTGGTTGCATATGCCTCCTGACAACTCAAGTCCAACGAGGTGAATTACCCAACCCACGACCTGCAGTTAGCCGCTATCATCCATGCCTTGAAGATTTGGCGACATTACCTATATGGTGCCACTTTTGAAATCTTCACCGACCATAAGAGCCTGAAGTATCTCCTGACGCAAAAAGACTTGAACTTACGACAACAACGATGGATGGAGTACATGAAGGATTATGACTTCACCATTGCCTATCATCCAGGAAAGGCGAATGTCGTAGCCAATGCTTTGAGTCAGAAATAGCTAAGGTGTGCAGCGGTGTTGTCCAGACAGTGGAAGAGCTTAGAAGAGCTGGTGGAATGGTCTCCTCAATCGTTAGATGATCGAGTTCGATTAGCCAATATCCAGATACAGTCTAAGTTATTGAGTGAGATTGTCACAGCACAGTTGGCCAATGGAGGACTTGACAAGATGAAAGGCTTGATGCAGAAGCCTCAAACCCGTCTTTCATTGGGAATAGACAGAGGAATCCAATTTGAGAATCGCATTTGGGTTCCTGAAGATTCACCGTTGAAGGAACGTATCCTATAAGAGGATCATGGTTCTAAATACATGGTACACCCAGGAACTACTAAGATGTTTAAGGACATGCAGAGGTTTTTGTGGTGGCCAGGAATGAAGAGAGACATTGCAACTTATGTACCCAGTTGTCTTACGTGCCAAATGGTGAAGCCTGAACACCAACGACCCGACAAACTTTTACAGTCTATAGAGATTCCAGAGTGGAAATGGGAGCAGATCACCATGGATTTCGTGGTAGGTCTACCCCAGACCAAGAGAGGTCATGATGTGATATGGGTTGTGGTAGATCGCCTTACCAAGTCAGCACACTTCCTTGCCCTGAAAACCACTGCCAAGGTGTCAGACTTAGCTGAGCTATATATTAGAGAGATAGTGCGTTTACATGGCGTACCCGGTTCCATCATCTTAGACAGAGACCCAAAGTTTACTTCCAAATTGTGGAAGTAGGTTCAAGAGGAACTAGGTACAAGGTTGAAGTTCAGTACCGCTTATCACCCCCAGACCGATGGTCAGTCAGAAAGGATGATTCAGACCTTAGAAGATCTGCTAAGAGCTTGTGTGCTCGATTGGGGTGGATCATGGGAGTAGTACCTACCTTTAGCTGAGTTTGCCTACAACAATAGTTACCAAGCCAGTATCGGGATGCCTCCATATGAAGATCTATATGGGAGACTGTGACGGTCACCACTTCACTGGGATGATGTTGGTGAAAGGACCTTATTGAGGTCAGATGAACTCCAAGTGTATGCTGATAAAGTCGCTTTGATCAGGCAAAGGCTAAAGAGAGCCCAGGACCAACAGAAGTCGTATGCTGATGCGAAGCAGACTGATGTGCATTTCGCTGTGGGAGAACATGTTTTTCTGAAAATCCGACCGCTCCGAGCTATAGCTAAAAATAGAGGAAAGTTGAGTCCCCGATACATGGGTCCGTTTGAAGTATTAGAATGGATTGGTGAGGCCTCATATCGTTTGACGTTACCCCCTCAATCCAATATGATGCATGATGTGTTTCACGTGTCCAATCTGAAGCGATATGTGCAAGATCCAAGCCATGTGCTGAGCATTGAACCAATTGAGCTTCAAGGAAAGCTGTCTTATCCTGAGTTGCCTTTGTGGATTCTAGATAGCAAGGTAAAAGAGCTCAGAAATAAGAATATTGAGATGGTAAAGGTTCTCTGGAAGAACCATGGAGAGGATGAGGCCACCTGGGAGCTGAAGACAGACATGGAAAAAGCATATCCTGCTTTGTTTTCTTGATTGTTGAATTTTGAGGGCAAAATTCCTATAAGGAGGGGAGGATGTTATAACCTCATTTTCCAAAACATGTAATGAGATTTGTGAATATCCTTTGAAAGATAAATAAGATCACTATTTGATTTCATGGTTTGATTTGAATGAATTTCATGTATAATGGCCTTGCATGCTTCCTTGATGGGCCTTATTGGCCATTAAGCCCAATTGAAAGAAAAAGAAAAAAAGAAAGGAAAAATGAATTCAAAGGGATAATGGAAATATAAGAAAATGGATACAAGATGATTAAAAGGCTAAAAGATAATTTCCCAAACTAGGATTTCATGTATAAAGGTTCCTTGGGGTTCAAGGAACTCAGGATAATTAAATAATAGCAAAGGAAATAAAGAATATGTGGAAAATGTGAATAAAAATGTGTTTTCTTGCAATCAAAGAAAAGGAATGGTTTAATTGATATAATGATCTCAAAATTTTCAAGATGAGATATAAAAAACACAAAAGATTTTCCCTCAAAATTTGAATAAAACGGAGTTAAGAATTGGGAGTTATGGTTTTTCCAAGTTATCTTTAATTCGAGAAGATAATTCGAATTTTAGGAAATTGATTTTCCTTTTTGCAAAAGCGGGCGAGATGAGGGACGTTGGATCTTGATGCAACATGCGCCACTCATCGTCAAGAGTCCCAGAGGGACACGGACACAAAGAAGACAGGGGAATTTTCCCCTCATTTTTCCGATCTTTGCAGTGCATGTGCACTCAGGATTTGTGTCCCATTAGGTTCGGGAGACCTTGGCGAAGAGTCTAGACCCAGGTTTTGCCAACTTTCATGGCGTATACCCAAAATGCCCAATCGGGATGAAGCAAGCTCTGACGGAGGGATCAGAAACCCTAAAGGGGACCCTTCGTACCCTATTCATAGACCACTGCTCGAGTCCTCGTGACCTAGCGATCTCGAGCGGCCACCTATTACACCTCAGAGCTCCCTCTCCCTCTCGATTTCATCTGCTCCGGTGAGCTTCAGCCGCGACACCGCCACATTCTGAAGAACAAGTAAGGGAGGAAGACGACAAGCAGCCACCATCAGATCTTGTCCCATCGTGGACCTAAGCTCGATCCAGTGGTTCAGCAGAAGGAAGGAGGGCGCACACTCTCGTTAGTGGAGCCGGCCACCACGGGACGTTGATCAGGGGTCCATTGTGGGCCAGCACGCCATCCAACGGATGACAGCTCACAACCATGTGTGCCTCAGTGCTAGTGGAGGCCCTTGACGTAGAGTGTCAGTTCCTGACGTGGACCTTGAGCGCATCGATCCAACGCTCCAGCAATTTTGGTAAAATTCGCTCTCCGATCGTAATTGCAAATAAATGCTTTTCCTTGCTAAAATCTTAGAAATAGCTAGGAAACTCGTATAAAGGAACTTTATATATGAAAGTTGGGTAGAAAAATGCAAGGAATCTGATAAAAATGATTTAAGAACTTGATTATAGTTCGTTTTGCAAAAGTACTTTAATTTGCTAGTAAAATGCATTTTAAGTTAATTAGAAACCCTAATGGTGTAAAGAGGGTGTATCTTTGTAAGATAATGGGTTAATTAGGAAGGAAATAACCTTTTGATGCTTATGATGGAGTTTCTATCCATTTTGAATACAAATTGGTTAAATTAGGGTTTATGACTATAAATGAAAGATAAGGTACCTGGAAACCCTAATTTAGGGAAAAGGAAAAAGAAAACCATGTTTTTGTGAATTAAGGAAGTAAATTACTAAATAATGGTCCTAAGACTGTTATAAATACTAAAAGGAGAGTATTTAAGGGTTTTAAGTGATTTTGAGGAATTAGGGTTCATGATAACTAAGAATGAAGGTAAAACCCTAATTTCCAAGAAAACCCTAAAATTGGAATAGAAACCCTAAGGAATAAGATGGAATTGAATAAGTTTTGATAAAATATAGTTGGAATGTTTATTTCAGGGCTTCTCTGCAATTTACTTACTTACTTGGATATTCTCTCTCTTCATACTTGATTCTGTATTCAAATCTACAATAAGAGGTATGTGGTTACACTTATGAATATATTGAGTTATGTTTTCTGAGGTTTACCGAAGTTTTCATCGCTGACATGAATTAATTGTTGGATGATTTTAATTCATGCAAACTATAATGTGGATATGACTATCACCTAAGTTATGTGCCTACTAGCTCATATCCCGGTCCCCTCTGTGGCTTATTGTTGACTTAGTACATGGCTACCAAGGGAGTAGGTCCATCAAGTCACTTTGAGTTAGATATTGGGCTACTTCTGGGTAGTGCCATGCGACTCTAGTACCCTATGTATTGGCTACCTGTAAGGTAGGACCATGGGGGTAAGGAACTACCTAAAGAAAGGTAGTATGTGTTGGTATGTATGCCCTGAGAGCCAATCATGGGATGATTGGTGGGATACATTAAGATTGATTTGATAAACATCAAAGGCAAGCTTCCAATTCTTTCTGGTTCAGTTATATGAGATAGTGATAGAACAGATTGAATGTCTAGAGAATGACAGTACTCAATGACATATGCCTTCAGGTTTAGGACCTGAACGATGAGATCATATGGATGCTAAGAGTTTGTACATTCTTGTTATATCCCTAGTCAGATGTCATTGTGGAAGGTAGATAGATAGCAATGACACATAAGACTAGATTGTGGTGTTGGTTGATGATAGAATCTCATTAGTCATGATATAGAGATATCAAACCAAACACATAGGTACTTGTTAGAGAACAAGTGTACTGGACAGACCCACCGTGAGTTTGACACATGGAACCATGACATGGTAGTCACAGTCAGTACTCATAGTGATGGTGGTGAGTGTGATTCTTTGACCTGAAATCACTGCACTCAACACATGTCATTGGGAACACTTTGACATCATCAAATGCAGTCCTGAAACATGGGTTGTTATAAAGATGATGATTGGGTGGCTTTAACACATGTGGCTTTTGAGGGGTGAGTGATAGATATGGGATTTGTCCCTCCTGAGGGAGTTTGATATCCATGGCCACTTGATGAGTAGGATTGAGAAAGGCGTGCACGCATGTGTGAATCAGTATGTGATATTGATGTCATACATATCTCTTCCAATCTACTATGAGATCAAGAAAGTGAATGAACGTTGACAGGATGACTGTTCCATGCCTCGAGTTCATTCGGGATATCGGTGACAAAGGAATTATACATTCGCTGTAACACCATTCACGGATTGTAGGATTGAAAGTTGTTCTCCAACTTTCTACTTTCACTTGGGTAGCACTAATGTGTGACTAGGCACCGATCTTTGCTTGTGAAGTCATAAGTGTTATGGACTTTCACTGCCAATGTGAAATGGACCTGCAGGGTCACACACATAGGATTTAACCTGGAAGATGAGTTTTGTCCACAAACAATGTTTAGATTGATTACTAAAGGAGTTTAGTAGTTCAATTAAACACTCAATTGATTGATAGCTCAATATCATAATGTTCAAGGTGTTGGACACATTGATTGGAGTATCAGATTGATTGAAATCACAATTGACTGATTCTGCACAGTCTGCACTCCCAACTGATCGGCTCAGCTTAGTGAACCGATCGGCTGAGCTTGGTGAACCGATCGGCTCAAGTTGTGAGTTGATCGGCTCATGGACAGGATGAACGATTGCTTCAAGTGTTGAAACGATGGATTCAACTGTTGCAACCGAGCAAGTTGGGAAAGTAGGATTTGTGAGAATTTTCCTTGCGTTTCACTTGCCCAATTTGATTGGAAATAGGATTGGTATTCAATACCAATTAGAAACAAAAGAAGGAAAGTCAATTGGGAACTGATCATGACCACAAACCGATCGGTTCAGAAAGTGAACCGACCGACTCATGGGTCCCAACCGATCGGTTGTGTGTCAACCGACCGGTTCAGGTCCCCAACCGACCGTTTCAATTGTGAAACGATCGGTTCAGGTTGTGATTTGGTTGTTTTTGTGGAAAATCTCGAACCCTTCTACTCCTGTTTTTAGTCCCGCATTGCCCGGGATGGAGAACCTTGTCCCATGACTCTCCTATATATATAGGGGTATTGGGGGCTTCTCAAAGTACAACTCAATGCAAACCAGTTGCTCTGCAAAGTTTTCGTTCTCTCTGGTTTTGGTAATCGAGAGAGCCCGAGCAAGTGCTACCCGATAAGGGAGGCACATCAAGGGAAAGACAGCTGCAATTGCAAATGGTAGCAGGAGAGTGTGTTGGCGACTAGTACGCTGATAGGAGGGTGCGACTCCTTCCAATTCCTTATGGGACAAGGAGATTGGAGTTCCAGGTGGTCCGTGTGGACTACTTTAGAGGCGGGAGGTTTCTGCCGCTCAGGAGGACAACTGTCAATCCCGACAGTCCGGTGAGACCAGGAGTCGTCAGTCCCGGTGCGATCAGGAGCTGCACAGACACCGTCCAAGGCCGGAGGTTAAGACAGCGCAAGGCGTGAGGTATTTTCGCCGAGCAAGCCTCGGGACAAGGTATGATTACACAAACCATCCTTTCCTATTGTATAGACGTTGATGCGTTTCCTTGTTCCGGGTTTGGGGGAGAAAATTTTTGTTTCCGCTTCCTTCTCTGCCTCCCCTAAAACCCAACAGTGGTATCAGAGCCACATCAACTGCTCTATATTTTAGGAATATCGATATGATCGATTTTGGTTTGTCACCTTTATTTATTGCATATGATGCTAATAAAATTGGCTTTATGCATGTCCAATCCTAAATCCACAAATCCCAATTTACATATATGATATGTATTATGAATGCACTCGATACGCGTTGCCCTTAAATGAGTTTTGTGGTGGATGTATAGCGTGGTTATGGCCAATAAACCCTATCTGTGTATGGTTGTATGTGGTTGCTTGCATCTCGGTCTGCGCACTGATATTCCTTCTCCTATTCCTGATGTAACTCGAAATAATTCGAGACTTCTTTCCTATCTTTGCTCCCCTCGAATGTAACTTGAGGTTTCTCTTTTTACAATGTAAAATAGGATAGATTTTATTTCCTATTATGTCGAAGAACGGAGGACATCAAGATGACAGCTGAAACGATCGGTTCAAGGCGTGAACCGATCGGTTGACATTCCAGACGATCGGTTCAAGGAGTGAGCCGATCGGTTGATGACCGGTTCGAGGAGTGAGACGAGCGGGTGGCGGCCATGATGAGATGCACGATGACCAGGCGAACCGATCGATTGGAGGAGTCAACTGATCGGCTGGTGGCACCCAAACGACCGGGCCAGAACGAGCAAGTCATTCATGTGATGAGTTGATCTTCTTGGAAGGCAAATCACAGAGTTCATCTTATACAGGTTGCATGTGATGTAGACCTAGATGACCGTGATTCCTCTTGGCTCGGGGAATCACATTAGGATGGCCATAATCATCGCTTTTATCATTTTGCATGTTTTCTGTGGGATATAGCATGTATATGATACATACTGTATATTGTGGTGATTGGATATGTATATGTATATAAAAACCAAATCCGTCATTAAATATTAAGTTTTAGATGCCTTCCAAATGAGACACACGTGAAAATCTTGATCGACCAAGTGTGGGCACGCACTAGCGTGGTGCACCATCTATCTGGTGGAAGCGTGAAGGATGAATGTGTGGGTCTGCCCTAGCAGGGTGCATGTTCATTGTGTTTTCTTTGGGTCGGACTTAACAAGGTGATCTAGATGGGATCTAGTACCTTGAGGCATGGAGATGATCATGGCAAGGAGTTGCATATGACATCTTATCAAGAGTTGCATATGATGCAATTGGAAAGAGTTGCCTACCTGAGAGATCTATGTTGTGGGTGACAACCCTAGTTGGTCCATGACTTAGAGGATTTCAGGATCTTTCCCACTAGAAGGTTGTACGCTGCAATCTTCCGAATTGATGGTGATGGCTATCAATTTGAATTAAAATAGTGGGAGCGATAATTATTTAAAGGCCTAATTATATCGTCAACTTTTCAAATCAATCAAAGAAGTCAAAAATGAGTTTTTGGACTAAAATTGCATATTTCCTTTTGTAGTACAAATGACGACAAACAACAATCACTTTTCTTTGCGATCAGTCCTTGAAAAGGACAAGCTAAATGGGACAAACTTCCACGACTGGTATCAGACATTGAGAATTGTTCTCACTCAAGAGAGAAAGCTCTATGTCCTGGATACTCCAATTCCAGAGGAACCGACTCCTAATGCACCAAGGACATAAAGGGATGCTTACAAGAAGCATTCTGATGATGCCATTGATGCAAAGTGCTTGATGTTGTACTCTATGAACCACGAGTTACAGAGACAACATGAGAACATGGGTGTAATTGAGATGATTCAGCATCTCAGGAACATGTATGAAGATCAAGCACGGCAAGAGAGATACAATGTCTCAAGGGCACTGTTCAAGTACGTCATGACAGAAGGAGATCCAGTTGGTCCTCACACACTCAAGATGATTGGGTATGTGGAGAACCTACAAAGACTGGGATTTTCACTGAGCCAAGAGTTGGCTACTGATGTGATACTACAATCATTGCCAGAATCCTACAGTCAGTTTGTGATGAACTACAACATGAACAACTTTAATGGGCCACTGTCAGAGTTATTGGGCATGCTGAGGATAGCTGAGATACAGATGAAGAAGGACAAGCCTAAGTTTGTGATGGTGATCATGAGCAAGAAAGGCAAGTCCAAGTGCAAGGGAAAGGGCAAAGCTAAGAAAGGTTCTGATGCTAGCCAGGAGCCCAAGTCGTCTTCAGCTCTCAAGGCCAAGGGAGGCGTGACCAAGAAAGGAAATTGCCACCATCGTCAGAAGCCAGGACATTGGAAAAGGAATTGTCCTCTCTATCTGGAAGAACAAAAGAAGAAGGAGGCGACTGATGTCTACACTTAAAGGTGTCATGAAAGTAAACTTGTAACACTTTTTGAGGTATATGATACCAAGATGTAAAGTGTAAAGCACTCATAATTGGGGCAAGTGTTGCCGCCATAGATAGGAGTACTTTAGTTTATTTTCAGCCTATAAGGCATGTAATACAGTTATGAACTGCTATTTCATATTTTCCAATAGATAGAAACACTTTATTTTTTTATATTGTATGACAATGATAGCAATGAATAAAGAGATGTTTGCCAAAGAGATGGAACCCAGATGGTAAAAGTACTGATGTAAGACCGAGAGGTCTCAAGTTCGAAACCCCCCGGCCACGGGATGAATGAATGGCCAATTTAAAAAAAAAATAAAAATAAATAAAGAGATGTTTCAATTTCTAAAGATATGATATTTGTGGCAATGCCTTGTTTATCTTGTGGTATTTGATATGCATAAGATAAAATGATACCTAAAGTTATTGATAACTCAAACAATCAAATTAGCATCAATCATGAGAAATTCATTTCTAGTTTCCATGTGATGGATAAATTTAGACTCTTTTGGTTAGAGAACCAGTAAGAGACATGAATCTCTTGGACATGATTAATCAATCTTCACTAAAAGTAGTGGGAGAATGATTATCCTATTAGGTATAATACATGTGATGTATTTACATACCTATTGGAACAAATGCTAATACTTCAAATGGTGTTTAGAGAAATACCAACATGAATATCTTGAAGTGTTCAAGATTATCATAGATGAAGTACAAATTTGGTAAAGTGTTAATTCTTGATGAGATCAATGAATGAAATACTTGGACTAAATGTTTGAGATCCTTATGAGTGATTATGATAGTGTATCATAAGAGAACTCATGATTAAGGCATGGTGATGTCTAAATAAAGAAGGAATCATACTCTAAGGAGTTAGAGAATGATTATGAAATAACTGAATTCTTCTTAATAAAAGAATACCCCACACTAATAAAGGACATTAAGAATGACAAGGATTTGTAAGTTCTTATATCCTTGACAGATGCACCTCGTTTATCTATGTGGTGAGTTGTTCATGTGATGAGTCAACTATCTAGATGAATATGAGGAACCAGATTTTGAGTTATGGTATATGACCATTACATCCTAAATGACATCCATGTGAACCATAAGGTATGACCTTGATGGTAGCACCCATTGGATGAAATCCATAAGTGAAAATGAGTCTTAAGTGTTAAGACACATGGATAACATTTTGAGAAGGATGATGCTTGTTGATTGAAACTTAATGACTAAGACATTTGGCATATGGATACTAAAACCGCATTCCTATGAGGAATAAAACAAGGATGTGTACATGACACAACCTATAAGGTTTATGAATCCACTAATGCAAATGAAGTCTATAAGTTACAATGGACTAATAAATGTGATTGATTGAGACAAGCAATTCAGAATTGGATCTTTACTTTAATGATATAGTCAAAGGGTTTGACTGATATGTCAAAGATAAAGAAGGGATCTGTGATTTAGTGGGAGCATGTTCACATTCCACATGTTGATGTGAAATGGATATGTTCTAGAATGGAAATCCAAAAGTGGAAACTATCTTTAAAGAAGATAGAGATGTTTCCTATGTGATAGGAATAGAGATCTATAGAGATAGTTCTCGAAAACCTCTTGACCTGAAAAGATAAAGCATACATTGGCAATATGTACTGAAGGGTTCAGTATGCACAGATTCAGTGGGAGAAAACTTGTCCATGTTACATGGAGTTAGTATCCCAAGGCCAAGTGTCCAGTTCTTATGAAGAATGGGAACACTAAGAATAGATATGGATCTATCATGTATGTAATCATCCCATTATCTTGCATGTATCGACATGACAAGAATAAAATGCATTCATCATTTTGTATGTATGACATGACAATATGATATGCTCATCCTGATAACTCGTATGTGAGACATGACGAGTGGATGTATGTCTACTTCCAGTAAGGGTTACTGGAATACCATGAGAACTTGATAAGTACTTGAGAAGTACTAGTTCTATGGAGAAAAGGAAGAGTTTGATATAAAGAGTTACATTGATGCGAACTTCCGAAAGGACAGAACATTAATCGCAATATATATATATATATATATATATATATATATATATAGGATATATAAAAGTGAAAGTTTGTTGAGAATTGGAAGTGTTCCAATAAAACTATTTAAAAGGAAATGCTGAGTATCCATGTGTTGGAGAACAACAGTGGATACTATATGGATCTGGAAGTTCATGAGATGAGCTTATAGGTATTCCGCTCATTGATGACAAGTATGGAATCCTTGATCATGCAATGTGGCTAAAGGTTAGCAAAGGAATACAAGATCACATATTACGGCAACTCCATCTCATACGTGTGACGTACAATGAAGAGATGTGAGACATGCAATTTATACTGACTTTGGCAAGGTGTTGCCATTACTCACTATATTGGCACTAGAGCACAGTAACATGTGGGATATGTTTAAAGATCACTATGAATATGATTCAAGGGTGATTGGCTCGCAGTGCAAGTGGGAGTCTGTTGGTATGCATGCCTTGAGAGCCAATCATGGGATGATTGGTGGGATACATTAAGATTGATTTGATAAACATCAAAGGCAAGCTTCCAATTCTTTTTGGTTCAGTCATATGAGATAGTGATAGAATAGATTGAATGTCTAGAGAATGACAGTACTCAATGACGTATGCCTTTAGGTTCAGGACCTGAATGATGAGATCATACAAATGCTAAGAGTTTATACATTCTTGTTATGTCCCTAGTCAGATGTCATTATGGAAGGTAGATAGACAACAATGACACATAAGACTAGATTGTGGTGTTGGTTGATGATAGAATCTCATTAGTCATGATATAGAGATATCAAACCAAACACATAGGTACTTGTTAGAGAACAAGTGTACCAGACATACCCACCGTGAGTTTGACACATGGTAGTCACAGTCAGTACTCACAGTGATGGTGGTGAGTGTGATTCTTTGACCTGAAATCACTGCACTCAACACATGTCGTTGGGCACACTTTGACATCATCAAATGCAGTCCTGAAACATGGGTTGTTATAAAGGTGATGATTGGGTGGCTTTGACACATGGGGCTTTTGAGGGGTGAGTGATAGATATGGGATTTGTCCCTCCTGAGGGAGTTTGATATCCATGACCACTTAATGAGTAGGATTGAGAAAGGCGTGCACTCATGTGTGAATCAGTATGTGATATTGATGTCATACATATCTCTTCCAATCTACTCTGAGATCAAGAAAGTGAATGAACGTTGACAGGATGACGGTTCCATGCCTCGAGTTCATTTGGGATATCAGTGACAAAGGAATTATACATTCGCTGTAACACCATTCACAGATTGTAGGATTGAAATTTATTCTCCAACTTTCTACTTTCACTTGGGTAGCAGTAGCACTGATGTGTGACTAGGCACCGCTCTTTGCTTGTGAAGTCATAAGTGTTATGGACTTTCACTTCCAAAAAAAAACAAGAGAATAAGGTCAAACAAGAAAGATATAACTAAAGTATGGATGGGAACTTGGATTCATTTTCACCTACTAAGATCTCTCACCAACATGCAAAACTCACACCCATTTGTATGCCCTTAGCAAGATTACAAGAAATCCTCATATATGTCTATTCCCTCCTCTCTTGAGCTTAGGATAAATCTAGATTATAAGGTTGTCTCTCTCGAAATGGCAACCAAACAATCATAAAGCAATCTATACAATCATTAGCTTTAGCTTTCCAACATATTCATGCATTCATGCTACTCCATAACACTTAGATAATATTAATACTACTCTTTCGAGGCATTAACAATCATAATTTACAAGATGGTAGCAAATCATGCAAGTGAAGAATTTAAGAACAAGAGTATGGAGATAACCATTTCTAGGAGTATATATATATATATGTATATGTATATATATATATATATATATATATATATATATATATATATATATATATATATTCAAAAGGATGTAAGTATATACATGTTGGGAGGGACGTAGTGGCTACTCCCAACCCAAGAAAAATGTTTAACCACCCATGTTAATAGGAATCATAAGGATGTGTAGATACATTAAGACAAAGAAAGAGGGGGAGGGTGTAGCGTGAGGGAGATGAGATATCTAAAGAAGGAAGGAGGCGATACACTGAAAGTACTTCCTTAGATCTAGATCTGGTGTCAGCGTAGATAATGACAACTCCTCCTCTCAAAGAAGAGGATGGTGGGCCTTATCTATCCTCCAACTTTCATCTTTGAAGGTCCAAGACCAATGGAGATGAATGATGATGGCTTTGGAGTTGGAAAGCACTTCATCATCCTTGATACCCCCCATCATATGTGTGAGGTTAGGGCCTATTTATAGGAGCTACCCAAAGACCTAGTTTTGTGTAGTCATTGGCACACATGTCTCGATCACGACCATTGTCATGGTCGTGACCATCAATAGCGGTCATAACGTTTGTTTCGGTCGAGGTGATGCTCTCTTCTTAGAGGTGTTGTTATGACCAAGACCTTAACACTAGTTGAGACTGATACACCCATTGATCATAGGATCTATCTTGGTCGATACCATGCATCACGGTCGTGACAGTATTCTTGTTCATGACTGTTGTTGCGGTTGGTAAGCACTGAGACTCGTGATGTACAACCACACATGACAATGAGCCGTTGATCATTGGATCCATCTTGCGCCAGACACTAATGAACCATTACGGTCAAGATGATGTCACAGTCCTGACCTATGATGAGTCTGCATGGAGTGAGACAGGATATTAAGTCAGATCCATATTTTGTTCAAAGATATTAAAATACACAGGAAGATCCATAAAGTGGATGTCAATATAGAAATAAAATAGGCATAAAAAAGCATAAACTGAGATGTTATCATTAATACAAAATAGTGGCGTTGCAACTGTTGGACCAGATGACAACTTATATTATGGAGTTTTGTTCGCTACATATGAAGTGTAGTTCCAACATTTAGATCTATACTATATTTTAAGTGTTTGTGGTATGATAGTGATGATGAAGTTGGAGTGACAAGGGATTGTCTTAACTTCACCCTTATCGATACAACCAAGAATGCATTTGATGATGAGCCTTTTATATTCCCTAAACAAGTTTTCTATTCTGCTGATCGTGAAGATGGAAATTTGATGTAGTTTGCTCTTGTGTTCGTAGACACATATGACATTTTCGTCGATGTTGCCTCTTTTGATACAAATATATCAGATGAAGAAATTTTAGTGGAAAATATTTCAGATGATGAAATTGAGATTTGGGTGAGATCAGGCCTAGTTCTTGAAATGAATCAAGTAGATGAGAACTTTATAACCAAATGTACTAATAAAAGAAAACATAGTCAATTTATGGTAAGAATTATCCTTCTTTTTAAGAAATTTTGATCATATGTATCTTCTTTCATATTACTCAAGTATATTCTATCAGTTTATCTTTTGTGTCCTATAGGAAAATGCCTCCTAAGTGTATCTCTATGAACACTATCATCAAGAAAACCGACCCAATAAGTAAGGCTTCCACTAAAGAAATAGTCATTGCATTAGGTAATTTCCCAACAAAAATGACTTTTCTACTAGATATATAGAGATGATGTATTCTTTATTTCTCAAATGTGATATCTAGTGAATCCTCAAGGCTAAGTTAATTCTCAAAAGCAAAATTCAGACCTAGAGAAAACCTTACAACAAATGAAAGGTACTTATTTAGAGTTAAAAGAATAATGTTATATCAATGTCCTTCATTTTCATTGTATAATATGCAGGGAATGGCAAGATGCAAGTGAGTGCATCGATAGAATTCACAAGACATGGGCAAGATAGACCATCAAGTGGAGGTAACTGTTCCAAAAAAAATGACTTTTTCTACTAGATATATAAAGATGATGTATTCTTTATTTCTCAAATAAGATATCCAGTGAATCGTCAAGGCCAAGTTAATTGTCAAAAGAAAAATTCAGAGCTAGAGAAAACCTTGCAACATATGAAAGGTACTTATTTAGAGTTAAAAGAAGTATGTTATGTAAATGTACTTCATTTTCATTATATGAAATGTAAGGAATGGCAAGACGCATGTAAATGCATCGATATAATTCACAAGACATGGGCAAGATAGAGCATCAAGTGGAGGTAACTGTCCCAACAAAAATGACCTTTTCTACTAGATATATATAGAGACGATGTATTCTTTATTTCTCAAATTTGATATCTAGTGAATTGTCAAGGCCAAGTTAATTATGAAAAACAAAATTCAGACTAAGAGAAAACCTTGCAACACATGAAAGGTAATTATTTAGAGTTAAAAGAAGTATGCTATATCAATGTACTTCATTTTCATTATATGAAATCCATGGAATGGCAAGACGCAAGTGCATACATCGACATAATTCATAAGAAATGGGCAAGATAGACCATTAAGTGGAGGTAACTATCCCAAAAAAAATGATTTTTTCTACTAGATATATAGAGATGATGTATTCTTTATTTCTCAAATGTGATATCCAGTGAATCGCCAAGGCTAAGTTAATTCTTAAAAGCAAAATTCAGACCAAGTGCAAACCTTGAAACACATGAAATATACTTATTTATAGTTAAAAGAAGTATGTTATATCAATGTACTTAATTTTCAAAATTTATAAATGTCGGGAATGGCAAGATGGAAGTGAATTTCTCAACAGAATTCGCAAGACATGAACAAGATAGACTATAAAGTGGAGGTAATTGTTATAAATAAGATGACTTTTCCTACTAGATGAATAGAGATGGTCTATTCTTTATTTCTCAAATGTGTTATCTAGTGAATTGTCAAGGCCAAGTTAGTTCTCAAAAGAAAAATTCATACCTAGAACAAACCTTGCAACACATGTTTGGTACTTATTTAGACTTAAAATTGCATTATCTAAGAAGTATGTTATAGCAATGTATGTTCATTTTTATTATGTGAAATGTAGGGATTGACAAGATGCAAGTGAATGTCTTGACTAAATTTGCAAGACATGGACAAGATAAACCATCCACTGAAGGTAACTTTTGTAAATAAAATGACTGTTTGACTAGATATGTAGAGATGATGCATATTTAACTTTCCAAATGTGAATTGTAGTGAATGAGCAAATGGAAGCCCATAACTCAACTCTTGTAGGGAATGAGCATGGCACAAAGCACATGGGAGGTACAATTTAAGTAAAAAATGATATTTCTTATCAACATTTTATTTGAAAGTTTACTTATTTTCATCATGTCAATTCTAGAAAATGAACAGAGGCAAGTGTGTACTTCAACTCTAGTTACATAGATTGACCATGTTAGACATCACAAGGGAGGTACAAAACTTATTGATAATGCTATAGTTGTTATTAAATAATTCATATCAATATTTATTTGCTTGCATTATATGAATTTTAATGAATGAAAATACAAATGTGCGTACTGCAACTCCTGATATAGGGAATGAGCATATTAGTCATCACAAGGTAGGTATAAAACTTATCAATAATGATATGATTGTCATCAAATAATTCATATCAATGTTTACTTACTTGCATTATATGAATTATAGTGAATGAAAAGAGAAAAGTGTGTACCTTAGCTCTAGAAGGGAATGAGAATGGTAAAAAACAAATGGGAGGTACAATATAACTAAAAAATAACATTTCTTATCAAACAATTTATTTGGAAATGAAAATATGAAAATGTGTACCCTGACTCCTATTATAGGGAATGAGCATAGTAAACAAAAAAGAGAGCTATAAAACTTATTGGTAATACATGATATGGTAATTATCAAATAATTAATATTTATATTTATTTACTTTTACTCTATCAATTTAGGAAATGAATAGAGGCATATGTGTACCACAACTCCAGGAAATGACAATGATAACCAACACATGGGAGGTATAATATTTGTGTTAAAGTTATATTTGTTATCAAATAATTGATTTTGATGTTTTTTACTTTTACTGTGACAATTTTAGAGAATGATCAGAGGGACATACGTACCACAACTCCACAAAATGACAATAGTAGACAACATATGAGAGGTACAATGTTTGTGTTAAAATTATATTGATGTTAATGTTTATTTACTTTTATTACGTTGAGTGTATATTTACTTATTTTTCTATTATACTAGGAGTGAATGATCAGAGCTAAGAATGCCCTTCACAAGATGTAGTTCATGCAAATTCAATGGAATCATGTGAGCACAATGACACATGTGTTATATTTTTTATGAATATTTTTCATTAGAAAAACAAAATTTAAACCACATTTTTAAATGTTTTTCAAATGTTATCATATCAAATGTTAAAAAGAGAAGGACAAGAGGTAGGATCAGTTTAAAGGAAGTGACCCCTACGTCTGGTCAGAAGTATAAATGCATTATTCTTAATGATGGTAGAATTGCTGGACCTGAGAGACATAGCTTGAGAAAATGACTTTGAATTTTTTAATACGGATGATATCAAAGTGACTTCTTATGATGAAGACACTACTTTTGTCCAAAAGACAATCAATAACAATTGTGGGATTTCTAGAAGTATCTATATGTAGGTTAAATCCTAATATTTCTATTGTTAAATAGATTGAAACTATAGATGATCGAGTTCTACAAGAAAGTTGGATACTACTTATAGGCCTTTGGAGTAGTAATTCAAAATAGGTTAAGTCCAAAAGGTTATTGTTTTATCTTAATATGTCTACTATTCATAGTTATATCTAATTCTAAAATTCACTTGATCATTGAGAGCAAGAAACAAATATTAATAAATGAAATCAAAGTATTTTACAATCTACACACAACTGGACCAATATCTTTTGCTAAAAAGCATTTGAATGCAGTAAGATTTCTAATATAATTTAGAATTGTTAAAATAACTTATACTTTTTAATATGTTAGATATGTAAATAATTTTTAGGAAAAAAATGGTGGGAAAGACACACTCCTGCAAACTTAGGTTGATGGTCATAAAAGGAATGACAAATATATAGATGAAAAAATAGTAGTGATTTGTGTAGTCTTTATATCATTATCTATATTCTTTTAAAGTAAGAAAAATAACTAGATATATGAATTTACCTTACAGGAAAAGGTAATCGAAAGATTTATAGAATTAGGACTGGAGAATATAAATGATCCACTGAAGTTTGGTCATGTTGTGGACTGTGTGTATGGGTCCCATCATGGAGGATATGAGAGATGAATAAGCAGAGATATTACTAGAAGAAATTTAAAGAATAAGAGGTGAGTATAAAATTCAAATATAAATGTGGCAAAAGCTTGGGAATCCTAGTTGCAAGAGAAGGAGCATCAAATAAAAGAACAACATTTTCACATTAAATAAAAAATATGAAATTAAGGATTTGCGAGCTTAGTTGAAGATATTAGAGTCATAGGCATTATTTAAATTTTTAAAAAAAGGAAAATTATATAAAATGTTAAGATTTTTTAGAATGAAAATTCATTTTACATGTGTATTGCAGGACAAGACAACAACTCTTGAATATAGTTTCAAGGATGCGTTAGAATCTTTGGTATGCAAGATAAATTGTTTTTCTATATTTATAATTCATCTCTTAAATAATATTTTAATGCTATTTTTTAGTCACCAATTACAGGAAGGAACAAATATTGATTCTCCTCATTTGGGTAAGATTTACTTTTTCTTTTAGCATAACAAGTAATATTTTCGTCTAGTTAATGTGTAACTGGTGTATTTTTGCTTGGTCTTATTGTTACATATTAAATAAAATGTCAAATTTTATGTGTCATTCAATTGATATCGATACATATATCTTTGAATTTATTTTATATGTTACAAATATATTTGTATTCTATTGCTTTTTTATGAAACAATAATATGCATACAAACAATGACATGTTGGTTACAATTATATAATTATCACAAAGTTATCTATATAAATTGTAAGTATAATTGATTAGTTGGGCTTATGACCATTATATTTTCTCTTGTTTCTATTTAGCCCATGTGCTCCCTGACTCCTATATATAGGAGGCCCAACTCTCTTGTATTTCTAATTGAATAGATACTCCATTTATCATGGTATCAAATGCAAGGTTTTTACCCTAATCCTGCTTACCCCCACCCTCCCTCCCTCTATCTTTCTCCCCCTTTTTTTGTAAAACACCAAAAACATTAAAACACACATAAAAAAATGGAAACTCACAAACCCAAACAATTTATATGAAACACAAAAAAATCTAGAAGAACAGTTCCTTTTTGTGGATAAGGACCCAACCGCCGACCCAGCTCTTGTTCTTTCTATTAAAGCAGAACTTGAATTCACAAATAAATGTATCGACACCAGATGGAGACAAAGGGCAAAAATAACATGGGCCAAGGAAGGTGACAAAAACACAAAATTCTTTCATAAAATCTATAACAAAAACTATCGACAAAATTCCATAACTCAACCACATATAAATGGCAGACTCACCTCTCACAAACAATCTATCTCAACCCACATCACAAACCATTTCAAAAACATTTTCAACAACAACCACAACCCCTCCTACCTAAATGACTTGGAATGGACCAGGATTTGTCATGAAAACATAAAAAACCCTCAAGATCTTATAAAACCTTTCTCCCATAGAGAATTGGATTCAGCCATATCAGACTTAGGACTAAATAAATCACCAGGACCCGATGGCCTTAACATAGAATTCTATCTGGCTAAATGGGACCATTACAAAATTGACTTCTTTGCTTTTTTGCGATCTTTCTACAAAAGTAGAAACCCTCACAACATCATCAAGTTCTTAAACAAAACTTTTATCACCCTAATAAAAAAACAAGTCAACCCGATCACATCTCCCAATTCAGGCCCATTAGCCTTATCAACACTTCATACAAAATAATTGCTAAAACACTAGCAAACAGAATCAAACCACACATGAATGATATCATTCCACTCAATCAAAATGCCTTCCTCAAAAATAGAAGTATACAAGATGCCTATTTGATGGTCAATGAAACTATACATCTCTGCCACAAAAATAGAACCCCCCTTCTGGCCATCAAACTAGACTTTGAGAAAGCTTTTGATTTTGTCAACTGGAACTGCTTAACTAAAACTCTCTCTGGTTTTGGTTTTCCTGACAAATGGGTAAATTGGATGCATGCATGCATATCTACAAACCAATTTTCAACAATCATAAATGATGTCCCTTTTGGCTATTTTCATAACTCAAATGGCCTCAGATAAGGAGACCCTCTCTCTCCTTACCTATTTATCATCATCACAACTATCCTTTCTCGTATGATTCATCTGGGAAAACAAAGTGGTCTCATAAACTCTCCTAAGGAATGCAAAGAGAACATCATTCAATTTGCTGATGACACCATAATCTTCTCCTCCGCTGAAGACTCATCACTTCTAAACATCTTCAGAATCCTGGGTATTTTTCTTATATCTCGGGTCTCAAAATAAATCTGCACAAATCATCTATATTTGGGGTCCACCTAAATCAACCTTGTTTGGAGAGATTTAGAAATCTCTTAAGGTGTAAGATTGAAGACTTTCCCATCAAATACCTTGGCCTACCAATCACACCTCACAACATAACAAATGCAATCTGGTCCCCTATTATAGCAAAAATAAACACAAAACTCTCTGATTGGACAAATAACTTCCTCAATCTTGCCGGGAGACTCACCCTCCTAAATAGTGTCATCATCCCCATCACCACACACTTCCTGAGCTGTATTATTTTCCCTTCAAAAACTAAAACTATCCTTGATAAAATAAGGAGAAAATTCCTTTGGAATAACTTTCTCAAATCTGAAAAACCCAAGAAACACTACCATCTAGTAAATTGGAAAACAATAACTGCCCCACTTGATCAGGGAGGTTAGGGTATCCTAAATATTGAAACACATGCCTTCTGCCTTATAACAAAAATTATCAATAGCCTGATCCAAAACAAATCAAAGATTTGGTCACAACTCATCAACCACAAATACTACCAAAAATCCCCTCCATGGCATATAGTCTCAAAAAAATCTACTTCCCCTCTTTGGAAATATATAAACAAAAATATCCAAAAAATAACTCAAATTGTCAATACCCCTCCACACTCCCACCTGAATATCTCTTTCTGGTTCGATCCATTGTTTGAAAACAATTCAGTCATTAATCTCCGCCCAAACTAGACCATCCCAAACAGTCTACTTAAAATCAAAATTGATAAAGCTCTCCACCTTTTAACCAGCAATAGAACAAACTTGCTTAATAGATGCATCCTCATGCATCTCAGACAAGACGAATTCTGTAATTTAAAGCTCTCCTTGGAAAACAACACCTCAAACAACATAACATGGAAATGGGGAAACACTTACTCGGTTAAGCAAGCCTACTCCTTTCTCACCTACAGAGGCTTCACCCCACCCACAAGAAAAATATGGAAACAGAACTGGCCACAAAAATATAAAACATTTTTGTGGCTTCTACTGCATAACAAGTTGCTCATAGGTGAAAACCTTACAAAAAAGGGCTTCATTGGTCCTTTCAGATGTTCTCTATGCAAAACAAATTCTGACTCAATTGATCACATCTTCTTCAAGTGTACCACTTCACAAAACGTCATCTTACACTACACACGCAATTACATTTCAGATTTTAAGGTGGCAACATTCCCACCACAAATCATACCAAATAGATAATACAAAAACTTCAAGGGTAGCGACATATTCATCACCATCAGTTGGAATCTCTGGAAAGAAAGGAACAATAGAATCTTCAACAACAACCAAAAAATAAGACAAAATCTTATATCACAAATAGATGCAGATCTTCACATTCTATCAAAATACAGGTAAACAAACAGAAGAAGGTCAAGCTGATTCTGATGAAGGTGAATCGGAATCCAAGTTTCTCTACGACCTTAAAGCCATGGTGGATGACGAAACATGAGTCAGCATAGTGCAGCAACATCTATGAAAACACCTCACTAGGCGTTGATAACCTTTTTTTAGACTTAGATATTCACTTCTTTAAATGCTTCTTGAGGCTTGTTTAAGGGGTGTCTCCCCCTCTTCATCAGAACTTAGCTTTTATCTCCACCCGGCTCAAACTTTTTTATTATGTTTTCCCCTTTGACTTGTACGAAACTCACTAAAGCAGGTGTTTTCTTGCTTCGATGTGATTTAAATATATGCTATGACCTTTCCTAAAAAAAATCTTTCTCCCTTTTCTAGTGATGGCTGCTACCAAAATGAGTTGGATGGACACTTCCGATCCTGGAGAAATGTAACTTCTGGCATAGTATGTGACAGATCATAGAGGCAAAAGGAAAAGGAGGTTGTTGTTCCTTTTTTTTCTTCTAGATTTTAATCGACTTCAATGTGTTTTGCCAAATCGGCACTGTGTTGCTGCTGATTGTTCCTTTATTTCCTTTTTTGAATCTCTTCATTGCTGCTGGTGGAGCACTATCCTTATTTTAGTGCTGATCAGAATCAAAGTTTCCTATCATCAACCTGATCATGGTCAGATAATCACCCTTGGCAGCCCGTTCTTGCTCCAAGCTTGGTTATGATTCGTAATTGCTCTTGATTGCATTAATTGACAAGCTATCTTATTTCTATTCTAGATTGTAATAGTTGGTTTCTCTGTATAAAAGAACAAGTCAAAACAAAAGACCCCATGCTAAATTATAAAGCACTAAAAAAGTAGGGGCACGACCTTTTTTTATTCCTCTCCATGTGGTTCCCCTAATTCACATGGTTGAGTGTTTTTCTTAAAATTGAGGATTTTATGGTCATCTATCCTACCGTGCAACTAATCCAGTAGTGTGTTCTGCTTTCCTACTGAGATCCATTATGGTAGTACTAATCTTCTTTCTACCGAGTTTCCATTCCGGTAGTATTTCTGTTCTTCTCTTTGTACCGTGCTATATTCTGATACTTTTATTTCTATTTGTACCATGCTAATTCTAGTATTTTTCTTTCTATTTATACCAGGTACTTTACTCACCTCATCGTGGGTGATGCTAATAAGCCAAATATCATTTACAACGATATGTCGCATGTATCTACTATTAAACTTAATGATATCAAATTTCTTTTATGTATGAATGTTGTCCAAACATTTCTTGAGTCCTAGGATAAACTTAAATTTATCACTGATGACTTACTGGAAGTTCCTGATGGTGCGTGAGTGACAGGAAACAGTCAAGTGCTCTCATGGCTCTGGGCATACATGGAGCCAGAGGTAGTTGTTAAGTACATGTGGCACTGAAATGCCAAGACTATGGGGAGGAGATGAAATAGTTCTTCTCTCAAGAGGACAACTATTTGCGCATGTATAACATTATGGACAAGATCTTCTATGAACAACAAGGAGAGAGACCCTTGTCCAAGTACTTTGACGCCATGAAGGCCCTAACACACCATCTTAACTTTTTCTCTCTAACAAAGTCTGTTGAAGTTACCAAGGAAAGGGAAACTCTCCTCACTGGGAACTTCCTCAACGAGCTTCATCCTTGTTTTTCTGTTGTTCGAAAACTTCTCCTAGTTGGTATAACCCTTCCATCTATGGACCAGGCATATTCCCGATTGGCCCAGCCTGAGATGCTTGCCCCTCATTTTTCTCCTACTGCTACATCTAAACTTCCACCGACAATGGCTGTAGTGACTAGAGGTCGTGGTCGTGGATGAGGTCAACGCCTAAAGTGCACTTATTGTGGCAAGTTGGGCCACACTGAAGATATCTGCCACTCAAATTATGGCTATCCAGCCAACTAAGGGAGTGGATGTGGTAGGGGCTCTGCCCATGTTTCTCAAACACCTATCCATGTTGGCCAAGCATCTTCCCCACCAAATGGTCATCCATTGACTCTACCACATGCATATTCTTCTCATGTCTCATTGCCAAAAGAGGAGTACGAGCATCTTCTTCAAGCGGCACAATGCTATGTCAATCCTCTACTTTACAACAGCATGACAACCTCAGCACCCTACGAGTGGCGCATGCGTGACTTACCTACTACGTCTTCTTCAACTAATCTAACCACTTCTCCTCAAGGTAATTCTGGGGCATCTCCGCTTGCCACAAATTCTAACTGAATTGTGGACATTGGGTCATATGATGGGTACTCCCAACCTTCTTACTACCTCCGACTCTATTATTCCGCATCCCTCAATTATTATGGTAGATGGCTCGGTAAAATGAGTCACTCATTGTGGCACTATTCCTCTATCTTCTACAATTAAACTGTCTACTATCAACTATGTACCAAACTTCTCATATAATCTCATGTCGGTTGCTAAAATTATCAATTCTCTTCGATGCTTTGTGACCTTTGTCCCTTCTAGTTTTTTCTGCAGGATTGGAGAAACTTGAAGATGATTGGACAAGGAGTGTGTACTGGTGATCTCTATTACTTCTCCGCCCCACCACCAAGTCCAACGCATGCCTTTCTTACTTCCACTCCACTAACACAACATCTCTGACTTGGACATCTTCCCTTAGAAAAGCTTAAACTCTTAGATAATTCTATTTCTTCATGTTCATCTATCCTATGTAATGCTTGTCAACTAGGAAAACACCATCATGTGTCCTTCCTGGCTCGTACAACTAAACAATCATCCAAAATGTTTGAATTAGTACATATTGATGTTTGTGGTCCTTTTCAGACTATGAGTTATAATGTATTCAAGTATTTTCTTACATTTGTGGATGAATTTTTTAGAATGATGTGGATAGACCTCCTTCAAACTTGTGATGAAGTTTTTTCACTGATTTGTGTGTTTCACGCAATGATTTTTGTGCAATCTCCCAAATCTATTAAAATCCTTTGTACTGAAAATGCTCTTGAATATACACAAAAGGTTGTTTCCTCTTTTTGCCAAGACATGGGGATGATACATCAATGATCTTGTGCTTATTCTCCACAACAAAATGGCATTGTTGAGCTTAAAAATCGTCATCTTCTTGACATTACATGCTCTCTTCTCGTTCATGCTAATGTTACAAAACAATTATGGACAGATGTAGTTCTCACTATGTGTTTTCTGATCAATCGCCAACCTTCTTTGGTTCTTAAACAACGAACTCCATTTTCTGTTGTCTTTCCACAATCTACACCATTTTCTTTACCTCCTCAAGTTTTCATTTTTGTCACATTCATACATAATTTTGATCCTAAGGCTGAAAAACTATCACCCCGAGCTATTGGATTGGTGTTTCTCAGCTACCCCTTCTCTCAAAAAGGGTACAAGTGTCTTTACCCTACCTTTGGCTGAGTTTATATCTTTGCAGCATCACTTTCCATGAATATGAGCTCTTCTTTTCATCATCCTCTTCAACCTTAACTCATTCTAACACAATGGTCTCTCTTCCGGATCCCTTCATCCACTCACATCCACCCTCAACAGACCCTTTAAACTGGCACATGGAAGATGCATCCCAGGCAGCTCCTTCTCCTTCATCACCAATTCCAGATCAATATGATCTACTAGTGGCACTAAGAAAAGGTACACACTCCTGCACTATCAAGCATCCTATTTCAGACACACGTTTTCTAGCCTGTCTCTCTTCTGCCACCTCAAAGTTTGCCACAACCCTAGACAACCCTGGACACAACATATATTCCAAAAGGTCATATTGATGCCCTACAACATTATGGTAGGAAATTAGCCATGGTGGAAGATATGAAGGCTCTTCATGACAATAATACATGGGATCCTGTCACACCACCTCTCAATTAGAACATTTTCAGGTGCCGATGGGTTTTCTTTTATCGAGCACAACTCTGATGGTTCTATCGAATGCCTCAAGGCAAGGCTAGTTTCCAAAGGATTCACCCAAACATTTGGTGTGGATTACTTTGAGGCATTTTCTCTAGTTACAAGGATTGCTTCTATTTGCATTCTGGTTTCTTTAGTAGCTCATTTTAATTGGCCCCTTTTTCAGCTTGATATAAAGAATGCCTTTCTTCATGGTGACCTCATGGAAGAAGTTTACATGGTGCAACTTCCCAACTTTGTTGTTGAGGGGGAATCTTCTCACAAAGTTTGTTGCCTTGGACATTCACTATATGGCCTGAAGCAATCTCCATGTGGGTGGTTCAATACATTAAGCACTGTTCTTGAGAAACTTGACTTCCAAAGATCGGCAATAGATCATTCACTTTTCTTTTCAAAATCATCAAAAAGTCATACCATGTTGGCTATTTATGTTGATGATATAATGATCACTAGGAATGAGAAAGTGGCTATTTCTCAAATATAATAGTCCTTACAAGCACAATTTCACCCAAAGGACTTGGGCACTCTGTGATATTTCCTTGGCATAGAAGTCATATGCTCAACCATAGGAATCAGCATGTCTCAAAGATGATATGTATTGGACTTACTTCAGGAGGTTGGCATGACATAATCCAAAACTGTCTCCACTCCAATGGACTATTACAACAAGCTCCCGCATGAGGGGAAACTCTTTGATGACCATGAAAAGTATCATTATTTTGTTGGGAAGGTAATCTACTTAACAATAACCTCACCTGACATTACCTATGCTATTGGGATAGTCACTTAGCATATGAGTACCCCTCTTTAGGCTCACTGGATCATTCTTCAACACACCCTTCCATATCTCAAAAGCTCTCCAGGAAGAGATTTGTTCTACAAACATCCTAGTACTAAGATAATTTCTATTTCTGGATATGCTAATGTATCTTGGGTAAGTGATTCTCAGGGTCGTCAATCCACTTCTAGTTTTTGCATCATGATTGGAACTCACCCTGTTATTTGACGAAGTAAAAAAACTAGTTGGTGTGGCTCACTCCAGCACCGAGGCCGAATATCAGGCTATGGCCCACACATGGTGTGACCTACAGTGGGTCCAGTCCATCTTGATTGAGTTTGGGATCTCTTTCAAGACTCCAATCACTCTATATTGTGACAACCAGGAGGCTATATACATAGCTAATAATCCAGTCTATCATTAATGCACAAAACACATTGAAGTCGATTGTCACTTTGTGTGAGACCTGGTTAAAGATAAAAAAATTATTACCCCTAATATTTGGATAGGAGATCAAATTGCAGATATTCTCACCAAGCCACTTAATCCTGCTTTATTCAAGTACATGGGCACCAAGATGAGACTTTACAATGTGTACTCTCCATCTTGAGGGGGTGTGTTAGTATAATTGATTAGTTAGGATTAGGCCCATTGTATTTTCTTTTATTTCTATTTATCCCATGTGCTCCCTGGATCCTATATATAGGAGACCCAACTCTCTTGTATTTCTAATTGAATAGATACTTCATTTATAATAAATGAATGTTGAAATGCATTTTATTTTCATGTATGTTTGACTTGAATATTTTGTTTTATAGGAATATGACTATCAAACAACATATATGGGAAGGAGGTGAATATTTCGAGAGACAAGATTTGAAATAGACTAAAATATCATACAATATTGTTGTAGTTACTGCTATTGTGGTACCATATAGAAATCTCTCTACGGACTCAAACAAGCCCCTAGAGCTTGGTATGAGAAACTAAAGAACATTTTGCTAGACAATGTTTATATCATGGGCAAAGTCAATTCTACCTTGTTTCAAAAACACACTTCTAGAAATTTCTTGATTATTCAAATTTATGTTGATGATATTATATTTGGCAGGACTGGTCTTGATCTTTGCAAGGAGTTTAGTTCTCTTATACAGAGTGAATTTGAGATGAGAATGATGAGGGAGCTTACATTATTCTTGGCTTTCAAATCAAACAAATGAAAGATGGGAATTTCATCAACCAAGGCAAGTACACCAGTGAACTACTTAAGCACTTTTGGATGGAGAACACCAAGCCAGTGGGCACCCACATGTCAAACACTGCCAAACTTGATAGAGATGAACAAGGAGAAAGGGTAGATGTGAAGTTTTACATCCTTAATTTTAGTAAAATGGAATTATATAAATATAAAGCATGTTTTGATAAATAAATCCCCTAGTGATATTATCAGGGGAGTAACAATATGGATCTCCATGCTTGTGTCATAGGTGAAATAAATAAAAATAATTTGTACATGAATTAATAATAATGGCCTTTTGTTATGATAAATGAAATAATTGTCAAGTTTCCAAAAGAAATAGGATTTATGGTGTTTTAGATAATTAAAGGATAATTATCTAACCAAGACGAGCAACACCATGCTTGAGGCAAAAAATAAGAATATTTCAATTAATCTTTTGTATACTTGAAAATAAGAAGGAAAAATGAAGAAAAATTCTAGAAATTGGGAGAAAGAGGATAATCCATGGGATAATGGTTTTTATCTTAAATAATGTTTAAAAGATCAAATTTTTATTATCCCAAGCACTAAATATAATTTTAAAAAGGCATAAGTCAGTTTCCATGGAATAAAAGATATTAAAGGGAGAGAGGCTTTTTCTAATAAATCCTAAGGAATGAATATAAGTTGGAAAGATATAATGTTTTATTTCCCTTTTATATCTATGCTGCCAAATCCATATCTTATGGGGAAGTGAAGATCTCCTTCCCATAACAATGGGATTTATAGAATAAAAAGATCTTTATAGGAAGAAATATAGGAGGAATGTTTTTAGTAGCTCTTTAAACGGGATGACTTTCCTTTTGCCATCTTTATTGTACGCCAAGGGAAGGAGGAGGAAGGAAATGAGAAAAGAGGACGATATGTATATATATATATATATATATACAGAATGCTGGACTACCTCAAACCCCTTGACCCTAGGTATTCCTCTCCTATCGTAGATCAACAGAAAAGGTGTCCTCCTCATCATGATGGGACCCTCCTCGACCATGATGAACTAGGGTTTTATCTGCAATAAGGTTCCTAATGAATCGACAGTCTTAAAGGGATAGGGAACTGATTCCTACAAGCTGCTCACCCTCTCCGTCATGGCCTTCTAAGAAAAGTGATTGAGATAACCTAGGTTCGGGCCAAGTGCCAGCTGATGTCCCATCCTGGTGCAGGTTGACGACTTTCCTACCTGATAATGATGTGTAAAAGATCGTGGAGGTCGGCATGGGTGGTGAGATGGGTTGCATTTAGAGTGCCTCCGAGGGATGCCAGGGATCTGTTGCAGTTGGCTATGCACTGACTAGGTAGCACAACAGAGTGCATATATAGGAAGTGAAGAGGCTGGTCATCTTCTACACGGATGACTGTGTCAAGGTTAGGGCACTTGAATGTAGGACCAGCAGAGGCTCCTTGGCGATGGGACGCCATATCACGAACATGGCGTAGAGGGTGTAGTGCATCGGGTGAAGGTCTACAATCTTTATCAACTTGGTCGAAGGAGGGGGGAGGAGTCAGAGGTGACGTCTAGGGTGACATGAAGGAATCAAGGCCGGCGGAAGGCTCCATCAATCACTCTACAAAGGGCTTGGAGGCCTCATGTACTACACACACGACGGAGCGTCATTCCTGAGTCGTGCCCTGCATGAGAAAATGAAGGGACAAAGTCAAAAAACTCATATGCTCCCGCCTGCTTGTACAAGACATAAGGGCATGCTCATCTTCTACCTTATTTCAAGTGGTTGCTAACTCAGGTAATTATGATTATGTGGCTTCCTCCAATTAGCTGACTAATGCATATTTGAAATAATGATAGTAATTAATTTGTAACTCCGATCATGACAAGTTATACATGGATTTTAATCAGAAAAGTGAGAATAATACAAATAAAATAGTTTTAGAGTCTAGTTGTTCTCCCTTTTTAAAAAATAGTGTAGATTTTGGTTTAAGTGATGATCAAAGCACAAAAACCCTAGTTTTGGGTATTAAAATGTTGAAAACATTAAAAGATTATTCTCTTATGCTATTATATGACATTATTGATTATAATAGTAATCTAACATGTTTATGATCATAATGATGAGAAACTAGGCTCTTAGAGTGAATGATCCTTAATATGTGTAATAAAGATCTTGAACATCAATGATGTAACTTGTTCTAACCTTAATGTGACTAATCTGATATAACTGCACATGATGCACTAACAAGATGGATATGATCATCATCACTACACCTAATATGAGTTAGGGTTGTGAACATGGATATTGGGGTAATGAAGCACAACCCTAATGATAACTCAATTACAAGGAAATCCTAAACCCCAGATTAGGGCCAAGTAGGGTTTTATCCAATTAAAGTGGTGGAGACAATTTAGGATATAATACTTGCATATTTGAATGCTTAATTTTCTTACTTGGACAATATGTGTGAAGTCTAGATATATCATAATCTTCTTGGCTCACCATTTAGGTACGTGGTTACGTTTATGATTACATGTATCGACTTCCGACATTTGCCAAGGTTTCTTGAGGACTGAATGAATGATATTTGTTGGATGTTTATTTATTTCATGCAAATTATAAAGTCTCTATGAGTATCACATTAAGTAAATAATGCTATTCTGAACCCTAGGTGACACCGATCAAAGGGTATCACACATAAGTCCAATGATGGATAGTGGATACACCGGAGATAATAGACCAGATATGGGTTAGAATATAAAAGAGAATACATGTTCTTATGTGCAAATAATTGATGGTTGATTATATGTACTTGTGATTACTGGATGAACCCACGTACCACTATAGAAATATGTTGACCGCATTTTGTTTGTCAGTGTTTTAGGTACATGCTAATTATGAAGATGTCAGCATGTGATAAACCAGATGGAAATTACCTGAAAGCATTAAAGATAAGTTAAAGGAGGATTAGATAGCAAGTTACTTCTTCTCAACAGGTATTACTTTCATGAGGAATATCAATGTACAATTTGTAAATAATATTTGGAATAAATGAAATTATTTGTTGTTAATTATTATTTTCTAAGGTTGGACCCTTGGGAGTATAGGTAATGGATCTCAACTTGAAGGTCTTTCCTTAATTGGGGGAAACTGATAGTGAGGTCGTTACATTTGGTATCATAGCCCCAGATTTTGTCAAATAATATTTAATAGTTTATAACTTCAAGTAATCCATAGAATTATGAGGGAATTATTAGGGCATTTTCTAAATGTGATGGTGTCTAGAAGGGAGCACAACAGAGGGCTGGCAAAATTTTCCTCCACATCGCTAGTCAGCTTACAAGGACTCCTGGACCCATGCATCCTGCCTGACCAAATCAAGAAGTCTTTGCCTAAAGTAAAATACCTTTAGGGTTTCTTCTCATCTCTTTCATCCACTTCTCATCCTCTTGATTAATAAACCCTAAAGGAACTTCTCTCCATATCTCAAGTTAGGGTTTTGAGAAGAAGTAGGATGAAGGCATCCTCCATCAATTAATGTACATGTAAATGTGGAAATAATAATGTATAGGTAATTTGAATTATTAATGTACATGCAATGCAGAAATAATGATGAGGTAAAAGAAAATAGATATGGGTTTTTCTAGCAAGGGTAAACCCTAGATGGGACTAGGTTTGGTTTGGAAAACCCTAGTGGGTCAAGGGACATAGAAACCCTAAGAGGTAGGGTAGTCTATAATCCTGACATAAAACCCTAACCCTAGAAAATGGGAGTTGCCTGGATGAGAGAGTAATCCTACCCATGTGGACCCAAATTATGGTAAGATTAAAGAGAAGTAACTAAAATATAAATGAGTTATGGGACCTATCTCCTATTCATGAATGAGGGAAAATTCATGCATGATGCATGAGAAAAAAAATTGAATATACATGGGAAATATAAAATAAACAAGGGTTATACATGAAAAAGAAAACATGGATATAACTTGCTCATCGCCCTAATGATATCTCTGGAGGAAGGGATGGATAAAAAATACTTCTCATGAATGAGTATGAATACCCCTAGTGAGTGGGTATACCACATATATTGGGTATATAAAGGTTGAGGAGTTATAATATAAAATGTATAAATGAGTTAGGTAACTCAGTCTCCCATTCATATGAATATGTGGAACAAGGCATTTATGAGAAAAAG
The DNA here is from genome assembly GCA_963693085.1 of Alisma plantago-aquatica. NCBI lineage: Eukaryota > Viridiplantae > Streptophyta > Magnoliopsida > Alismatales > Alismataceae > Alisma > Alisma plantago-aquatica. The sequence goes on along the minus strand of OY856413.1, from coordinate 70,154,642 downwards.
TTTTGAGAAACATAAGCAACCTACGAATAACACATTTATGGATGTAACCTGGTCAAACCCTATATCAATTTGAGTTAAAGAGCACGGGGTAAAATAAGGTCATTCAAAAAATGACTATGAACCTAGCCAATATGAAAAGGTTGCTAAGGGGCCAAGCCCAGATGGGATGGTCATATGAGGTGTCTAGCATGGATGGGAAGACCAGAGAAATACCAATCTCGAATGAGATAGTATGAATGTCCACTGGGACTAAATCCCTAGGGAGAGGGTTCCCCATAAAGAGGATCCCCTAAAGAGAGGGCACACCATTGAGAAAATAGGATAAGGATGGCAAGGTTAAAACGGGAAATGCTTATTTAGCATAAAAAGATGATAATATGAGAAAAAAATGAAAATATGAATTTAACATGCTTGAACCCCCATGCTATCTCTAGAAACTTGAATACAGAAAGTAAATCATGACCAAACCCTGGAGGGGAAGGTCAGCAAAGATCAGTCCTAGAAGGGAAGGTCAAGAAAGGTCAAGCCCATTGATGGGAAGGCTGACATGGCACCAAGCCCCAAGTAGGGAAGGTGACCTCATTCCACTGTGTAGACGAACAAGCCCCAGATTGGGAAGGTCATAAAAGGTCAAGCCCCATGTTGGGAAGGATGGTGAGGCACCAAGCCCCTAGAAGGAAAGGTGACCCAAGTCCACTACTGGGACAAAATCCTATGAGAGGGTATCCTAGAGATTGAGTTAAAAAAAGGCTGAGATGTTATAATAAAACCAATGCATAAATATGAAACATTTAGGGCTAGTATGCCAACCCAGGGTGGGTCAACCCAAGAGTGGGAAAATGACCTATGGGGGAGGCGTAACCTTATACCTTGGGGTTAAGTTGTGTCTAGAGAGCCTAACTTCCTCGTATGAGCCATGAAGGCACCCTAGGTTAGGACCTTACCTAGAAAGGTAAGTTGACCAAATCGATTCAAAGATTGAGGTAGCCTAAATTGTCACCTAAGGTGTAAAAAAATAAGGATATAAAAGATGGAAGCACATATATTGAGTATGATTCTTTGAACCCAAGTATGCCATCTCTGAGGGACATGAAGAAAAGTCACTATGGATGTGACTGACAGTATGTGACCGAGCTCGGATGAGAAAATTGCCATGAGTCCAATGAGTGGACATAAAATGAACCTGGAGCATTATAAGAAATGGAGAAAATCCAGTTTAAAGAATTGCATATGAAAATAATTTGCTTAAAATGGTTAAAGTTGTGACATCTCCAAGAAACCCTTGGGAAAGGTAGAGTCCTAAGTCAATCCTAAGGTCAAGTAGGATGCATTAAAATTACATAAGACCGATGGGATTAGGAGTTGATTGTGCCTTGGATGCATAAGACCATGTGGTCGGGAGGTAACAACTACATTTTCTTGAGGCTCGTGTCTTAGGAGGTTGGCCACTTTCATGATGTTCATGTGGCCCAAGGGGTGATTGTAAAGGGAACTCCCTAAATGTATAAGGATGAAATCACTCCAAAAGTACCTGAGGTGAAAATGTAAAAAAATATAAGAATTCATGTAATAACGAAAAGAGTTGTGTACAAACTCAAGAGCAAGAAAAGACATTTACTTCATGAAATATAAGAATATTGTGGAATTAAAAGTAAACATGGTTTGGAGTCATGTCGAGAATGATTCCACCTAAAATATCGAATTTTGAGGTAATGTGTGGATATACTGTCTCTACTCTTGCAATGGGATGAACTTTATATTTGGGAGGTTGTCAGGTGCTCACTTTCATCTCATTATGAGTGACATAGATTAGGTAAACATGTGAGATGCTTAAAATTTACATATGTGAATGAATACCTTAAGATTGAACTTAATGACTTGACCTAGGGTTGGAGGTGTTGCCTCACCCATATGTGCACATAAATGAATGATAGGTTGGAAACCTCGGTGAAAAGGTAGTCACCAAGTGAAAATTAAAAGTACAAAATGAAAATCGAATCATTAAGAGATGATAATATGTAAATACCAAGGATGTGAAGGTATCTTGAATTGCATTCAAGTGACAATCCTAGTAATAATATGAGGATTTTGCACATCAATGAAAGATGTTAAAGATATCTAAATTAGGGGTTTTAACCCTAACGATTGAACCTAGATGAGTTATCATTCACCTAATCTTATTAGGTGTGAATTTTGGGGAAAAAATTCATTTTAAGAAGGGGTGAATGTTATATCCTCAACTTTATTAAAGTGGAATTATATAAATGTAAAGAATTTTTGATCAATAAATCCCCTAGTGGTATTATTGGGGGAGTAACAATATGAACCGCCATGCTTGTGTCACAAGCGAAATAAATAAAAAGAATTTGTACATGAATTAATAATATTGGCCTTTTGTTATGATAAATGAAATAATTGTTAAGTTGCCAAAAGAAATAGGATTTATGGTGTTTTAGATAATTAAAGGATAATTATATAGCCAAGACTAGAAACACCATGCTTGAGGCAACAAACAAGAATATTTCAATTTGTCTTTTGTATACTTGAAAATAAGAAGGAAAAAGGAAGAAGATTATAGAAATTGGGAGAAAGAGGATATTCCATGGGATAATGGTATTATTTTAAATACTATTTAAAAAGAACAAATTTTGGTTATCCCAAGCACTAAATATAATTTGAAAAAGGCATAAGTCGGTTTCCATGCAATGAAAGATATTAAAGGGAGACAGACTTTTTTCCAATAAATCCCAAGGACTGAATACAAGTTGGAAAGATATAATGTTTTATTTCCCTTTTATATCTATGTTGTTAATGTGTATCTTATGGGGAAGTGAAGAACTCCTTCTCATAATAATGGGATTCATAGAATAAAAAGATCTTTATAGGAAGAAATATAGGAGGAATGTTTTAGTAACTCCTTAAATGGGATGGCTTTCCTTTTGGCATCTTTGTTGTACACCAAGGGAAGGAGGAGGAAGGAAATGAGAAAAGAGGAGGATAGGTGTATATACAAATATAAATATATATATATATATATATATATATATATACATACATACATACATACATACAGGATGTAAGACTTCCTCAAACCCCTTGACCCCTTGACCCTAGGTATGCCTCTCCTATCGTAGATCAACAACAAGGGTGTCCTCCTCGTCATGATGGGACCCTCCTCGACCATAATGAACTAGGGTTTTCTCTGCAAAAAAAGGTGCCTCATGAATCGACAACCTTAAAGGGATAGGGAACCGATGCCTACATGCCACTCACCCTCGCCATTGTGGCCTTCTAAGAAAAGTGGCTGAGATAACCCAAGTTTGGGCCAAGTGCCAGTCGATGTCCCTGCCTGGTGTAGGTTGATGACTTTCCTACCCGACAATGATGTGTAAGAGAACATGGAGGCCGGTGTGGGTGGTGAGATGGGTTGCATTTGGAGTGCCTCCGAGGGCCGCCAGGGATCCACTATAGTAGCTATGCATAGACCAGGAAGCACAATAAAGCTCAGATGTGGGAAGGGGAGAGGTTGGTCATCTTTAGCAGGGACGAGTGCGTCAGGGTTAGGGCACTTGACTATAGGGCCAGTAGAGGCTCCTTGGCGATGGGATGCTGGAGCTCAGACGTAGCATGTAGGTTGTAGGGTATTGGGTGAAGGTATGCAATCTCTATCAACCTGGTCGGAAGAAGGGGGAAGAGGAGCTGGAGGTGATGGCTAGGGCGGCGTGAAGGAATCAAGTCCAGTGGTAGGCTCCATTAATTTCTCTATGGCAGGCTTGGAGGCCTCTAATATTGCTTTTCTTGCTTTGTTTGGAGTAATACCGTTCCATAAGGAACACCATCTTAATCTATCCCTTCCTTTGGTGTATTTGGGTATGAGGCTCTACGTTCCTAACACTTATGAACCTTGTCACTGTGGTTTGATCCTGATCTAGTACATCAGAACCTGTATAATAATTGTGGGGGCATGAGTGTCGGGTTATAATTCTAAGAGTCTGACTACTCTAGATCTGCTCCATTTTGGATGTGAAATTTAGACTGGTCAACTTTTTGGTGTTGTTGTCGGGGACAAGAAAAAATAGTACTGTAAAGAACACGAGTCTTTACTCACTATACACTCGTACCTCAAGCTTAGCAATAAGCTTGACTGCACAAAAACTCTCAATCTATTGAATCTTGATAGCTTAGAATATTTTGTTATACACGTCCAACTTTCTAACTTGAATGTGTGAACTATTTAGGTAGCTTGAATAGAGGTAGATTGTAACCGCTTACTTCTTTTCCTTTTCACATCAACATGCTGCCTCATAGAGAAGGAGGGCATTTTGGAGAAGATTGGAATGCTAGAGTACCTCCAGAAATTGAAGAAGAACGCGAGGAACGTCACCCAGATGTCCATCATCGTGAGGACAAAGAATGTAAAGAGCAGTGTGAGAATGATCATGAGGAACGATATGAAGAGGATCAACACCATCACAAACACTGCCACCACCACTGTAAAGTGTGGGATAAAGCACCCTCTACTAAAATATGATAATCAAAACTCATTGGAAAGCAGCGGAATAAAAATTTTCTGACTATATTCAATTTCGTAAAAGATTGTACAAAATACATTAAAAATCTCCCATTAAGGGTTACATCACCATACACAACTAGGATCTAGATAGAGGGAAGTCTAGACTACTCCACTTTTGTCTCCAAGCAACATATCCATTAGCTAGTCCATGTCAACGCTAAGATCTTCGTGCCTTATCCATCACCTTGCTCCACATCTGGGTGGTTGGGAAAGCACCCATCAAGAGGGAAGGAAAATAAAAGTATGTATCAAAAAGTGATTGTAATGTAACAAGATGAGCAAAACATGTAAAACAGGCTAGGGTTCATCATAAGATGAAGACAATCAAGAGAATGAGGCCATATATATAAAAGAATATTTCAATAGATGCTTTCCATAAACATAGTAAAACAACAACATTGCATGTATGATTAATATTGACTATCTTAACTATGTAGGGTTGAGGCACCTACCAGACCTTCAACCAAAGGGTGAGGGGAGAATAACACATTCCCAGTCACCTACACATATTTCATGTGCGGGGGAGAGTAACACATTCCCCGGGGGAGAAATAACACATTCCCCAACTATGGGTGGTTGTACATACAAGTACCACTACACTAGTTAATTAGTCTAATAAAATCAACATACTAGAAATAATGGCAAGTAATAGCATCATCCAAAAAGAACATGGAAAAGTGGTACCAAGACCCAAGAACAATATTCCAAAATGATTATGATGCAAGTATAGCAATAGATTCCAGAGAAAAGAATACAAGGTGCAAATAAGCCTCATTATGGAAAGCATAGGTTAAGGAACAAATAATTCCCAACTGAAGTGTATTAAGCACATACCTTATTCTTTAGAATCCTAGAATCACTTTTCATAACTTTTACACGAGATCAGATTCACTTTCCCTAATATGATCATCATATTTATGTATTAGATATACATATATTCATTAAGGACTTAAAACCTCAAAACCATCGAATTTTCCACAAACAATCGAATTAGACTCTAAAAACCTCACTACTATCTTATTTACGTTCTTCTGATCAAAATAACATATAAGTTTGTATATTTTCGAGACACTGAATTTTTAGGCTATTTTCCATATTTTTAAGTAATTTAATTCATCCTTAAAAACACATATTCAAAAACATCAGAATCAAACTACGAAAATATTTTTATTAGATAGATTACGTTCTCTTGATTCCAAAACATATTTTAGTTTTAAATTTGGATAATTGAGTAAATAGATATGATTTTTCAAAAATAGACCAATGAGACAATGCCACGTAGGCGTTTAAAAAAATAGCTCGTCATCTCCTTCTTTGCTTCACGAGCCATGGCCAGCGAGCCAAGCTCCAAGTTGGGTGAATCCAAAATACTAAACTAAATTGAATGTTTAGATATGCAAAAGAAAGAGAATCCAAAACCAGATCTAGAGGTACCTTCAATTGGATTGATGGCGAAGTGAAGAGGGAAGGAAGGGTGCTGCAAAATCCATGCCTTCGGCCATTGTTCGAGGGTCAAAATACAATGAAATGCAAAATTGATTGTGGGGTTGAGTTGCAAAGATGACGGCGGTGCTATGGGTGCATATATATATATATATAGGTGAGGGTCTAGGGTTAGGGATTTCATACATGGGGTGAGAGAGAAGTTTCGAGAGGTTTGGGTACTTCACGAATATTCGACAAAACCTGATTTTCTTGAGATTATCCGGTGAGGAAACTCGAGTGAAATCCAACACAACTTAAATCACTTAATTTCGTTGAGAAACGAGGAAGATATGGGCATCCGAAAAATCAAAAATTTCAGAAATTATTGTTCACCACGCTGGTCTCCTACTCAAGGTAGGAGATGATCTGCGAGCCGTTGGATTAAGATCCAACGGTCCATGTGCGTGACATTTATTAGGTTGTCAAATACAAATCGGATTAAAGTTCTTGTTTAATCATTTAACTTTTTCTCTTTTCTTATTTGAGGGTGCAAACGACCTCCAAAATTTACATCCTGACTGATTTTGACGTGTAGAATCTAAATATTGAATTACTTTTTCCTTTTGGGGACTTTTAATAGGTTAAATAAATTAAATCATATTTACTCTTTCCTCATGCATTAATGACTCTAGGATTATCCAAAAATAATATAGCATCACCCATAAGTCTTATTAATTATGTTGGATACGAATTTGTCATTATTTCCATTTGTTGCAGTTGTTTGTTATTTTAAATAATGAGTTGAAAGTTTTGCACACTTTCTCTCTCCTAAATTTATCTTCTCAATAAATAATTTTCAAATTTATTCAAAATTCATCCAAAGGTCTATTTTAACATGTAGAACACGAATTTGGCATTATTATATTTTTTTGAAGACTTTATTATTTTTTTAATTTATTTAAAATTTATTACTTATTTATCCTTTTAATTTATTAGAGGTATCTAGAAACTTGCTAAAAATATAAAATTTGTCCTATAAGCAAAAATAACGTCTGGAACATGATTTTGGCCTTAATTAATTTTTTTAATATATATTTAATATTTTTGGTCTTTAAGTCATTTTCTCTCTCCTAAATAAAATAAAATATCAAACATTGGCCAAATAAAAAACAAATTGACACATAGACTAATTTTGATATGTAGATTACGAATTTGGAGTTATTTTTCTAATTTTAGGATGTTAGATATTTTATTTCACCTTATTGTCTTATCTTCTATTTTCTTTTGATAAAGACTTTAATATATGCATTTATCTTCCAAATTAAATGATACTTGGCCCTTAAGTTTCTTTTAGATCAAGAAAACGAATTTTGTTATCAAATTATCTCATGGTTTCCTATTTGGGATTTTTGGAACAATATATTCCACATTATCTCCTTTTATCCATTATATCCCATATTATTTCCAATTATTACATTTATCATCTCCTTCATATATATATTGGGATTTATTTTATTTTTCATATTCTAAAAAACAATAGAAAGTTCTAGGACGAAATATTTTATTATCTTTATTACTTAAGTGGACATTTTACATATTAAACCCATTATTAAGCTTTCACTGAGGTATTTGTGCATAAAACCCAAATATTGAGAGAAAAGGTGAACAAATGCTCATTAAACCATCATATTCTCCCCAAATTAAATAGAAAGGTCAAAGAGGATATAAATGAAAGGAAAAGATGGAAAAGAGGACCAAAAAGGTAAAAAGTCCAGAATTCAGTATGTTACAACACTCCACCCGTTAAAGAGGATTTTGTCCCCGAAATCACAAGCAATTAGGGAAGGGTGAGTGTGCAACCTCTCATCACTAAACATCAGGTTGTTCCTCCAACCATAAAACTTCCACTAAAACTTATACTTCAACTATACCTAAGGGTTCAGAAACTTCACATACAGCTCATCGTAGGTTGGGTTCTCAAGGATCACCTAGGGTTCCGCTATTAAGATATTCTTTTTAGGATACTTTACTTTATTTACATTTTTTACACATTATCATTATATTTATTATTGTATCACATTGTCATAATTATTTTAATTATGTCATGTCACATTCACTTAGTTACCAAAAAGAATTATATTTCATTATTATGCACAATTAGAGGTTACTCAATTATCGCAATATCCATTATTATATTTGATCATTGTCCTTAATAATTTGGATTTATACTTCATTATCCTCATATTACCACTTTATTAATTATAAAAAATTATTTTACATGAATATAAGACATTCTATCCAATTCGTGGCTAAGCATATAATTATTCCAATTAATGTCACATTAGTTACTTATATTTATATTAAACATGTTCACATCGTCACATTATCTTTATTTCTCACATTAATGTCATCATTAATCATCTCTCACATTTATTCCTTTATATTATTGATTTTACACACTTATGTGAATCCAATTACTTCATATTCACATTGAAGCCTTTACATGTATTTTAAATGATCAAGGTGGGACATCCTACATGTTAATGAATTGATTCATATTAAGTGACTAATCACATGTGTATTAGATAACAAGGTAACTTGCATTTTATATTGATGACTTGATTAATATGTGATTAGATGATTATATATATATCATTTATGTGTATCAATTATGTTTACTGATTATGGCACTTAACATCATTAATGTATCATGAAAGGCATTAAAGATGCATAGATTAGGGTTAGATTATTACAACTTAGGGTTTAGGTCAACATGACCCTTATTTTTACTTATTCATCCTTAGCATGCATTAATTACGAATTATAACCTTACTCATCATATCATTAGGGTTTATTGGTTCATGACATTATTAACATCTTACTTATTGACAATTAGCATTGATATTCATATTATGTGCATTGGATATTTATTAGGTTTAAACATATGAATTATTCATTAGATGACCATTACATGTTCATTAATATGTAAACAAGCATGTTAGGTTATAACTATATTTGGTCACGACCAAAGATCCAAGCATACTAACCTCCTATTCATGGGTTTAGGGTTTCTAAAGATAGAGTAGATAGATTTCAAGATATCATAGGGTTCCATCCCCCTAAAGAGGATTTCTTCCACGAAATCTAACCACTCAACATCATCAACTAACCATACTCCACCCTTTAAAAGGGTTCGACCTATCAAGCCAAACTACATTAGGGTTAAAGGATGAGTCTCACTAAACCATACTCAAGATTCATCATGCTTCCACTGCACACTCTGATATCTCACTTAACCCCAAACTTCAAAGTTCTTGGTTCTAGGGATAAACTTATCCAAGCATGTGGTCCTAATGGACATAAGGAAACTATCTTGGTATCCATCCTCAAACAAATCATCATACACAAGAAACTTAGGGTTCCCAAAGATATACAACATAGAAGTCTAAGGTTACTATTACCTAAAAGCAAACTATTTTAGACAATTCGTATCATCTCAGGCCAGGCCAGTATCATATGGTCACGGGAGTCCTCGTAAACCAAGCTAGTGGCACAGAGGAAAATATTGCCAGCCCCCGAAACCCTAATCCTTTCTAGACACCTTTGCTTCAACTTCATGCCCTAGTAGTTGCCTAAAGGCAAACCTAAACAACATAAAGGTAAGCATATTTTAATTATGAGTATATTAAAGTTTTATTCATCAAGATTCTAATGTGGAACTATAGGGTTCTAAGTCAACCTTTCAACATAGATCAAATCTAGGGTAACCATGTCACCTAAAGGAACTATGTAAGTCTAAGGGAGACAAAATTAAAATATCTAGATTTCTGACTACCATGGGCTCTGATACCATGTTGTAAAGAGTGGGATAAACCACCCTCTACTAAAATATGATAATCAAAACTCATTGGAAAGCAGCAGAATAAAAATTTTCTGACTATATTCAATTTCATAAAAGATTGTACAAAATACATTAAAAATCTCCCATTAAGGGTTACATCATCATACACAACTACGATCTAGATAGAGGGAAGTCTAGACTACTCAACTTTTGTCTCCAAGTAACATATCCATCATCTAGTCCATGTCAACGCTAAGATCTTCGTGCCTTATCCATCACCTTGCTCCACATCTAGGTGGTTGGGAAAGCACCCGACAAGAGGGAAGGAAAATAAAAGTATGTGTCAAAAAGATATTCTAATGTAACAAGATGAGCAAAACATGTAAAACAGGCTAGGGTTCATCATAAGATGAAGACAATCAAGAGAATGAGGCCATATATATAAAAGAATATTTCAATAGATGCTCGCCATAAATATAGTAAAACAACAACATTTCATGTATGATTAATATTGAATATCTTAACTATGTAGGGTTGAGGCACCTACCGGACCTCCAACCAAAGGGTGAGGGGAGAATAACACATTCCCAGTCACCTGCACATATTTCATGTGTGGGGGAGAGTAATACGTTCCCCATGGGAGAAATAACACATTCCCCAACTATGGGTGGTTGTACATACAACTACCACTACACTAGTTAATTAGTCTAATAAAATCAACATTCTAGAAATAATGGAAAGTAATAGCATCATCCAAAAAGAACATGGCAAAGGGGTACCAAGACCCAAGAACAATATTCCAAAATGATTATGAGGCAACTATAGCAATAGATTCAAGAGAATAGAATACAAGGTGCAAATAAGCCTTGTTATGGAAAGCATAGGTTAAGGAACAAATAATTCCCAACTGAAGTGTATTAAGCACATATCTTATTCTTTAGAATCCTAGAATCACTTTTCATAACTTTTACACGAGATCAGATTCACTTTCCCTAATATGATCATCATATTTATGTATTAGATATATGTATATTCATTAAAAGCTTAAAACCTCAAAACCATCGACTTTTCCACAAACAATCAAATTAGACTATGAAAATCTCACTACTGTCTTATTTATGTTCTTCCTTTTAAAATAACATATAGGGTTGTATATTTTCGAGATACTGACTTTTTAACCTATTTTCTATATTTTTAAGTAATTTAATTCATCCTTAAAAACACATATTTGAAAACATCAGAATCTAACCACGAAAATATGTTTATTAGATAGATTATGTTCTCCCGATTCCAAAACATATTTTAGTTTTAAATTTAAATAATCGAGTAAAAAGATATGATTTTTCAAAAACAGACCAATGAGACGGTGCCACGTAGGCATTTAAAAAAAAATAGTTCGTCATCCCCTTCCTTGCTTCACGAGCCATGGCCAGCGAGCCAAGCTCCAAGTTGGGCGAATCCACAGTACTAAACCAAATTCAACGTTCAAATATGCAAAAGAAAGAGAATAAAAAACCAGATCTAGAGGTACCTTCAATTGGACTGATGGCGAAGTGAAGAGGGAAGGAAGGGCACCGCAAACTCCATGCCTTCAGCCGCTATTCAAGTGTCAAATGACAATGAAATGTGAAATTTATTATGGGGTTGAGTTGTAAAGATGACGGCGGTGCTATGGGTTCATATATATATATATATATATATATATATATATATATATACATGGGGTGAGAGAGAAGTTTTGAGAGGTTTTGGTACTTCATGAATATTAGACAAAACTCGATTTTCTTGGGATTATCCGGTGAGGAAACTCGAGGGAAATCCAACGCAACTTAAATCACTTAATTTCGTTGAGAAACGAGGAAGATATGGCCATCCAAAAAATCAAAAATTTCGGAAATTATTGTTCACCCACGCTGGTCTCCTACTCAAGGTAGGATATGATCTGCGAGCCGTTGGATTAAGATCCAACGGTCCATGTGCGTGACATTTATTAGGTTGTCAAATACAAATCGGATTAAAGTTCTTATATAATCATTTAACTTTTTCTCTTTTCTTATTTGAGGGTGCAAACAACCTCCAAAATTAACCAAAATTAACATTCTGACTGATTTTGACATGTAGAATGTAAATATTGAATTATGTTTTCCTTTTGGGGACTTTTAATAGGTTAAATAATTTAAATCATATTTTCTCTTTCCTCATGCATTAATGACTCTAGGATTATCCAAAAATAATATAACTTCACCCATAAGTTTTATTAAGTATGTTGGATACAAATTTGTCATTATTTCCATTTGTTGAAGTTGTTTGTTATTTTATATAATGAGTTGAAAGTTTTGCATACTTTCTCTCTCCTAAATTTATCTTCTCAATAAATATTTTTCAAATTTATTCAAAATTCATCCAAAGGTCTATTTTAACATGTCGAACACGAATTTGGCATTATTATATTTTTTGAAGACTTTTATTATTTTATTTAATTCATTTAAATCTTATCACTTAATTATCCTTTTAATTTATTAAAGGTATCTAGAAACCTTCTAAAAATATAAAACTTGACCTATAAGAAACAATAAATGTTAATTTTGGCCTTAATTAAATTTTTTAATATATATTTAATATTTTTGGTCTTTAAGTCATTTTCTCTCTCCTGAATAAAATAAAATATTAAACATTGGCCAAATAAAATACAAATTCACACATAGAATAATTTTGATATGTAGATTACGAATTTGGAGTTATTTTTCCAATTTGATGATGTTAGATATTTTATTTCACCTTATTGGCTTATCTCCTATTTTCTTTTAATAAAGACTTTTTAATATATGCATTTATCTTTCAAATTAAATGATACTTGGCCCTTAAGTTTATTTTAGATCAAGAAAACAAATTTTGTTATCAAATTATGTCATGGTTTCCTATTTGGGATTTTTGGAACAATATATTCCACATTATCTCCTTTTATCCATTATATTCCATATTATTTCCAATTATTACATTTATCATCTCCTTTATATATATTTTGGGATTTATTTTCTTTTTCATATTCTAAAAAGCACTAGAAAGTTATAGGACGAAATATTTTATTATCTTTATTACTGAAGTGGATATTTTACACATTAAACCCATTATTAAGATTTCACTGAGGTATTTGTGCATAAAACCCAAATATTGAGAGAAAAGGTGAACAAATGCTCATTAAACCATCATATTCTCCCCAAATTAAACAGAAAGATCAAAGAGGATATAAATGAAAGGAAAAGATGGAAAAGAGGACCAAAAAGGTAAAAAGTCCAGAATTCAGTATGTTACAACCACAATAGGAGGCACCAGAGGAATCATCTTAATCGCAAATGAGGCAACCATAACCACAAAAAAGAAGATGAAAAAGAGGATAAATCACTTAAAGAGTTGGCTGCAACAAGAGCTAATGAACCAAGGTGCCCAGTCGTTATACCACGGTTTGTCGCTATTAATTTCGAGCTGAAGCATGCAGTCATCTCACTGATCCAGAACAAACTCTTTAGAGGAAACTCAAAGAATGAGAATCCTTATCATCATCTTGACACTTTCAAAAATATTTGCAACACTATCAAGATGAGGGGATTGCTGCAAGAGGTTATATAATGTAAGGGATTCATCTTCTCTCTAGAGAAAAAGGGTATGTCCTAGTATCTTAGCCTGCCTCACCATTCTATTCATGGATGGAGGCCTCTTGCCGATTCTTTTGTCATTAAGTTCCATCCCACTGAGAAGACTATTCAAAATAGGCAAAATATCACTTCCTTCATACAAAAACATGGAGATAATCTTTACAAAGCATGGGAACAATTCTAAGAGTATCAATGGGATTGTCCTCATCACAGCTACCGTAAGGGTTTTCTCATGACAATACAATGGGCTAACTCCCACGGAGCAGACTTTGCTAAATGCTATTATTGGGAGTGATTTTCTTAAAAAGAAGTCGAGTAGAACTATGATGATCATTGATAACACGGTTGCACTGTAAGAAGGCATGGACTATGAGAGAAGTGATAGGGCCTCTACCAAGAAGGCTAATTCTTAAGGACCTTCCATTGAGGTCAAGGCTCTAGAAACTATCACAGCCCAAAATCAAAAGATAGCTACACATGTCAAACAACCGAAAGACTCTAGGTGGGAAGGGCAAGAAATCCATTTAGAAGGTTATGAAATGTGTCACATGTGGCGAAGGAGGTCATGGGATCGATAACTACATTTACACGCAACCAGAAGATAGTAAAGAAAGTGAAAGTGAAGAAGAGATAGAGAACGTCTCTTATGTGAATTTCCAAAGGTGAGATAATCCCGACTTCAATTATGGAAACAAAGATGCTGCTGAAAATTCCCACCAACTGGGCAGTTTGTCTATGCCTCCACTGGGATTTGAGAAAAGAGGCGGACAAACTTAGTACACCAAAACTACAACTTATTAGCAGAACAAAAACAACTATCAAAGCCAAGGACAAGGTCAAGGCCAATACTAAAACAAGAACACAAATAGGAAAAACCAAGACCAAGGTCAAGGCAAAAGTAGTAGTAACAAGAAACGTCCAAGCTCTTTGAATTTGCAAAAAGAAAGGCAATTGTTAATGAATAGTTAACCCAAAGTGCCATAACAAATACCAGTTTTCTGAGTACTATGCAAACTCAAATGCTAGACATGTAGACTCATAAGAGGTAGATTGATTAGCAGCTGGAACAACTTTTTGATATCATGAAAAATCCATAAGGAAAGATCCCCTCCAACACGGAGACAACAAATATGGTTACTCTCCAGTCAGGATAAGTTGTGGAGAAACAACAAGAAGAAATCCACCAAGAAGAAGAAAGTGTCGTCAAGCCACATACAAACTCCACTATAGTAGAGGAGGAATTAGAAAGGGAAGAACTCATGAATGAGGACAAGAGTGAAGAAAAAGACAAAAAGAAGAGAAGTGTGAAGACTAAGAAACCAGATCCTACTGAAGAAGTCTTCACATAAAGAAATCCTTAGTCATCGAGAGTACCTTTTCCTTATAAATTTATTAAGGCTCATCTAAAGAAGAGATATATGCAGTTTATGGAGGCGGTGAAGAAGTTACACCTTCATATCCCATTCTCGATGCTATTGAAGAGGTGCCTACCTATGCAAAGTTCTTCAAGGATCTCATCACTAAGAGAAGAAGAGGAGACCATATCGAGATAGTGCAGTTGGAAAAGATGTTAGGTGCCTTTGTCCAAGATGAATTGCCTAAAATGAAGAAGGATCATGGGGCATTCACTATCCCTTTCAACATTGGAGATAACATAGAAAGAAAAGGGTTAGGCGACCTGGGAGCGAGCATGAATTTGATGCATCTCTCCTTAGCACAAAGGCTCAGACTAACGGATATGGTAAAACAAGAATGAGAATTGAATTAGCCGATCACACTTTCACCAAGCCAATCAAGTTAGTAGAGGACGTCCTAATTCATGTTGGGAGAATCTTTATACCTTGAGACATAGTAGTGATCGACACCAAAGAAGATTTGGTTTGTCCAATGATCTTTGGAAGGCCCTTCCTTGTTGTAAGTAGAGCCATGATTGACATGGCAGAAGGAATTATTATTCTTTGGGTTGGAAATGATCATATCAACTTTCATGTTCAAGATGCTATGAGAGGGCCTTCTCTATTTGAGTTGGTCTACTTCATGGAAAGCTATAACCAATATTGTGAATAAGTGCAAGAAGACAAGGCAATTGTCAATCCGCTCATGTGAGCCTTGAACAATCCTGACCCCAGTCTAGAAGACCCTGAATTGGTAGAGATTCTAGATTATTTGAATCAACCAAAAGAGGAGTTCAATGATGAAGAAGAAATAACCTTCAAAACAGAAAAGTATGTGCCACAAGAGAAGACCCTTGAAGAGAAAGAAACTCTAAAACCAAAGCCAGAGTTAGAGACACTGCCTGAAGGGTTGAAGTACAAATTCCAAGATGATGAGGAAAGGAATCATGTAATTGTTAATGTAGATTTAACATATGAACAAATGGAAATTTTTTTGGAATAACTCAAACTTTGAAGGAAAGCTATAGGGTACTCTATGGACAACATTAAGGGTATCAACACAGCCCTATGCACACACCGTATAAATCTTGAGGATATTTCTAAACCCTTGGCTCATCCACTAAGAAAATTGAATCATATGCTGAAAGAAGTTGTAAATAAAGAAGTAATAAAGTTGTGTGATGCAGGGATCATCTACCCAATTAGTGATAGAAACTAGGTCATCCCAATCCACATTGTACCCAAGAAAGGAGGAACGATTGTAGTAAAAGGAAGCAATAGGGACGAAGTGGCCACTCAGACAGTTATCAGGTAGAGAATGTGTATCGACTACCACAAGCTCAATGTCACCATAAGGAAAGACCACCTCCCTCTACCTTTCATCGATCAAGTCTTGGAAAGATTAGCACATCATGCATATTTCTTCTTTCTAGATGGATACTCTAGATTTTATCAAGTACCAATCCACCCAGACGATCGGGAAAAGATTACATTTCCCTACATCTACGACACCTATGCTTTTAGAAGAATGTCATTTGGGTTATGAAATGCACCTACAACCTTTCAGAGGTGCATCATTTCTATATTATTCAATTTCTTAGAAGATATAATGGAGGTTTTTATGGATGACTTCACTGTTTATGGAACAAACTTCGATAGATGTCTTATGAATCTTTTCTTAGTTTTGAAATGTTGTGAGAAACATATAGTCTTGAATTGGGAAAATGTCATTTCATGGTTCAAGATGGTATAATGTTGGATCATAAAATCATAAAGAAAGGAATAGAAGTTGATCTGAGCAAGATCGAGGCTATATACAAGCTCCTAACTCCAAAGTCAGTAACGGAAGTGAGGAGTTTTGTGGGACATGTTGGATATTATAGAAGGTTTATTAAAAAATTCTCTAAAAGAGCCAAGCCTTTGTGTAACCTATTTGTAAAGGATGCGGAGTTCGATTTTTCTCATAACTACCTGGAGGCATTTCGTGTCCTGAAGAATGCTTTGAATATTTCCCCTATCCTACAAGCACCTAATTGGGAGCTCCCCTTTGGGATCATTTGTGACGCCAGTGACTACGCCATTAGAGTTGTCCTTGGACAAAGAAAATATAAGAAGCATCATGTGATCTACTAAGTCAGTCAAACTCTCGACGAGCCACAATTCAACTACACAATCAAGAAAAAGGAAATGTTTACTATCATGATTTCTTTTGACAAATTCAGATCTTACTTGATAGGATCAAAGGTGAAAGTATATAATAATCATGGATCCATTAAATACTTGATGTAGAAAAAGGATATGAAGTCGGGGTTGTTGCGTTGGGCCCTTATGTTGTAAGAGTTTGACCATGAGATCATTGATAAGAAAGGGACAGAGAATGTGGTTGCTGACCAGTTATTAAGGATCATGGTGTGGAAAGAGAATCAGATACCTATAAATGACAATTATGTTGATGGGGCTCTGATGATAGACAAGTCAATTGAACCTAACCTGCATTAGTTCACTGACATTTGTAACTACTTGTCCTGCCAACAACTACCCATTGATATAACATACAATCAAAAGAAGAAGTTGTTTTCTGATCTGAGAAACTATTACTGGGATGACCCACTTCTATTTAAGAGATGTTCTGACAACTTGTTTCACCAATGTGTTCTGGAAGAGGAGGTATCTCAAGTTCTGAGGGGGTGTCACTTTTCACCCTAAGGGGGACACCGCAGAGGAGAAAGGACTGCAGCAAAGATCATGCAGTCAGGCTTTTATTGGCCAACCCTTTTTAAAGATGCAATGACTTTTGTTAAATCCTACAAGGAATGCCAACTTGTCAGAAAAATCACCAAAAAGAATGAGATGTCGATGTATGATTGGGTAGAACTAGAGATTTTTGATGTATGGGGAATAGACTACATGGAGCCATTCCCGTCCTCAAGGGGAAATCAATACATACTAGTAGTTATTGATTATGTTTTTAAGTGGGTTGAATTTGTTGCAACTCCCACTTGTGACTCCAAAGATGTTGTGAGGCTATTTGAGAAAACTATTTTTACTAGATTTGGGGTTCCGTAGACCATCATTACAAGGGAGCTCATTTCAGGGAAAGACAATTTGAGGCATTATTAAAGAAATATGGAGTCAAGCATAAGGTTGTAACACCCTATCACCCACAGATGTCAGGTCAGGTTGAAGTTTCAAATCATCAGATTTAGGAGATCCTAGAGAAAACTGTCACAGGACCCGTAAAGATTGGTCAATGAAACTTGATGGTGCATTATGGGACTACGCCCTATAGGCTCATATATCTAAAGTCATGCCACTTACCAGTGGAATTAGAGCATAAAGCTCTTTGGGCTATCAATTTTCTGAATATGGATATTAATAGAGTGAGAAAGAAAGGAATCTACAGCTACATGAGCTTGAGGATTTGAGGATCCATGCCTATGAGAATGCCCGTATTTAAAAATAGAGAACAAAGATGTGTCATGACACCCACATCAAGAACAAATATGTTTTAGAAGGAGATAAAGTTTTGTTGTTCAACTTTAGAATTAGATTTTTCCCAAGAAAACTCAAGTCCAGATGGTCTGGCCCATTCTATATTGTCAAGATCTACCGATCTGGGATAATTGAGATTATCAGTGAAAAGACTGGTACTTTTAAGGTGAATGGGGACAAAGTCAAAAGATATTATGAAGATGAAGCCTTTGTAAGAAGATCGGAAGTGGACCTAGAAGAGCCACAACCAGTACCACCAGAAGAACCCTAAGAAGCCTCATCAGAAAAGTCAATCTAAAGACAATAAATTAGCACTTCTTGGGAGGCAACCCAAGGATTTACTGCACTATTTAGTTTTTCAATGCTTTCTCCCATTTTCACTAAGTTTAATCTATGAACAAATTTGTTAGTCTAATTTTGCACTTATATGTATTAAGAACTTTTTAACTTCTCTAAAATAGTATAGATAGTCAATTTTAAAACTCCACCTCTATTTTTATATCTCCAATTTCTTTAGGATATGCAAAAATGATGTTTAAATGAAAACTTGAATAATTGCTCTTAAATATTCTTGTATGGATCGAAACACTTTCATTAGTGTCTCGAACGATACCATCTTCCCTAGTCGTCTTGGTCACAAAGAGTAGCATCTCTCTATATCTGGGTAAAGACAAGTTTCAACCTCTACACCTTTATCGGTGTCATGATCAAAACCAGCATCTCAACCGGTACAAGTGACGTGCTTGTGACAAGTGTCTCGACCGTGACACAACGCCAATGGTCTCAGTCGCTACATTGTCGGGTATAAAAGAGAGAAGTTTTAAAATAGTAAACTCCCCTTTGCTTTCTCTCTTTTTCTCTTACACTGTCGCTCTGACAAAACCCTAGCAGATATTTCCTAGAGAACCTTCGTGTGATTGAAGTGAACACCAGGTCGATAGAGTTTTGTTTGATCGAGACGATAATCATTGTGCCACCATGTTCATGTTCTCCTCTCCACTCCCTAACTCCCACAAGGTACATTTGCTTGTTTCCCCTTCAAATATTTCTCTGATTCACGCCTCATCGTCTTCTTCACTTTCCCACCGCTGATTCGCTTCTCTGTAATCGTCTTTCTTTGATCATTGTCTCCACCCTTGTTTCACATCCAAACCCTTGTTTTGACCTTTTGGCTTCTTACGCCTCATCATCGCGGTCGCTACATGCTCTTTCGATCACCATGGTTTCAACCTCGACGATGACCCACCGTTCACCTCCCTACTCTTTTATTTCCCCTCCGTGTCTCCAACCTATCCACGAAAGTCGGATCATTCACCCTACCTCACCTTTTCATGTATATGTACCTTTAGAGTTTGTGATTTTGTGAGACACTTGTCTTGATCGCAACACTCGTCTCGGTCATGACGACCGTCTTGGCTGTGACTATAGTTTCAATCTCAATTATATTTTAGGTCATATCATCATTTTTGGTCCGTCTCTGATGTCGTGGTTGCAACATTTGTCTTGGTCACGACAGATCCGTGTTTTTGGTGATATCTGACCTATCTCAACTACTACCCCTAACCCTATCTCAGTCGAGACACACACAAAATAAGTATCAGTCAATACACATCGTAGTTGAACCACATCATGATTTGTTGCATATGGTACTTATACAACCCTTATACATGTGTCTCGATTGATACTTGTAATAATCAGTCATGAATGATACATTTGAATGTCATTACTATCATATGAAATATTGATCGGCCTTACAAATGGGTCCAAAAAGGAGAAGGAAGCAGGTCTAGTCATCAGACGTTTATTATTTATAATACATGAATGTTTAAGATGCCTAAAACTAGCATGGGGTCGAAGTAGCAGTTCGGGGTCAAACACGGGGACTAGGGTGAGCACTTCAGAACCTAAGTTCTATTTGTCTAATTCATCAAAAAGACAAGGGATAAGGTTTTTTGTAAGAAAGCATAACCAGAAAGAATTTGAAAGAATTAAACAAAAATCTATCTCCAAGGGGAGTTACCCAAAAGGTAAAGGGCTTAGGTATTTTGGGGTTTAGCAGGTTTTAGGGTAGTTTTGCATACAGGAAAAATTGAAGAGAGAGAACAATCATTCGAGAAAGAATGAAGAAAGAAAACTTTTATCAAAACAAGCGGCATCGGTCTACACCCAATGCTTTCTTCTCTTAAAGAAAGAACCAACGAACCACATACTAGAAACCTCTCTCAAGGGGGCCAGTTGCGGACACGCATAGGAAATAGAATGGATGCCACTCTGGTCCTGGGTACTCTCATACACCTGGACCAGACCGAGCTCTAGAAGTTTATGACTCCCCTCTCTCAAAGAGGTCAACACAGGAAACACGATTCGATAGCTAGTCAAAAACGTGTAACGGAAGGAGGGAACTAGAGTTCATATGCTAGAATCATTCAATGGGATAAAGCCATACATAGAATGATATGAGAAATGCTCCACAGATTCCAATAATCATATAACAGTTTGGTTACAATGTTATATTGAATGAAAGTAAATGTTGTAAAAAGGAAGATAAGTATTGACCTCCTTGATTTTGGAAACTGATATGCACATTCGTTGACATCTGGGACAGTGCTAACCCGATACTGGGTTGTAGTCATATCGGGTTACGATCGTGTCAGGTTGTTGACCATATCAGGTTGCAACCATGACGGGTGGTGATCGTATCGGGATATGAATTCAACGTGATACAGTCGTGTTGGTTTGCAACCGCAACGGGCAAAGGGACTGTATCAAGTTAATGTGTGTATCGAGTTGGTACTATCCTGGCTCTTGAGTTCTTTGTGTTGGGTTTCTCTGTCTAGGTGGACCGTCTTAGGTTTGAGCTCAGACAGAAATTTGACATGCTCGGAGAAGCTTCAAGGATTAGTGGGTGTTTCCTGCTGCTACCGAAATGATCTCTAAGTGAACTCCTCCCATCCCAGAGGGATGGGAGTATGCTCACCTAACTATCGCTTCACAAACTCATGGGAACTCGGTGCACTAGCTCCCCCTCAGATCCCACTGCATCCCATCATAGGCATGTACCTACTATTTATAGGGTAGCAGGTAGGTGGAGGTTGTAGCTTTATTGGTCTACGTGTCTGGGTGATCATGACTTTAGCTGGAACTTTGAATGGGGTTGTCATGGATTGTCGCCCACTATGCTGTGTCAAGTTGTCCTTGTTGGTAGTCAACAGGATAGCGACCGTGCACAACTATTGTGGTGTCGGGCATCAAGGCATATCGGGCTACGGTGCGTGACGGGATGTTATTGTATCGCATAGTGGTAATGTCCGTGTTTGGTCGTGACAGGCTAAAGTCATATCGGGTTACGACGCCATCGGGTGATCATGTTAGGTTGCTGACCGTATCAGGTTGTAACCATGACGGGCTGACACCATGACAGGTAAAAGCTATAGTGGGTTGTGACTTGTCCCGTGTCTTGCGAATAGCTGAGCCCATGTGACAGTTTCTTACAGTACATCGGGCAGTCAGGAAATGGGAATCGATATCCTTTACTGGTGGGTTTATTGAGCCCATTTGTCCTTCTTTTCTTGTAGAAAAATAGGAAACCCTTCAAAAGATGGGTAACATTGTCAGAAACGTAGTGGACATAATTTTTCATGATAAATAGAACATAAACAAGAGGAAGTCAAGTTTGGAGGCTATTTTAATGATGGAATATGAGTTCTGACAGCATAAAATGTGTGTTATCAACCCCCTCCCCCCAAACTTAGCAATTTGATTGTCCTCAATCAACTAAAATTATTTTAAAACTTTCATTTGCAGTACTTTTAACTGCCAGGGGTGGTCTTCACACAAAGGTTAAGTAGATTTTTGAAATTTCTTGAGGAAAATTGTGTCCGACCATGAGAAAATTGACTTTTCCCTTACCTTAATTAAATAGAAATCTCTCCCAACTTTTGTGAGACTTTTGGTGCATGTTATTTGAAGTTAGCTTTCACACCAAACTTTTTAATCATGGAGGTAGAAAGTGGGGTTTTCAGGAAGGCTTAAGGCTTTTGGGTTTTTCTTGATTCTCATTAGGCCATCTAGGCATGGGTCAGTTTATGGGCAAGTGGCCCCTGTAGTCCAAGCCAGTTGGCTTCAGAGTAGTGATTTTACATCCTACATACCACTGCCCTAGATCTACCATGTCTAAAGATAGGTACCTTTGGGAAGACAAGTGTTTTTTTGGCACAACTCTCATGCTTCTATTTACTCTCATAAGGATTTTCTCTCTTTTGGGATTTTAGTGGGTAGGGAAATGGGAGAGTTTGTTGTTTGGGTAGCTCTTTCCTTCTCATGCACATCTCTTAATTGGAAGGAAATTATTTTTTAAGGTTGGCGTAGAAATGTTATAGTCTTTGTCATTTAAGATTATGTTTTCAAGAGAGCATAGTAGAAATGTACATAGCCTTAGGCGTATAGAGAACAAATTGGAAGTTGTACCAAGTATTTAAGATAAAGTAATTTTTACAAGTTTAAACAGCGGATGGGGTGTGTGTATATATTGCTTACTGTCAAACATTTATATACAATGTATACATGGAGTATGCTGAAGGAAAGGAAGGAGAGGAAAGAAAAAAAATATGTAGAATACCTCCCTCACTGATGCTATAAAGTCCCCCCCCCAAAGTCATCTCACACCCTATCCTACAATAGTGAGACGAATAGGAAAGAGTAGTTATAGGATAGTGAGGGTTCAACGAATGTGTGCACCTTCAGTGGATAAGAGCTCCATGACGTATTGTCCTCACTGGCTATGGTAGTCTAGGTCATGAAGTGTTTTAGGTCCTTGTCTTAATGTTGATGCATTGTATATCCAGTGGAGCATGTATATTCTACAGTCATTTGATAGAGGGACTTGTTGTGGACTGTGGTGGCAGAAAAGGAAATTGCGCCAGGTTGCCCTAGGATCTTCAGAATATGGTCATACCATGACAACCACCTCATGGTAGAATTTTCTTGCTAGTCGTTCAAGAGGTGGTTGTCGTGCGATAGCATACTCAGTAGGCCAGTTAGTATGGGCATATGAACTGTTGTAGAACATTCCAACACGAGTGTGGGTGTAGAGCATAATGAGTGTCTAGTGATTGTCATGTATCATAGGTAGAAAGATGATGTGCTGAAGCTTCTCCTGGATTTGTTGTTGAAATAGCTGGTGTGCCCCTATTTTTTCAGCTAGATAGAGATTGTTGAACAACATGGGATGGGCGATGTAGAGCTGACTGATCTTTGCTTGTAAAATAGGGATGTAAGCTAGTACCACTATCATAGATAAGCACCCACCTATTTTGACTAAGTCTCTGAGATCGTCAGTGGGGACCACTATAGAGTCTTTTTCATAGATGATGTGTGCAGTGTTGGAATCATCAAGATGTATCAGGATGTGATTGACATGTTCCTGAGATAGAGAGTTGTAGGATGAATGGTAAAAATTGTTAATGGCTAAGGGTGAAATAGGTGCGCCATCTTTGTCATGAAGGATGTGAAGGTCCCGCAGCTATTTGCCCAGCCTGCCACAGTATTGGACATGAGAGAGCGTTGTCTCTTTCCTTGGTTGGCCACCCAGTTGCGAAGAGTGGGCATCTGGTTCTTCTTCCAAGAAATCCTTGAGAAGCTCAGGATCTAAGAAGTTGTGCCTGTCTTTAATTATCAGCAGCGTGTAGATGCTCCTCATCCAGTAGAAATTTGTGTCTTGGAGCTGCAACATGTATCTAAATATATTTAGAAGCTCCATGGCATGAAGAACAATGAAGGCACTATTACTACTTCTCCGATCTTGTTGGACTGGGAAGTCTCTTATTGTATAGAAGTTCCAAACATCATTGTGGTGTTTGATGATTTGTTTGATGACCCAGTGAAGGCGGAGTGGCAGGAGCTTTAGGAGATTATCTTCGGGATGAATGAAGTCCTAAAGAATCTCCCCTACATAGTAGTTGAAGAGTGTGACCTCATTAGAGAAGAGGTCTATGACGTAGAGGAACCAACACTGCTTGTGCTTATGGGGGGCTAGCACTAGTCTGGGGTTGTGTTCTTCAATATGTTTCGGAATGTCAACCACCAGTTGTGATTTGTATGCTCCTTCTAGCAGTCACCTAGCTAGGGCGGGAGTGGCATTGTAGATTGGCTACCGGCCTATATTCAACATGATATTTTCGATCATTGTACCTTCCATGATGTGAAAGAGGATCTTTCCTACTACAACCTCTGAGCGGAATATTCCTTTAAGTGCCCAACATTGTAGGGAGAAGTAGTCGTTGTTCTAGATGGCGGTCTTCTCATCTAGTTGCGGTCTAAGAACAATGTTAAGAAGGCATTGGTTGTGAGTACTTAGATAGCCAATGGCACATCTATCGAAGTCAGGCATTTCAAATAGTGGTATTTTAGACGGCTCAAAAAATCGATCAACTGCTAAGTTCTTCCCTCGAGGGGGTTGTGCTGCTAGTGAGTTGTATAGGTCACCTTCTTCTCCTTTAGAGGGATCGTCTGTCAGACTATCAGAGAGGTCTTTAGTGGCATCGGTTGGCTCGAGTGGGTATTGTGGAGCTACCGTATTAGCCGTCACTAGTTTTCTCCCTATCAGATGTATCCACTCATGCAGATCTAGAAACACATTAGTGTGGAAGTCGAAGCCCTCTGGGATCTCTGAAATCCGATGTAGGACCCATTCTGGGTTGCTCATTTTTGTGGCCTCGTGAGCTTCACCCATTATCGCTGTCGTAGCATCACTTAGAGGGCAAAATGTGTTGTTAATGTTGTGGCTGCTTCCTTTCTCTTTATGGGACCCGCTAGCGATCTTCTTGGTCACCTTCTCCTTGGGCGTTTCTAATACTTTAGAGGGCTCACTAGAGTTTGAGGATGGAAAAGATGAAGAAAAAGATGACGGTGATGTTGAATACGTTGGTGGCGATGGTGATCTTAGGGACCACCTTGAGTGGTGGAATGTGCTCCTTTTTTCGAGCCTGTGCTCGATAGCATCCAGGCGCTAGAGTACAGTCTACATTGTTCAGTTCATTACATCTAGCCAGTTGGGTATACTGACCAAAGTTAGAAGTTGATGCTCCTGCGCTCCCAGTCACTACTGGAAAGTCTAAAATTTGTGGGTGAGGGAGTAAAAAGTATCACTATGATTATGGGTTACCTCCCTCATACTATCAAACTCATAGCCGAAGGTGTGCCCCAAATAAGGAGGAGTAGGTGAACGGTGATGGCTTCTGGAGTGGCTCCTTATTATAGCAGCATGATATGTAGAATGCATGCCTTCAGACTAAGGTGACTCTAGCACGACGGTGCGTGTAGGCATGGCCTCTGGGCACGGTGTAGGTGCCTTTGCCATGGTAGCTTCTGCTTCAGTGTGGGGATGTGGGGAGAGTAGTGGTGTTTGAGGATGGTGATTGGTTGCATGACTCTCGGCCTCATCCTCTAATGATGTGATCTCCCTTGTTATTGATTGGGTGGGAGTTTGTTGAGTGGACCAGAGCTTTTTGTTCAGGAGCTGGATGAGGGCCTCCTCACTATTACAAGAGGTGTCTGGATGCACTTTGGAAGGTTCATCCATCATCATTGTGATCAGTATGGCTGTTACAGTGGGTGCAGCTGTCATTGTGACTACGGGGGTTCCTGCTGGTGCGACTGTGCTTGTTGGCACAACTACTTTGGTTGGCACAGCTGCTTCGGCAGGCGCAGTTGCTTTAGCTCGAGGTGGTCATTGGTGCTGGCTATTGGGGACTTTTATCAGTGAGTAGCCTTGGAGGCCCCCTTCTTCTTTGCAACCATGTTCTTTTGAGTGGCGGGCGAGGCTGTATAGGCTGTGTCGACTACCAAAGCCTCGATTTCTACTGACATAAATACTAGCTTCTGTGCATCATAGTTGATGCAACTTGGCAGTGGGAGCAGAATGTCAGTTATTGCAAACTTATAGGAGATATGAGAGCCTTCTTTATTTAGAATGTTGGCCCTTGTGAGGAACTTGATATCTATCTTGTGCTCGCCCTGAGTTCGTGCTAGGCTCCGTAGTTCCTTCGGATATCTGAGCCCTACTGTGATCTGGTTGACGACGCCTCCCATGTTGTACTCCTTGGTGGTATATTTGATTGGATGGATCCTATTCATGAGGAAGCACCCCAAGTTTATTGGATTTCCCACCATTATGTACCAGATCATGTGCATCTCTTCAGTATAAAGGTTGATTGTCTTGAATTTGCTGAAGAGGAGGTTGGCCACTATCTTGTGGACGATCCTCTAGAAGCAAGTGTGGGTTGTAGCCACTTTACTGTCGAGCTTTAGGCAGACTCGCCTGTTAGCTCCTTCCACATTTTCATTGGGTCGAAGTTGTCATCCTCACTTATCATGGCACCATCGTCAAGCAGTTTCTACTCATCTTTGTTCTTGGTGAAGATCTTGTTAAGCAGTTTCTTAGTGATCTCATATTCCGCATTGTATAACCGGGCCTGCAACCGATCACCTCCACTAAATTTCTTGCTCCTTTTGGGGTTGTTTGACACCCTTCGGAGGGAAGAGATGAATTATTTGGTCAACTCTGTGTAGGAGTTAGAGAAGTCAAAGAAGATGACATAAAGCCCAGTGGCGCCGAGGACATTCTTCAACCTCTCAAAAATCACAATTTGTCGGAAAGAGGCTTCATGGTAGAACCTCACTGGACGGTAGATCTTCACCACCAGTTCAGTGTATCGGCATTGATGCTCCACATATCTTGGAGTGAAGCACCCTGGGGAGTGGGTCAAGACCTCAGGTTCTGCCTCAGCGGGTTGAACCATCATATCTGATTCAATTTGAGGCCTCTTATCAGTAGTGGAAGGCTGAGTTGTTGCTGGGTTAGGGTACTTCTACACTATAGTGGCCCCTGTGGTGTCTTCAGAGGGGATCATGTTGCCGTATTGGTCAACCTGGACAACGGTCTCCATGGTGTGTGCCATTATCTGAAAAATAAAGAAATCAACACATTAAGTGACATTTTGTGTCATGTATCGGGTTAGGTGCTTGATAGAAGGCCAACTCAACACGCGAAGGTGACAGAGGTGAAACTCGGCATGAAACAGTCAACCAGATACAGCTTGGGTGATACGGGTAAGCCGGTATCAGTTTGTAAAAGAAAGCATGGTGCTGGGTTGGTATTAAGCAAACTTGGTATCCTCCCCATGTGATATGCATGTGCACCATATAGCAACGTGATATGGAGGAGGTGTGAAAATCCGACATGGTCCTACCCGATACGCTTGATGTGATACTATCAAAACTTGATATGCATGGCTTGCTCGATAATGGTGATTCAGAGTAGCCAACACCTGATATCATGTAGCCCATCACGCCTAGGCATGACGCAGATGTAAACTGATAGACTAAAAATTGGCAGTGTAGTGGTGCACAATATGGCAACGTGATATGACCAATGATGTGTGATATCGGGTTTTACCTTATTGAGGAAAGCAATTCCGGACACGTCACACGAATGAGAGTAGCTGGGAACCTATGACGAGAGAGGAGGTTGCTTTGGGCAATATGGGATCTTGCACAATACGAGAGTGAAAGCTGGTAACCTGTCATGGTTAACATCTCAAGGCTTATATAGCCATCCACAAAGAGCAGTGCAAGTAGAAAGATGGGGGCACATGTCGCATAGTTATGCAAATTGTCTTCCTAATTAAGGCAAAACAAGACTAAACATGTCACTTTGTGAGGATGAGAGAGTGACACATTACCTGATACGTGGAACCCAATATGTGATGGACGACATGTGTTCTATGCGACACGGGCACAAGAAGGTTTGCAACCCAGCACGCATATTAGTGATATGTGAAGAAGGGAGGTATATCCTGTTGCCCGACACAATTGGCCGATATCGC
The DNA here is from genome assembly GCA_963693085.1 of Alisma plantago-aquatica. NCBI lineage: Eukaryota > Viridiplantae > Streptophyta > Magnoliopsida > Alismatales > Alismataceae > Alisma > Alisma plantago-aquatica. Next base: position 70,126,380 of record OY856413.1, on the reverse strand, counting down.
CCGACACAGTTGGCCGATATCGCCCAGCACTCGTATCAGGTTGAGCACTTGACTAAGCGCCTGATATCATGTAAGCACTGGGCTTTTGGGCGACACGGGGGAAGTGCACGATATGCCTCTGTGCGTGGCACGTTCATGGGCAATGCGATATACTTGCCTGGTATGTGTAAAAACTGATATGGTGCCTCTTTTAGGCACCACCTCGCCTTGATCGTCTAGAACTATGGTGATTATTCAAGAAAGGAAGTAGAAAGCTCTTGATTTATAAGACATCATTGGCATAATTCGTAGATCTCCAACCTCATATAGTATTACAGATCAAGGCGATAAAAAAAGTTGGTGGCCCAGAAAATACGAGAGTCAATGCACGTGACGCGTGCACAGACTTGGGCTTTATTACAAAAATAGTGTTCAGAATGTTTTTCATAAGGAAAGGAAATAATAGTTCTATTCTAAGATAGTATACTTGGGCTGCCTCCCAAGGAGCACTACGGTTTTTGTCGTTAGCTTGACATCTTCAATCCTGCTCAGGCTTCTTCTTTGGGTGTGACTTTGACATCAGTCAGGGCCAGTTCAGAGCATCTTGTGAAAGTTTCATCTTCATAAAATCTTTTCACATGATGTCCATTGACCAGGAAGACTTTTGTGGGGTCATCCTTGTCGAAGAGCTCCATCATTCTAGATGGGTATATCTTTGCTACCACGAACAGTCCTGACTAGTGAGTTTGCAGTTTCCCTAGAAAAATTCAAATGGAAGATTTTAAAAGTAGAACTTTTTCACCTTCTTTGACGTCCTTCTTCTTCAGGTGAGAATCATGCCAGACTTTAGTCATTTACTTATAGATCCTCACATTCTCATAGGCATGAAGCCTAAGCTCCTCGAACTCCTGGATCTGCAAGAATATTTTATTTTTGGCCATGGTTGGGTCCATATTCAGACGTTTGATGGCTCAAAAAGCTTTATGCTCTATCTCAAAGGAGAGATGATATGCTTTCCCATTAATCAAACAGTACGGCGTGGTGCTGATTGGTATCTTAAAGGTTGTTCTATAGGCCCAGAGGGCGTCGTCTAACTTTGTAAACCAATCCTTGCGGGATTTCCCAACAGTCTTTTCTAGGATCTGCTTGATCTTTCTATTCGAGACCTCCAACTGTCCATATTGTTGACTCAAGGTCAATTAGGTCAATGTTGACTCACGTCTAAATTGACTAAACCCTTGTTTTGATGATGACTAACCATTCCACATATTGGTGTCTAATGCTTCTACATTGAGTTATTTCAGGTTAGGTTTAGACACACTCCAAATGCCCTAACTTGCGCATATCAAATTGGAGAAAAGACAAGTCAAAATAGCTACAAGTGTGCAATTTGGGATCTCTATGTAAATGACCTTAGAATTGCTTTGTAATCACTTGTAATGATTGTATGACTTGTAATTAAGCTTAGAAAAATTATTGGGACACAAAAATCCATCATTTGTACAGTTTTACAAAAATTCCAAAATACCCATAACAGGGATTTTGTCGGCCGAATTACAAACTCGGCCGATCCAGTTATTCTGGAATTTTTGATGCAATCGGCCGAGTTTCCAACTCAGCCGATTCCTGTTCGGTCGAGTTTCTATGCTGGGAAACTCGGCCGATCCACTGATCGGTCCAAGTTGAAAGTCGACCGATCGGCCGAGTTTCTCCAAGGAAACTCGGCCGACAGTCTAGCTTTCAGCCTTGTCTTTTAGTGGCTCGGCCGAATTGCCTTTATTGAAACTCGGCCGATCAGACTGTACTAAAAAGTGCAGAAAAGTGATTCTAGCCGTTGTGGAGTTGCAACAAGTGAAAATAGATCCGTTGCAAGCCACAAAACGGCTAGTTTTCGTTCACAGGTGTTCCCAAAGGCTAAGAGGCATCCCCAGCTATAAATAGGACCCCTTGGGCTTCATTCCAAGGTTGAGCATTCCATGCAAACTCTTTGAGAGGTTCCTATTCTATAGTTGAGTGCTTCCTACAGCCTCCTCTCTCTCTCTAAGCTTAATCACTTGCTACATCCATTAGAGTGAGTAGGAAATCTGTAAGAGAGCTAGTCCAATTTGTATATCTTGTGAAGCTCTCACTTCCACAACCTCCCCATCTCTCCATTCCAATCATGAAGATGAAGGTTCTCTCTCTTGTCCAAGAGAGGTGAAGAAGAACAAGGGAAGGAGTCCCTTGGTGAAGATCAAGGCTGAAGACTTGGAGCTAGAGTGGGTAAGTCCTTGGAGAAGGCAGAAGACTCAAGCTCAAGTAGGTAAGTCCTTGGTGGAAGAAGCTTCTCCGAGTGAAGGTGAAGTCAAAGGCGGAAGATCCAAGAAGAGTGGGTAATTCCTACAAGGCTGAAGACTAGAGCAAGATTGGGTAAGTCCTTGGAGAAGGCCGAAGAATCTTGCAAAGTGGGTAAGTCCTTGGTAAGGTTGAAGACTCTTTGTATTGGATAGGTAAGTCCTTTGTTGGGTCATGTATTGTATGTCTTATGAATGAATATAAGAGTGCAATTGGTTGAAGTCCTAGAGGTTGACCTCTCTAGGCAAGTGGACTGACACACTTCTAGTTTGAAGTGTAGAACCACTCTAAATAGATTGTCTACATGTGTATGTTCAATCTCTCTCATCCTTGCTATGCATGTTTTAGTTGCACTCAAATTACCTATTTAGCAACTTTATCTTATGATCTATCTTGAAGGTTTAATGAATTTTGTTTAAGTGCTTTCAGCTCTATTCACCCCCCCTCTAGAGCACCTAAGTCACCCATCTAGGATCTAACAAGTGGTATCAGAGCGGGTCTTCTCCAAGCATACTTCAACAAGTAGGAGAAGATGGGTGACTACCTAGGAGGGAGACTCTCGACCAGCCTTCCAATCTTCAATGGGAGCAACTTCCTCTATTGGAGAAGAAGACTTCAATTCTTCATCCAAGGATCAAGTCTCGAGATGTGGCAAATGGTGAACAGCCCATACATTCTACCAAAGACAAACATTGAAGAATGGGATGAAGCCACCGTGATGAAAGCAACCTTGAATGCAAGAGCCATGCACATCCTTTATGCCTCCATGACCCCCACCGAGTTCAACCGGATTTCTTCATGTGAAACAGCCTATGAGGTATGGAGAAAGCTTTGCATCACTTATGAAGGGACGGATCAAGTGAAGGAAAGCAAAGTCTACATGCTCAAGGGGCTGCTTGAAAACTTCAAGATGGGAAAGGAGGAGAGTATAGCCAACATGTACTCAAGGATCAACACCATTGTGAATGGTCTTGCTATTCTAGGTCATCCTATGTCTAGTGGAGAGATCAACTCAAAGATCCTTAGAACTCTTCCCAAGAGGTGGGAATCCAAGGTGACTTCCATTGAAGAAGCAAGGTCACTTAAGGACATCCCCATTGAAGAGCTCATTGGAAATCTACAAGCACATGAAGCTACACTTGACAAGAGGGAGGAAGTAGAAAGACAAGAGAAGAAAGAGCTAAAGAGAATGAAGAAGGCTGAAATAAAGGCTCAAATTGAAGCTATCATGGAAAAAGTCTCTCCATCCTCTCAAGCTAAAGAAGATGCCATGTACTCAAAAGGTAGACTCTACAAAGGCAAGTCCTCCTCCATCCGGTGCTTCACATGTGGAAAGAAGGGTCACTACAAGGAAGATTGCCCACAAGGAAAAAAGACCCATCTTCACAAGAAGGAGAAATGGCACTCAAGCTCAAGCGGCTCCTCCAGCTCTAGCTCAAGTGAAGATTCATGTGAAGGATCAAGCTCAAGCTCAAGTGATGAAGGAGAATGCCATTTTGCTCTTATAGCATCAACAAGTGAAGACTCAAGTGAGGTAAACCTAGACTCGTTAGATAAAGAATCTCTAATTGCTATTATTCATGATATTTGTGCCTCTTATAAGTCTTCTAAAAAGAAAAAGAAAAAGCTTGCTAAAATTGTTGATAATTTGCATATAGAACTAGATGATCTTGAATATGCAAATTCTTGCTTGCTTATTGATAAAAATGATTGTCTTAGCCAAGTAGACTCTCTTAAACTTGAAAATGCTAGTTTACTTGATAAGATTAAATTTCTAGAAGCTCAACCTCTCATGCCTAATTCTAATGAAGAACATACTTTAATTGTTGATTCTCTCATGCATGACATTGATGTTCTTAAATCTGAAAACAAAAACAAAGATTTTGTTTTGCATGAATTAGAACTAGAAAATGCCTCCTTGCTTGCTAAAATCAATGGGCATGAATCTTGTTCTAGTTCTACTAATAGAGAGAATGATGTTGCTTCTCTTCATATTGATAGAGATTCTTATTTAACTAAAACTCTTTGCCTAGAAAATGATCTTCTACATGCTAGAGATAACATTAATCAATTGTCTTCTACTATTGCTTCTCTTAAGCATGATAATGATAGTTTAAGATCTTCTTTGCAAAGATTCTTAGTTGGTAAGAAGAGTCTTAATGACATCCTACACCATTCTACTAAACAAATTGGTAGACATGGTTTAGGATATGATAGTAGTCAAGGGAACAACAAAGATAAAGGACCTCCAATGTTCCATGGAGAATCCTCTAGTTCCAAGACTATGGGCACATGCAACTATTGCAATGAAATTCGTCATTATTCTACTTGTTGTCCTTTTAGGAAAGCACCCAAGAGCAATAGGATTTGGGTTGCTAAACTAACCCCTCCGGACCCAAAAACATGATTGGGGACCACTTCATCTTTCTTCTTGTAGGTACTTGCAAATGGATTGATTTGAGCTATTGAATTGCAAATTGACTTCTCAATCCACATGAAAGAAGAAAGGTGAGATGTGCAGAGGGTGACAACAAGTGGAAAAGAAATGGTAAGCATGAAGGTAATGTTTTTATTGCTTATAACCTGTTCTAACTTGTTTTTGTCAAGTTAGTATGCACTATACATATGGTTTTTGAGTCAAAAGTGGCATTTTGTGTTTCTCTTCACACTCTTGCTCAAAAACTGTTTCTAATGCTTCTATAGTGCATTACTAACTTGCTTAGACATGTTTGGATATGGTTTGTATATTTAGCATGCCTCTAGATATGTTTTATGAAAAATATGTGCTTTTTCTACAGTAGTTTTGTCGGCCGAGTTTTGTCCTGTCTAAAACTCGACCGATAGACACCAATGGGTGTTGCCAACAGCTGCGATCGGCCGAGTTGCCAATACACAGAACTCGACCGAAAACACTGTTCACAGAGTATACAGTTGGCTTATTGAATGAGAATTTCCCTCTCAACTATATTTTCTCAACCAATAGCCTTATTCTTTGGCACTCCATTTGGTACCTTTATATATGCATATTGCCATGTTCTAAATTTCCTATCTTGCTTACAACTCTATCTCTCTAATTGCTCTAAATTGGTATATCTATATGTTGCAATTACTTGCTTTGAGTTATTTTGCAGGTTTTGATGATGATCTCTTTGGATCTCTTAGTTGTGTCTAAAATCGCTTCCGTTGTGCTCTAACTTGTTACATCTATCTAGGTGTATATCTTGTTTTGATACAACCTTGAGGTTCTTAGGGGTAATCATCTATCTAGTGAGTTATATCCTTTCATGCTTCTTAAATTTGCATATCTCTTTGTTTGGATATATCTCTACATCTACTCATAGCTTGCTTTATCTTGTGTACCTTTTGGTATCTCTTTGCTATGATCTAGATCCTACTAGTAGTCCTAACTTGTGATATCATCTACTAGTAGTTCACATACATGTAGTTCTAACCCTATCAATAAGTGGTATACTTGATCATCTATATGCTATGCTTGTATCTTGTCTCATACATACTCAAGATTGTTCCTTGGATTGCATATCTACTATCTTGAGTTGCTTGCATAACATTGTGATGCAGGGTTCATAGATCTACATGATATGTAGAAATTGGAGTTTTTTTTTGGATTTTTTATGCATATTTTGCTCCAGTTTCAGTTTTTGCTGCAAGTATAGTGCTTTTTATGCAGAAACACCCTTCTGAGCAAGACTCATTGCTTTGCCATGAGCTCCGATAGTTTTTGGTCAAATTCCATCATCTTGAGGGTCAAAATTGTAATTTATTGTTTTTCTGCAGCACCCTATCTTGCATGTTTTGGGTTGTTCAAGTATATGCTTTAACTTGCTTTTCTTTCTATGCTTGGACAAGCCCCTATCTGTGCTCTTCTACTCTCCTTATATAACTTTTGTTATCTTCTTTCTCTTAACAAGTGGTGTTTCTTAGTTTCTTCACACCCCCACCTTTTTGAAATGACAAAGGGGGAGAAAGATATGTCTTACATGAATCAAAGAAGCGTGTCCATGTAAAGGGGAGAAGGTAAATGGGAGAAGACATATATGTGTAGAACATATATGAGTAGAAGACATAGTTTCTATAAATGTTATGAAAGCTAACCATGCAGGAGAAATAGCATCAATTGAGGGGGAGTATGAGAACTCCATGCGCATCAATTGAGGGGGAGCATATGAGCTCAATCCTATTGAAACCCCTAGGTTTCTCCGAAGGTATGATTTTACGTACAAGCTTTCAATACATTTATGGAATGGTTTGTCATCTTCAAAAAGGGGGAGAATGTTGACTCAAGGTCAATTAGGTCAATGTTGACTCACGTCTAAATTGACTAAACCCTTGTTTTGATGATGACTAACCATTCCACATATTGGTGTCTAATGCTTCTACATTGAGTTATTTCAGGTTAGGTTTAGACACACTCCAAATGCCCTAACTTGCGCATATCAAATTGGAGAAAAGACAAGTCAAAATAGCTACAAGTGTGCAATTTGGGATCTCTATGTAAATGACCTTAGAATTGCTTTGTAATCACTTGTAATGATTGTATGACTTGTAATTAAGCTTAGAAAAATTATTGGGACACAAAAATCCATCATTTGTACAGTTTTACAAAAATTCCAAAATACCCATAACAGGGATTTTGTCGGCCGAATTACAAACTCGGCCGATCCAGTTATTCTGGAATTTTTGATGCAATCGGCTGAGTTTCCAACTCAGCCGATTCCTGTTCGGTCGAGTTTCTATGCTGGGAAACTCGGCCGATCCACTGATCGGTCCAAGTTGAAAGTCGACCGATCGACCGAGCTTCTCCAAGGAAACTCGGCCGACAGTCTAGCTTTCAGCCTTGTCTTTTAGTGGTTCGGCCGAATTGCCTTTATTGAAACTCGGCCGATCAGACTGTACTAAAAAGTGCAGAAAAGTGATTCTAGCCGTTGTGGAGTTGCAACAAGTGAAAATAGATCCGTTGCAAGCCACAAAACGGCTAGTTTTCGTTCACAAGTGTTCCCAAAGGCTAAGAGGCATCCCCAACTATAAATAGGACCCCTTGGGCTTCATTCCAAGGTTGAGCATTCCATGCAAACTCTTTGAGAGGTTCCTATTCTATAGTTGAGTGCTTCCTACAGCCTCCTCTCTCTCTCTAAGCTTAATCACTTGCTACATCCATTAGAGTGAGTAGGAAATCTGTAAGAGAGCTAGTCCAATTTGTATATCTTGTGAAGCTCTCACTTCCACAACCTCCCCATCTCTCCATTACAATCATGAAGATGAAGGTTCTCTCTCTTGTCCAAGAGAGGTGAAGAAGAACAAGGGAAGGAGTCCCTTGGTGAAGATCAAGGCTGAAGACTTGGAGCTAGAGTGGGTAAGTCCTTGGAGAAGGCAGAAGACTCAAGCTCAAGTAGGTAAGTCCTTGGTGGAAGAAGCTTCTCCGAGTGAAGGTGAAGTCAAAGGCGGAAGATCCAAGAAGAGTGGGTAATTCCTACAAGGCTGAAGACTAGAGCAAGATTGGGTAAGTCCTTGGAGAAGGCCGAAGAATCTTGCAAAGTGGGTAAGTCCTTGGTAAGGTTGAAGACTCTTTGTATTGGATAGGTAAGTCCTTTGTTGGGTCATGTATTGTATGTCTTATGAATGAATATAAGAGTGCAATTGGTTGAAGTCCTAGAGGTTGACCTCTCTAGGCAAGTGGACTGACACACTTCTAGTTTGAAGTGTGGAACCACTCTAAATAGATTGTCTACATGTGTATGTTCAATCTCTCTCATCCTTGCTATGCATGTTTTAGTTGCACTCAAATTACCTATTTAGCAACTTTATCTTATGATCTATCTTGAAGGTTTAATGAATTTTGTTTAAGTGCTTTCAGCTCTATTCATCCCCCCTCTAGAGCACCTAAGTCACCCATCTAGGATCTAACACATATGTCTGGGGATGATAAGGGATGGCAACTTTATGTCTAACCTCATACTTCTTTAGCAACAACTTAAATTTCTTGTCGGCGAAATGTGATCCTCTGCCACTAATCATAGTTATGGGGACCCCATATCTTGGGAAGATAACCTTTGTAAAGAGCTTTATCACAGATTTAGCATCACAAGTGGTGGTGGCCACGACTTCCACCCACTTTAAGGCATAGTCCACTACAGCTAGGATATACTGAAAACCATATGATGAGGGGAAAGGTCCCATGTAATCGATTCCCCAGATGTCAAAAATCTCAACTTCAATCTAGTCGAACAAAGGCATCTCATTCCTGATTGTAAGACATTGGTCGTTGTTCTTTCTACTTTCAGATGTCCTCCATAAGGAGAGGAGTTGCATTCATACATAATCTTTGGGGCTTCATCTTCTGGTATGCACCTCCTATAGAGGTTGTCATCACATCGCTTGAATAGCAGAGGTTCGTCCCAGTAATAGTACTTAAAATTAGAGAAGAATTTCTTCTTATGATTATAAGTAATTTCTGGGGGAACCTATTTACAGGCTAGATAATTGCAAATATTTGCATACCATGGTCCTTCTGGGTTGTCTGCTTTGGCAGAGTAGATTGCCTCGTCAGTGTAGCTCTCGTTCACTGGAAGTGGGTGATCATTCTTCATCCTAATTCTAGAGAGATGATCAACAACCACATTCTCAGTATCCTTCTTATCAATGATTTCGTGATCAAATTCTTGAAGTAGTAATGACCAACGTAGTAGCCTAGGCTTGGAATCTTTCTTTTGCAACAGATATTTGATGGCCCCATGATCCGTATAAACAATTACCTTGGATCCCATAAGATATGAACGGAACTTATCAAATGCATAGATGATGGCTGGCATTTCTTTTTCTGTTGTGGTATAATTGATCTGGGATTCATCTAACGTTTTTCTAGCATAGTAAATTATGTGGTGCTTCTTGTCCTTCTTCTGTCCAAGGACTACGCCTATCGCATAATCACTGGCATCACACATCAACTCAAACGGAAGATTCTAGTAAGGTGATAGGATGATGGGAGAAGAGGCCAGTGCATCTTTGAAGGTGGAGAACACTGCGAGGCATTCTTCAGTGAACTCAAACTTTATGTCCTTCATTAGCATATTAGATAAGGGTTTTTCTATCTTTGAGAAACCTTTAATAAATATTCAGTAATACCTGACGCGTCCCAAGAAGCTTTGAACTCCCATCAGAGATGTGGGTGGGGGTAGTTTTGCAATAGCCTCAACCTTTGACTGGTTGACTTTGATTCCTCTGTTTGATATCTTATGTCCCAACATGATGCCTTCCTGTATCATAAAATGATTTTTTTACCAGTTGAGGGTCAGGCTTTGTTCTTCGCATCTCTTCATCGTGAGGGATAAATTCTGTAAATAGTCCTTGAAGAAGCCTCCATAGACACTAAAGTCATCCATGAAAACTTCCATTTTGTCCTCTAAGAAATCGGTGAAGATAGTGTTCATGCATCTTTGAAAGGTTACAGGTGTGTTGCAGAGCCCGAAAGGCATTCTCTGAAAATGTGTAGGTTCCATAGATGTAAGTAAACATCATTTTCTCTTGGTCATCTGGGTGGATTGGGATTTAATAAAATCCTGAGTACCCGTCTAACCAATAGAAATACAAGTGGTGTGCTAAATGCTCAAGCATCTGATCGATTAAAAGGAAGTGGGAAATGGTCTTTTTAGGTGGCAGCGTTTAACTTTCTATAATCGATACACATCTGCCAACCTGTAATAGTTTTTGTTGCGACTTCAACGCCATTGTCCCCCTTGACCACCGTAATTCCTCCTTTCTTGGGCACCACCGGGATAGGGATTACCCAGGTGCTATCTCTGATAGAGTAGATGATGCCAGTGTCACGAAGCTTAATAACTTCTTTGCTGACTACCTCCCGCAACTTCTCATTAATCTTCCATTGTGGTTGTGCGCATTGTTTGGCATCCTTCTCAAGATGTATTATATGCATGCACACAGAGAGACTTACCCCCCTCAGGTCTTCAATGGAATAACCCAAAGTTTCCTTCTATGACTTCAACTCAACTAGCAGTTGCTCTTTTTGTTCATCAGTTAAATTGGAATTGATAATGACTGGGTTCATTCTCTCCTCATCTAGGAACTAATATTCCAGACCCTTCGACAGATCTTTTAACTCGGGTGGGGTCTTCTTCTCTGGATCTTCAGTGGGATTGCTATGTGGTGTGACATACATCACAGTTTCAATGGGATCATCAGATTCGGTCTGCTCTGTTTCATCTAGAAGGTCCAAGAGCTCTTTCACTTATGGGTCCTCAATAACTTTTGTGTCACTAACCAAAGCGTGGATCAACAGGTCCATCATAGCCTTCTCCTTTTTTACCTAATCATAGAATTTTTGGTAGCTCTCGACAAAGTAAGACAATTTGAGGAATGAGGGGGGTTTTATGAAGTCACAGATGTTGAAATCGATGTGTTGTCTTCGAACTCTAATGGTTATCATCCTTGCCTCCACGTCGATGAGTGCTCTCCCAATCGCTAGGAAGGGTCTCTCGAAGATCATCGGGCAGCTAGGATCCTCCAAGGTGTCAATGAGGATGATATCGCATGGTATAAAGAAATGCCCAACCCTGATGGGTACATCTTCTACCACTTTGACTAGTTTTGTAAAGGTATGATCCACCAGTTGGATCCTCGTGTTGGTGCTTACTATATCAGTAAGCCCCAATCCTCTTGCAAGAGAGAGTGGCATGAGACTGATGCTCACCCCCAGATTAGCTAGTCCTTTTTGGGTGACGTTATCTCCAAGATGGAAAGGGATTACAAAAGCGCCAGGGTCCTTTTTCTTAGAAGGCATACTTGCCTTCATAAAAGAGATGGACATCTAGGCTAATTTCACTATTTCGATGTCCTCAGCTCTCCTTTTTTTTGAAATCAAATCTTTGAAAAACTTGTCATAGGTGGGCATCTTTTCAATGGCATCCAAGAAAGGTATGTCGAGGTGTAGTTTTTTTACTACAGTTATAAACTTCTCATATCTCTTCTTTAACTAGGCCTTCACTAGCTTGTGCGGGAAAGGTATGTGGGGTGCATATCTATCTAGATGCTCTATAGAGGCATCTTGACTGCTTCCCTTATCTACTACTTTCATTTTCTTGGCAGGTACTTCTACAGGATCCTCAAGTGTTACATCGTTTACCGGTATTGTGGTACGGTTGGCTTTTGCTCTTTGTTCATCAGTAGAATGCAACACCATTCCCGATCTCAGAACAACCATCTTTGTAGTTTCATTTCCTCTAGGGTTTGCCTCGATGCTGGAAGGAAATATTCTCACCTGATGGTTGATACTCTGAGCCAAACTTGCCAACTGTTGGTCTATCTTCTTGTTATGCTGCTGGAGCTCCCCGATCTTGGCTGAGAAACCTCCCATCTTCTATTACATGAGATTGAGCAACATTGAGCTATCCACCAAACTTTTGTGTAGCTTCTCTTTCAATTCGTTATGCTTTTTAGTGAAATAAATTAACTCGGTCATCATTTATGGCCTCTATTGTTGATTTTGTTGTGTATTCGGGTAACTTCTTTGTTGCTGGAAGTTAGCTTGGCGTTGCTAATTCTGCAAACCACCAGAAGAGGTCCCGCCGATTAGCTGATGTGAATTTTCTATAGCACTAGTGTTCCCATAGGAGAACCCTAGGTGGTCAAGGCATCGGTACTGAACATAGTTTACATTTTCCATACTTTCTTCGTCAAGATCAACCTCCACAGTTGTGTGCGGGCAGAAGTCAGAAAGATGATAAGGCTCTCTGCATGTGACACAGCTCCTGACCATTTCTTGCCGGGTCTTGCTTTTGTAGCTGTGTTCTTTCAAGGTTTGAACATCGATCACTATCTTGTCTAGCTTGGTTGATATAGCTTCTATCACTTTTGATTCTCCAAGTGTTGAGTGACTTGTTGATTCTCTCTCGTACTCATTGTCTTGTTGGTTTGTGGCCATGTTGTCGATGATCTCCCTGGCTCTCTGAGCATTGAGACCCAAGAAATCACTACCTACTGCAGCATTCAAGGATTTCCTTTCGCTGATACATAGGCCATTGTAAAAGGTGGTAATCGGGCTTGGCTCAGAAAAGCTGTGGTGTGGGAATTTGCACTGATATCCTTGGAATCGCTTCCACGTCTCATGTATATTCTCTGAAACCTTATGTGAGAATCGGCTAATCTTATTCTGACATTTTATGGTCCTCTCAATAGGGAAGAACTTGGCTATGAAGGCATTTGCAAGATGCTCCCAGTTTGGGACGCTTCCATCCTGGAGGCTTGAGTACCACTCCAGTGCCTTGTCCTTCAGAGAAAAAGGGAAGCACTGGGTGTAGATATAGGTTATCGGGACCCTGTTAATCTTGAAAGTCTTACATTCCCTCTTAAACATTGTGAGATGATTGTAAGGGTTCTCTTCGATGTTGTTTCCTCCAAAGAGATTGTGTTGCAACAATTGGAGAAAACCTGGCTTCAGCTCAAAGTTTGCCACATTGAGCGGTTGCTCCACCACTGGGTTCCTTTCCTCATTTGCCCTCACTTGAACAAAAGATCAAAGGGATCTAGCCTCGGGGGCCTGTTCATCCATTCTTATGATAGAAAAGGGATGCAAGTAATTGAAAGGAGGAAGTACAAAAAGATAAGGGTGGCAAGGTAGATATGTACAATATGTATCTATAGTTTTAAATACATATATAAAAAGTTTTTGACAAAGTGCAAGTAAGACTTGGGTTCGTAAAATGGTATTCGTTGCCTAGTCCCGGGTAACGACACCAAAAAGTTGGTCAACCTTAAATGTGGGTCCAAAAAGGAGAAGGAAGTAGGTCTAGGTCATCAGACTTTTATAATTTATAATACATGAATGTTTAAGACGCCCACAACTAGCACAGGGTCGAAGTAGTAGTTCAGGGTTGAACATAAGGACTAGGGGGAATAGCACTTCAGAACCAAAGTTCAATTTGTCTAAGTTGTTGAAAAGCCAAGGAATAAGGTTTGTTGTAAGAAAGCATAATCGGAAAGAATTTGAAAGAATTAAACTAAAATATATCTCCAAGGGGAGTTACCAGAAAGATAAAGGGCTTAGGTATTTTGGGGTTTAGCAGTTTTTAGGGTAGTTTTGCATACAAGAAAAACTAAAGAGAGAGAACAATCATTCGGGCTAGTTATAGGACTATATGTCTATGTGGTGGCAGCTTTGACTCATATGTCACTGCCTTTTTACTCGTACTGACCGAGGGGAAGAGATCTTAGGATACTGACACTCCTAGATCTTGTACGGAACTGAATAGCCCTTTGTAGGGGCCAGTTGGAATTTGAATGGTATGATTCAAATTCCCCAGGGTGTAATAAAAGATGTAATACAGCCGTGTAGCATATTTGTTTAGGGTTATACACAACGTTTCACATTCGATGACAACCCTTGTTTGTTATCTTTACATAAAGATGATGTTTAGTGCAATTAAGAGATAGTAGATATACTTAGGTTGTGGATATGGTTAAGATTGTATATGCGTACATATGGTAGCTATGCTTGTGTCGATTACTATACTACTACTGTTGATTATAATCATGATGCTAGCTATCTCATGTTGTTAGTTATGTTTATCATGCTAGCCATGCCTTGTAACTAGAGATGCATATATTGCTAATCATGCTTATCCAGATAGTTGTGCTTATGTTGTTAGCTCTTCTTATGATGTTGATATGTTCAACCTATTAGACATGATAATGTTGTTAGCTATGCTTATGTATCTAGACTTATTCATAATGATAGAGATTCTATGTTACTAGACTTTCTCATGATGCTAGATATGCATATACTAGTGAATTGCTTATATTGTCAACAAGATAAAGGATGATGGTCTGACTAATGATGATAATTATTATCTACTCCTTTATGTATTTTTTTAATCATCAGTGTTGCTGAGCTTATTTGTTATATCTGATTAAACTTCATAATTATTTAATTACTTAAAAATATTGTAATCAATAAACATTGTTGGAGGTTATATCTCTTGCTAGGACATGGGTCTCACCCTTGTGGTTCGCCACATATTCTTGGGTAATTGGCAGTGATGGCAAAAGAATCGTGGAAGTAAAGAGGAGCTATAGTAATGAATCTTTGAGAAAATTGATTAGATGTCTAGTGTGTCCTAGAGTCATCCCTGTACTCTCAGATTTGGGTAGGAAAAGTTTTTATATGGTGTTTCAAACGAATCAGACTTTTGTTAGCATATTAATGTTTATTTGTGTGGGATATATGAATATTGTTCTCCTATGTATATATGTTGTGGCTAAGGCAATAGAAAAATTTGTATCAAATTCTTGGCATAGTATGGATATAAGAAAGATGTTGGGCTCTTATACAACTGTTTCTGAGCGGGTGTTGACGTTGAAATCGGTTTTAATTTATCCATATTTTTGGATATGTGATTAATTAGTGATTGATTGTGTTTTATGTTTTGAGTAATCTCATTTAGTGAACGAGTTCTCACAGATATCAAATCTTAAGTAAACACAGGCATTCTAGCACAAAAGGGAGAAAAATTATTTTACAAGTAATCTTTTTCTAAATTATTGCTCCTACTCATAGAAATGGCATATTGTGACACCCACAACCTACGACCCACCAAAGATGAGGTAAACAAAATGTACTCAAGTGCAATCAGAAGGGCTATAGATCCACAACCATCAACCAACATCGAACAAAAACCATGAACTAGTGTTGCAAATGAAACAACACAAGCCGGAGGAAAGGATAAACTGACGACCAGGAAACGCACAACCAAGGCATCAGACATCCACCCAAGAAAGAATGAAGTGAAAAAATAGACATCCTTGGAAGACCTACCAGATTGCAATGATGAAGGTTTCTATATTCCACCACCTCTTTCCATCATCACAATTATAATAACTTAGAGGGTCGTCAAGCCAAGTTCCCCATCTTCCGCACAAGAACGTACTCCAGAGGATGAGAAGGGACCAAGCCATGGTCCTGAGGCATCCAAGCAACCAACACTTACCCCCTGTTGCATCAGGAGCTAAAAAAACAATGAATAATGAGCATGAAGGTGAGCAAGAGAATCCAATGCAACCACTAGAAAAAGATCAACGCCCCTCCCCTTTAAAAGAACAATCGGTTGCATCATCATCTCAGCACCAGCAACAATAAAACCCAAAGAATGGAAATAATACCAACAACATATCCCAAAATTCGAGAGCAATTGGGATGTCAAGTCAACACCCTCTTCCAGCATGTGCACAATTCTTCTTCACAGACTTAGTCCTTTTCTCATAACCTACAAGTGCTAACAATGTAGGTATTGAAGATAGAAGAAAGGATAGTCGACCTACTAGAATTCATGAGGGACGTACTCTTTAACAAACTGGACATGATGCAAGACATCAAGACAATATCAGATGAGATGAAAGATCTTGTGAAAGAGAGGGAAAATATGTGCACTAAAAAGAGATGATGTGCAAAGGTTATGAAGAGGCAATGTGAAATCTACAAGTGGAGTGCAAACAAATGGAGGAATGGTGTGTCAAACATGCATCCCGACGTCAAGCTATCCCTTCACCATCTCGAGCCCCTCAATGATGATGTACAAAAAGGTCATGAAGCAGCAAGTGCACCACCGTCGCACAAAGAAGAAAGTGTAAATGTACATAAGGATCATTTAGAAGATATTGCCAAGCAAAAGGAGAAACCAAGTCTTGTAGAGCCAGAGGTTAGCGATGGCGCAAAGAGCATTATACCATGGATGGACTTAAATTCTCAACCCACAGACAACGAGTGGGATCTAATAGAGCAACCTATAGGAGATACAGTTGGCAGAGATGAACCAAGTGCTAAACAATCATTCTCCTTCGACACCACAACAGTCAACAAATGCTTGGAGGGAATGGATACCAGTATGGATCTTGTTGATTATTATCTTCAGGGGGCCATCTAGAATGAACTTAATGATGTTGTATATGATAGTAAGATGGCGACCACACTAGAACAACTCAATAAAGTTGTGCTCAAGACACCGTCTACTGCAAATAAAATATGAAGACAAGACTGTTGGCTCAGGGACAGAAGAAGCCATAGTCAAGGAAGAATTAAAGAAGACTACTAAAGATCTTGCTTCTACATGTACCCCTGCTACTGTTGCATCAGCCATAAATGCACATCAGTCTGGCAAAGGGACATCATATGATGAGGAAGGCAGCCTTGCAACATTCTTCATCAATGAACCTATAAAAGAATGGGACCCGCATATCAAACAAGAAGATATTGTTGCAGCACCCCCTCTTCGGTGCAAGTTGGTAGGCATGGACATGGCATCACTTTCTAGAATAACATCCAGGGATGTCCATGTCCTAGCTGATGTTCTAGATGAAATTCTTCCAGGCATAGATATTTTTTATAACAACAAAGGACGGACTCTAACACAGAAACACCTCATAGGGATCTTCTTAAAGAGGGCATGAGTACACAAAAGCTTATTTAAAGCACCTTTCATGTGTTTCAAGGTTTGTTCTTAATCTGAATTTTTCTTTTGAGAATTAACTTAGCCTTGAAGATTCAATGGATATCACATTTAAGAAATAAAGAATACATCATCTCTATATATATAGTAGAAAAAGTTATTTTTGTTGGAACAGTTCCCTCCACTTGATGGTCTATCTTGCCCATGTCTTGTGCACTTTGTCGATGTATTCACTTGCATCTTTCCATTCCCTACATTTCATATAATGAAAATGAAGTACATTGATATAACATACTTCTTTTAACTCTTAATAAGTACCTTTCATGTGTTGCAAGGTTTGCTCTCAGTCTGAATTTGCTTTTGAGAATTAACTTGGCCTATATGATTCACTAGATATCACATTTGAGAAATTAAGAATACATCATCTCGATATATCTAGTAGAGTGGGTCATTTTTTTGGGACAGTTACCACTACTTGATGGTCTGTCTTGCCCATGTCTTGTGAATTGGTCTGTCTTGCCCATGTCTTGTGAATTCTATCGAGGAATTCACTTGTGTCTTGCCATTTCTTGCATATCATATAATGAAAATGAAGTACATTGATATAAAAAACTTCTTTTAACTCTAAATAGGTACCTTTCATGTGTTGCAAGGTTTTCTCTAGGTATGAATTTTGCTTTTGAGAATTAATTTGGCCTTGACGATTCACAAGATGTCACATTTAAGAAATAAAGAAAACATCATCTCTATATATCTAGTAGAAAAAGTCATTTTCGTTGGAACATTTACCTCCACTTGATGGTCTATCTTGCCCATGTCTTGGGAATTTTGTCGAGACATTCACTTCTACCTTTCCATTCCCTGGATTTCATATAATGAAAATGAAGTACAATGATATAACATACTTCTTTTAACTCTAAATAAGTACCTTTCGTGTGTTGTAAGGTTGCTCTAGGTTTGAATTTTTCTTTTGAGAATTAACTTGGCCTTGAGGATTCACTTGATATCACATTTGAGAAATAAAGAATACATTATATCTATGTATCTAGCAGAAAAAGTCATTTTGTTGGGACATTACCTAATGCAATGACTATTTCTTCAGTGGAAGCCTTGCTTATTGGGTTGGTTTTCTTGATGATAGTGTTCATAGAGATACGGTTAGGAGGCATTTTCCTATAGGACACAAAAGTTAAACTGAGATAATATAATTGAGTAATATGAAAGAAGTTACATATGATCAAAATCTCTTGTAAAGAGGGATAATTCTTACCATAAATTGACTATATTTTCTTTTATTAGTAAATTCAGTTATAAAGTTCTTATCTACTTGATTCATTTTAGGATCTAGGTCTGATCTCACCCAAAGCTCAATTTCGTCATATGACATATTTTCCACTAAAATTTCTTCATCTGATATATTTGTATCAAAAGAGGCAACGTCGACGGGAATATCATATGTGTCTCTAGGAACCCAAGAGAAAATTATATTTAAATTTCAATCTTCAGGATCAGCAGAATAGAAAACTTGTTTTGCTTGTTTAGGGAATATAAAAGGTTTGTCGTCAAATGCAAGCTTGGTTGTATCAATGATGGTGAAGTTAATATAATCCCTTTTCACTCCAACTTCATCATCAGTATCATATCACAAACACTTAAAAAGATAGTATGGATCTAAATGTTGGAACTGAACT
The DNA here is from genome assembly GCA_963693085.1 of Alisma plantago-aquatica. Taxonomy (NCBI): domain Eukaryota; kingdom Viridiplantae; phylum Streptophyta; class Magnoliopsida; order Alismatales; family Alismataceae; genus Alisma; species Alisma plantago-aquatica. Next base: position 70,107,908 of record OY856413.1, on the reverse strand, counting down.
TCATATATAGCCAATAAAACTCCATAATATAACTTGTCATCTGGTCCAACAGTTGCAACGCCACTATTTTGTGTTATTGATAACATCTCATTTTATGAATTTTTTACTCCTATTTATTTCTATATTGACATCCCTTTTATGGATCTTCCTGTCTATTTTAATATCTTTGAATAAAATATGGATTTGACTTAGTATCCTTTCTCACTCCATGCAGAATCATCATAGGCAATGAACGTGACATTATCTCATCCGTAATGGTCCATGGATGTCTCGCCCGAGATGGATCCAATGATCAGTGACCCATCGTCATGACCGCGGTTGTACATCAGGAGTCTCAGTGCTTACCAACCGCAACAATAGTTCGCAACCAAGAATGTTGATGCAACCATGATGCATGGTCTTGACCGAGACATATCCTATTATTAATGGGTGTATCAGTCTCAACCACTATTAAGGTCTTGGTCGTAACAGCACCTCCAAGTCGAGAACACCGCCTCAACTGAGACAAATGTTACAAACTCTAGTGATGGTCATGACCGTGACAATGGTCTCGTTCAAGACATGTGTGGCGACCGCTACACAAAAGTAGGTCGATGGACAGTGCCTATAAATAGGCCCTGATCTCACACATATGATGGGGGCATCAAGGACGAGGAAGTGTTTCCCAACTCCAAAGCCATCCTCATTCATCATCATTGGTCTTGGACCTCCAGAGATAAAAGTTGGAGGTAAGACAAGGCCTGCCATCAACTTCTTTGAAAGGAGGACTTGTCATCTTCCATGCCTACACCAGATCTACATTTGAAGAAGTATCGTTGGTGTATCGCCTCCTTCCTTCTTTAGATCTATCATCTGCCTCACGATGCACCCCCCCTCTTCATTTATCTTGATGTATCCATACTTTTGTAAAATCATTATGCTACTTGTTAACATGAGTGGCCAAAGACTTCGCTTGGGTTGGGAGTAGCCACTAAGGTTCTCCCAATGTGTATATACTTACATCCTTTTGAATATATATATACTCCTAGCAATGGCTATCTCCATACTCTCATTCTTAAATGCTTCACTTGCATGATTAGCTACCATCTTGTGATGTATGATTGTTAATGCCTCGAAAGAATAGTATTAATCTTATGTAAGTTATGGAATTGCATAAATGTATGAAAATGTTGGAATGCTAAAGCTAATGATCATATGGATTGCTTTCTGATTGTTTGTTTGTCATCTCAAGAGAGAGATGACCTTATAGTCTAGATCTATCCTAATCTTGAGAGAGGAGGGAATAGACATATATGATGATTGCTTGTAATCTTGCTAAGGGTATACAAAGGGGTGTGAGTTTTGCATGTTGGTGAGAGATCTTAGTAGGTGAAACCCAATCCAAGTTTCCACCCATACTTTGGTTACATCTTTCTAGTTTGATATTATTCTCTTGTTTTGTTTTCTTAACTTTGCTTTTATTTCTTTGTTTGGAGTAACACCATTCCATAAGGAACACCATCTTAATCTACCCCTTCATTTGGTGTATTCGAATTTGAGGCTCTACATTCCTAACACTTACCAACCTTATCCTTGTGGTTCGATCCCGATCTACTACATCAGACCCCGTATAATATTTTTTGGGGCATGAGTGTCGGGTTATAAATCTAAGAGTTTGACTACTCTAGATCTGCTCTGTTTTGTACATCCAATTTAAGCCGATCATTTACACGACTGCACTTTATACATTTTGGTTCAAATGTGTATCCATTAACGTAATAACCATGATAAGAAATGCTTTAATTGACGATACTTCTAATAAATATTTGAGACTTTCTAGAATGTGTTGTTTCTTCCTTAACTCTCTAGCCTATTAAAAGCAAATAGATTTAGGTGTCCATATAATACAATTATGTCTAAAAATAATATAAAAAATGCTTACATCATCATTAAACCAGTGCAAAAAAATTCTATGTTGTTCTAATTTGATGTCATCTTCACACCATGAAGGATATATAGAACCTAAGATGTCTGCATGATGCCTACAGAAACAATAAAATACACTTCTAGTAATGCTACCATAAAATAAGAAGAAGAAATAATTGAAATAATTCCTCAACTTACTTTATGTAGTCATTGATAGCATCATCATTGAAAAGGATAAAATGATGAACTTGATGAGTTTCATTGATAGAAAGAGCAATAAATTTACCAGCTCCAATTGGTCCATCCTCATACTTGGGACTCTATTTTCTTTGAAATATAAATAACATAGGTAATGGCAACAAAATGTAGCCACTTCATCTCTCAAATAACTATCAACAATGGAACCTTCTCGATTACTTTTATTTCTCACGTATTTCTTTAGAGTAAATAGATATTTGTCTATTGGGTACATCCACCTAAATGGATGAGGACCAAATATTTTATCCTGAGTTGGAAGATCCACAGATAGGTGAACCATTTCATCAAAAAACTTTGGAGGGAATATCTTCTCCAATTTGCACAAAATTAGAGGTATTGCATGCTCAAGTTTTTCCATGCTTTGAACATCAATAGATTTAGCATGCAATTGTTCGAAAAATAGGGAGAATTCCATCAAATATTTTCCTACTTGTTTTGAAGTGGTTTTACTTAAGGCCAGGACAAGCAATTGTTGCATTAGAATGTGACGATCATGACTTTTTAGGCCCACAAGCTTCTTCTGATGAAGTTGAACTAACTAAGAGAAACTACAAGAATATCCATGTGGTAATTGAAGATCTTTTGAAATTATAAGAAAGATTTCTTTTTCCTTAGGAGTCATGCTATAAGATGTAGGGGATAACAACTTTTCCATTACTCGTTGCCTTCTTTATTCACAAAGAGTTCCTAATCTTCAACTTATCCATGTCTAAACGAGCATTGATGTTCTCTTTACTTTTGCCATCCTTATACAACAACCAACTCAATAAATTAGCAGATATATTTTTTGATATGCATTACATCCAAACTATGGAAAACTAAAAATTTACTCCAGTATGGAAGTTCAAAAAAATATTTTTCCTTTTCCGACCAAGAGGAAATTGTTGTCTGACATTTGGTATATTGGATGTTTCCCTCTTTAATATAACATTATCATAATCATCCCATAGAAGAAAGAGATTTTGGTGCATAATCAAGTTCAATAGTTCCATTAAAGTGTTGCTCATCATATTTCCATGGGTGGTCAATAGGAAGAAATACTCTATGCCTCATGTATGCTAATTTGTGATTAAATGGAAAATAAATGGATGTTGTGTCAATGTGATATTTAGGACAGCCATAAGTTCCACTTGATTTTTTAATAGACAACATCCTATATGTAGGGTAGTCACTTATGGTTCTCAAAAGAGCAACCCACATCCTAAAAGTTGCACACTTTTCATCATCATATGTATCAACACCCACTATCCACAACAGATTAAGTGCATCAATTAGTGGTTGTAAATAGACATCAATGTCGTTTCCCAGAGACTTTGGCCCATCGATTAGAAGAGGCATCATAAAATATGATTGTTTTGTTACTAAATAAGGAGGCAAATTGTAATTTAGGATAATCATTGGTCAAGTACTATGACTGGCTCCATATGTCATATTAAAAAGACTGAACCCATCAGTAGATAGCTCTAGTATAACATTACAAGGTTCACTATTGAATTCAAGATGTTTTTTTATCAAAACCCTTCCAGATTTCTAAATCCTAAGGATGACTCCTCTTACCTACGAGTGGTTTTGGGCTAGTATGGTGATATGTCATCAAGTTATCCATTTTGGTTGAATTGAACATCCTCTTCAATCTAGGAATAATGGAGAGATAACGATAAACTTTCACATGAATCTTAGAATATGTCTCTTTGTTAGGATTTTTAGGCTTCCATCTTGATGTTTTACACCTTAAACATTCATCTAGATTGGCTTGATCACCTCTATATAACATGCAATCATTTATACATGCATGTATCACTTCTTTTGTTAGACCTAAAGAAGAAATCAACTTGTTCATCTCCTACCAAGTCTTAGGAAAGTTGTTATTCACTGGAAATACCTTACATAGTATCTAAAAAGGCTCTGACATTAATTTATTGGTCCAATGATTATCACACTTACTATTAAAAAGATTAGAGACAAAATGCAATGTTGAATATTCACAACCTTCATACACAGGTGTATTAGCTTTTTTTTTTGATAAACGGGTCGATCCTGTTCATTACTCAACATAGTCAGAAATTACATAGTTCAGAAGAGACTGAGGGATGTCCCCTACCTCATCAGTGTACATGAAGTTTCTGGCTTTCGCAATCTTGGCTACCTCATGTGCCACCATATTACAGGATCGGCAAACGTGCATAAAGGAAATGGAAATAAAATCAGCAGCAAGGACTCTAATATCATCAACAATGAGACCAAGATGGTCCCCCCTCTCCGTCGATGTAGTCAGCGCCGCAATGACCGTGATCGAATCAGACTCAATCTCCACCGCCGTCCACCCTTGCTGACGTGCAAGTTGGACGCCGTCCAAGACCGCTACCGCCTCGTAGATGTCCACACTCCACTCTCCCCACAATTGGCGCCCATGAATAGCTGTTGCCCGTCCCTGGTGATCTCGTCCCACGATGCCCACGCCCGTCCTCGTGCCGGTCTTCACCGCTGCGTCAGTGTTAATCTTCACTATCCCCATCCCCGGCCTTTTCCATCGCTTAACATCATTGATACTCTGTGGCTGTTGTTATCCCTGTGGTGTTGCCCGTGCACTCCATGTGTCAAGGATATATGCATGTGCTGCCCTGGTAAAAAAAGGTAGACATCTCCCATCATCCTGGAACACTTTATGATTTCTATACGTCCATATCCCCCACATGTTGGCGACTACATCCGTAAACTCCTGTTGTTCTAGCCCATCATATAGCTCCAGTATCGTTTGCCTAGGCGATTGAATATGAGCTGATGCAATGATAATAGTTGCATGTGTTGAGCTCCACATTTTCCTGGCTTCTACACAACAAAAGAGCATATGCTGGACTATCTCCTTTTCCTCATGGCACAAAGGGCACATGCCATCCACATGGCAGTGTATGTCAAGCAATCTACCCATAGTAGCCATGCCACCTATAGTAACCCACCATAAGAAATGTGCAACTTTAGGCGGCCAAGAAAGGTCCCATACAACCTTCCAGATCTGCTCAGCAGTCACCCGTCTAGCTTCAATGAAGGCCCTCTTCCCTAGCAGCCCCAACCAATATGCTGATCTGGTAGAAAAATTCTCTCTTTTATCCGGCCACCAATATAAAATATCCTCTGGAAGTCTGGTACTAATAGGGGTGCTCGCAATCAGCCCGCACACCTGTACAGGAAAAAACTCATGGACCTTCTCCATGTTCCATGCTAATGTGTGTGGATCTATCAAGTCACTGACCATAGAAGGCTACCATATAGACGTATCATGCTCTGTCGTTATCTCTCCATGATAGTTGTGTATCCAGCTGTCCTCCCAAACTCTAATGCTCTCTCCGTTTCCCACTCTCCATTTTGTCCCTTCAAGAACCACTGCTTTTTCCGCCCAGAGACTTCTCCAAGTGTAGCTAGGATTGTACCCCCTAGACGCTTTTAAAATAAAGGTGGAAGGAAAATACCGTGCCTTGAGTACCCTGTATGCCAGTGAAGATGTTTTGGTCAATAGCCTCCACACCTGTTTTGCCAAAAACGCATGGTTAAAAACATGCATGTTTCTAAAGCCAAGGCCACCGTCTCTTTTCGGCTTGCACAGAGACGCCCAACATTGCCATGATATTTTCCGCTCACTATCTTTAGCTCCCCACCAAAATCTTACAATGCAACTCTGAATCTCATCCAGTATCCCTGCCGGTATCTGAAACACACTCATGATATAAGAAGGTATTGCCTGCACAATAGACTTAATCAACACTTCCTTGCCCGGATTAGATAGCAACCTTTCTTTCCAACCCTACAGTTTCCTCCAGATCTTGTCTTTTATGAAGTGGAACACCTGCTTCTTTGACCTCCCAATGACCGTGGGCAGCCCCAAATATTTTGCGTGTCTGTCAACTTCTTGAACACCCAGCTGATATTTAATGGCCTCCCTTATGTCTTGTGGTACTCCCTTACTAAAAGCAACCTCGGTCTTCATAAGATTAATTTTTTGACCCGACGCCTGCTCGTACTAGCTAATTATATTAGCTAAATTCAGGCATTCGTGACGAGACACTCTAGTAAAGAGAATGTTGTCATATGCAAAAAAAAGATGTGAAATGCACGGGCCATGCCTGCTCGCCTTAATCCCATGGATCAAGTTTGCATTAGCACCATGTATAAGGGAAGTAGAGAAAGCTTCAGCACAAAGAATAAATAAGTAGGGAGAAAGAGGGTCACCCTGTCGCAGTCCGCGGAGAGGCTTGAGGCTTCGGGTCCGGTCACCAGTAATGACAAAGGAATGTTCCACAGACGAAATGCACCCCCAAACTTTATGCCTCCATCTACTCCCAAACCCCATCTTCTGTTTTACAAAATCTAGAAAATTCCACTCCACCCTGTCATAAGCTTTGGACATGTCCAGTTTCAATGCCAGGAAACCCTTTTTATTTTTTCCTTCACTCTTCATCTTGTGGAAGAGTTCATATGCAACAAGCGCATTATCAGTAATCATCCTCCCAGGAATAAATGCACTTTGGTTCTCAGAAGTGATCCTATCCATGAACGGTTTAAGTCTATTGGCCATAACTTTTGATGCAATTTTGTAGATGACATTACACAAGCTAATTGGCCTGAAGTAGTACGTCTGTACATGTTTCTTCACCTTGGGTATCATCACCACCAGTGTAGAATTCACAGTGTTAATATCCGCATTCCCCTTCCACCACCCTTTAATATAGTTTGCAATATCCTTTCCAACAATCTCCCAGAATTTTTGAAAGAACATGGGCTTCATCCCATCCGGGCCAGGTGCCTTATTGGGATGCATTTGTTTAAGAGTAGTAAACACTTCTGCATCAGTAATATCTCTTTCCAGCACACCATTCATATTATCATCCACCACAGCAGTCACACCTTTAGTAGCCTCCTCAAACTCCGCTGGATTGTTGCTAGCAAATAGCTGTTGGAAATAATCAATCACTACCTGCTAGATCTCCCCCTCCTCGGTGAGCCACACCCCTTGTTCATCTTTCAGGCCATCAATATGATTTCGTCTTCGTCTTTGAGAAGCCTTATGGTGAAAATACGATGTATTGCGGTCCCCCTCGCGAAGCGCAACAATCCTTTCTCGATCACACCAATAGGACTCTTCTAATCTATGCCAGCATTCTAACTCTTTAGATAACGCCGAACACCTGTCGAGAACAACCGCATCTGGATGTTTCTTTTGTTCCTCACCAAGAAGCTTTTCCACCTATTTTATTCTGTCCTTCATCTTCCCAAATCTCTATGCTGCCCACTTTCTCAACCTTACATCACATTTTCCCACCTTCATTTTCAACTTACTTCCCTCACCCATTTGATTCCATGCTTCCCTAACAATTTCCTCACAGTCATTTTCAGCCAACCACATGGGCTCAAAACAGAAATTTTTCATTGGCCTGTGTCGTCGTGCCTCTCTCCCTCCCAATATAATAACAATGGGAGTGTGGTCTGAGTTGTAGATAGGGAGATGTATCACCTTCTTGTACCCAAACAACTGACACCATTCATGTGAAGCTAAGCCTCTGTCCAGACGTTCTTTAATGAGGGTCTCTATTGTGCTTCCTCTTTGCCACGTAAACGGACTTCCTGAAAAACCCAGATCAAGCATACCACAAGTATCCACAACATCCCTGAAGTCTTGTATCCACCTGTCAGGTTTTGGATTGCCACCCCATTTCTCTTCATTTGATAGAATTTCATTGAAGTCACCAAAGAAAATCATCGGCAGGTCAGATGCACTTTTTAGTCTCCTCATTAGGTCCCATGTATGGTATTTCTGGCTTTGCTCAGCCCATCCATAAATAGCTATAGCTCACCACATCACGCCATTATTATCCGCCTCCACTACACAATCCACATGGTGTTGTGAAAAACTCTGAATACTCACCTTAACGTCCCTCCACCACAGCCCCAAACCTCCCAACCTGCCCTCACTCGCCAAGCAAAAACCTTCCACAAAGCCGCAATCTTTCTTGACTCGTTCCAATTTATTTCCATCCACCTTGGTTTCCAAAACAAAAACCAAACTTGGGCGCTCTCTCCAACACCACTTCTGGAGAGCCTTCTTCCTGTCAAGGTTGCCCAACCCCCGACAGTTCCAACTCAAAATTTTCATTGTCCTTCACGGGTCTGGATATCCCCAAAACCCACTACTTGAAGCTCAGTGCCTCCATTAGAACCTCCAACTCTGACATGTGTGCCCTGGTGCTTTTTTACTGGGAAGACTAACCCCAAATCAGCATCAATGTCCATACCACCTTCATGCGTATCCCGTCCTCATTTCCCTTGAAGAAGAACTTCCCCCTCTTCTGCTACAGCCTCTGGCTCATCTTCAGATATACGAACCTATCTTCTGACAATTTTTGGCATGCGTTTAAACCTGCAGGCTTTTGATCGCGCTGAACTTATAGGGTCATTTGTATCTTTCTTTTTCTTCTGCCCCCGAGTCTGCACCCATGGTCTTCCCCACCACTGTTCAAAAACCGTGCCATTATGTCTTGTATCCTGCTTGGATACACCTGCAAGCTCGTGTTGGCCCTCTTCATAATGCATATCTTGAGATAGTTGGACATATACTTTATCAGTAATTGGTTGTTTCTCCTTCTCGTGTTCCCTATGTTCTGTATTTATTTGTGAATTGCATTGCTTCCCTGCTTCCATCGACTTCTCCGCCTGATGATTATGAGCCTCCCGTTCACAGTGCCTTGGCATCTCCGTCAATCTTGACTCAACAGCAACCCGATCCCCACTACCTGCAGAAAGGATCTCCCACCTCCTTTCCCCGTCTCCCTCCCCAGCAACCGAATCCGCACCTACCGGGCTCCCTCTCTGCTTCCCACCCTCCCACTCCGCAACGTCCTTCCCCCCAACCACATCGTCCCCTTCCATCGTCCCTCTGACCTCCTGAAACGCACAGCTCCGGACAGCAGCAAGCATCACCTTCCTTGCGCTTCAGTCCCTCCCATAATCCCCCGTCTCCCTCGGCCACGAGGCCTTTCCCCCGCATCCTATTTCTTCTGAACCGTTCTTCCTCCCTCATCATATATCTCTCGCAACCCTGTCCCCACAGACGCCGCATCCCTACGGCCCCCTCTTTCCTCTAGGTCTTCCAACCTCACCCTTGCTCCACCTCCGGACTCCCCACGCTGTCCTTCTAACCCCCGACGCCCCGGCTTCATATGGAACATGACCTTCTTCTTCGTGGTTCCCACGCCATATACTTCCTCCACGGAAGAAACCATGGGCTTCTTAGGTGAAGCCTTCAACCATGCGCCCCAGCCTCGTTGCTGCTCCTCCGACTCCTCAACATGGTCGCAGTCTCTATCAACATGGCCCATCCACCCACACAAGAAGCATAGGTTTGGCAACCGTTCGTACTTCACTTCCAGATTGAACAATCGCCCCTTATTATCCTGCATCTTCAAGGAACGTTTCAATGGACGATCGACTTCCAGCGATACGCGGACTCTTGATGAAGAATCCCAGCCAAGGTCATCCAGGTCGACCTGCTCCACGCACCCCAATCTGGCCACAATTGTCCTCACAGCGCCTTCCGATCTGTACCCCAGCGGGATGCCATAGATTCGGACCCAAAAGAGTGCTTCGGTGAAGGCAATCTGGCCCAGAAGATCACCCTCTTCCACCTCTTTTACAAGCAGCAATCAGTTCTCGAAATTCCATGGACCTCCCTCGACCACCTTTGCCTTATCTTTCCAGTGCACAAACTGAATCACAAAAACATATGCGTCCAACTGCTTGAAGATAACCTTGTTCGGAATCGACCATGCTTGACTTAGGGTTCTCTTCATGGCCCAGAAATTGTAGGGTCGATTCGTGTGCAGCCTTGCCACTAAGGCCAGTTCGACATGTTTGCTCGGATCTCCCTTCTCTGCCTCTGCAATGACGATGATATCATTTTCTTCCTCATCATGTAACCCTAGCTGAGCACATCTGTGTACCAAATCGTCTGCCATCCTGTGACCAAGACCCGGAGCCCTAGCCTTCCTTGAACCTGCAAGAGAAAGAATCCACTCAGGATAGAGGGTAACCACTCGGGTGAGGAAAAACTCCCACCGTCATCTACCTAGTCTCCAGAGCGCTGGGGTAACGTCGGGAGAGAGAAGATATTATTTGTCACAGGTGTATTAGCTTGTTTCAAAACTTCTCCAAATTTTTTAGACTCATGATTTAGACACGAAATAAAATTGTGTTCCATTTCATCAACATCCCTAATTATTGCATCAGAAATCATTTGATCCACATCGTCATTTGACTCAAGTGGTGAAGATATAGTAGTATGATCATGGTAAGAAAGTTCACCATGGTACATCCATAGAGTATAATGAGGGAAAAAACCATAGAGGACTAAATTCTCCCTAATTATGTTGTGTTATTTGTGGAACTTATTTTCACATTTCATACATAGACAAAGCATCTTATCATCTTGACATTATTTGAGAAAAATTGCATAAAGCAATCTATCCCGTGAATAAAATCATAAATCTTGACGATGATCAAATCTTTTTTTGGCTTATACATCCAATTTTTATCCATAAAATATTGATTGTCCATAGTCAAAGCCTAACATAAAAAGAAAGCCATGTTTTAGGAAGAGGTCGAACTATATTGTCCTAAATAATGCTAGTTTTCGAGCACACAAAATTATTAAAAAAATTCATAAAAATGTGTTGTTCATGTAAACAATATTCTTACCTATATTGATATTAAATATATGCACACATTATCTTTATATTTTTTTTTTCAATATTTTTGTAATAATAACTTTTTATGTGATAGCAAAGAGTTTCTTTTGTTTGAACATGCATATAAACATAACATGCAACATCGTATGCCATACGGAAAAAAGAAACACATAGTGAACTATAAAATACAAGTATGAATATAAAGTATTACACAAAGCATATGACAAAAATTGGAGGATAAACACAAGTCAGAATGTGTTGGTTTATAAAGTCAAACAAATAACAAATACATCATAAAAATAATAAATACAATAAGAATTTTAAAGTTACATATTTTTAACTCTTAATAAAATTATATGGGCATATCCAAAGGTCATACATGAATATTAATGGATAAATACTAGTTCATTATAGTAGACATTTTAGTTGATGTTGAAGATGGTGAACTATAAATTGATCATTGTAGTTGATGTTAGTTATAAATTGGAAGAAGAAAATTCAAACCATTCATAGGAAGATGAAGCATGGGTCAAGAATGTTTGCGCCTATGACAATATTCTTCTCAAAATTAAGTCAAACACAATTCTCTTTTCTAACATTTCGGTTCTAATCGATGCCATGTTATGACGATACATAGTTAATAACTATCAGGCTTACAACAATTAAATTGTGAAACGTTTTAAACTCCAAATAGGAAATAATTGTGCACTTATTTGAAATTTTGGTCTAAACATAGTTTTACGATAGTGATGTGTGAAGATATTAACAAATCAACAACATAGATAAATTATATACTTTCAAACATGATTGGTCATTTTAAAAGTCTGTACATTATAATAGAAAATTTATTACCGGAGGTAGAAACTAATTATATATGTAGAGGGGGAAAAGCACACTACTCTCATGAATAGATGTATGATTTCATCCATAAAAGTATTTTGTATTATATAAGATCAGATATGTGCTACCTGGTCCTGGAGAAACCCCTTTTGCAGAGTTTGTCTTCCTTACGTTCTTTCCCCATTTTCCTCCCTGCTCATTCAAAACAGTTACACATAACCAATGCCATAGAAAATTATATAGTTTGGAGTAAAATTCATTTTTTAGTTAGTCAATTCAAGATTTACTGTGTTGATGTTAGACAATTGGAATATTAGATATGGCAGAAGGAACACCAAAAGAATATTTTTGCCACGACGCTTGTGGATTAATCTAACAGTAGTGAATATTTTTCAGATCAAGGAGTGCTAGCCATAGAATAATAACATGGTAAGGAGCGCAATAGAGAAAGAAACCAACTTGGCTTTTTTGAATTGATCTGCTGAACACTAAAGTAGAGGACCGTCACAAGGGGCGAAACATGACTAAGGTATTTTTGAATAACAATATTGTATATGAATTTCATAGAAAGCAACAAAATTTTGTATGGAGGTAGGAACTAAAATTGGTCATGCATTTGATAATTATTTACATATGTAGAGGAGAAAAAGTACATCACTGGCTACAAAATATGTAAGTATATGCGCACTACCCGATACTAGAAAATTCCCTTTTGCAGAATTTTTTCCCTCATGTACATATGTAAGTATATGCGCACTACCCGATACTAGAAAATTCCCTTTTGCAGAATTTTTTCCCTCATGTACAATTTTAGTTCTCCATGTTTGTTCAAAACACCACAGTTATTTATTTTGGCTGATGCTATTTAGTGTAGGATGTTCCTTTAATTCCTTCCTGCACATGGATTATGAACTTTTTTTCACCGATTGGGGGGTGGTAATGATCGATGGATTAAACCAAAAGATTACCTTGTAGACTTTGATTGGAGGCCTGAAGGCTACTTGCTAGCTAGATTTGAAAGGACAAATGATGAGTGCTGACAGTTGGAGGAGAAAAATTAAATAAACCAGCGAACAACAGCCTCTGATGTGGCTTCCTCCTCACTGACATGTACAACGACGGAAGTTCATGTGATGTTCTTTAGCATGGTAGGCACTGGCTTCCCGAGCGTGGTAGTGAGGCAACGGAAAACTAGGGGCGCTTCTAGGACATAAGAATCACGAGGCGTGACTGGTGTTTACTTGTGGAAAAAGAAAAGTGCTAATATTCGGAGAATTAGCACAGAGCGCAGGAAATAATAGTGGACCAAATTTGGAATCAAAAAGCCATGAACTCAGAACCTAAATAACCATGGACTACTCAATTGAGTGTGGTCTAAAAAAGGTCTTGTCATAGTGGAGGGAGTGGAGAAGTTGGGGTAAGTACAGGCGGCACTAAGAAAGAGAGGGTCACTGCATAGTGGAGGAAGAACATCTGCTTTGGTATTTGACGCATCAGGTGTAGTCTAATGCTTCCAAACTTGATTCTCTCAACGTCAAGCAACAATGTGGAAGCTTGGTCGAGGGTGTTGTGGCTGGAGGTCTGCGGTGGCTTGTTACATATTATCGGGGATGGATCTAGGGTTTGCAGAGGGGAGTTGTATAGAGGTGGTAAATCTCAAGTGTCGGTGGTTGTTTCCTTGTGATTTCCGGTCAGAGGGAGATTGAGGAGTTCATAGGCAGTTGTGGCATACTCAAAACCAAAAGGAAGCAGTCATGTCCCTCGGTGTCAAGGAGGTGGCCGTCATAACTGATGGTGAAATGAAAGATTTTTTTTTTTTGGATCTGCATGGGCCGAAGCCCACCCATTCTCCAAACAGGTGCCAGAGCCCGGATGACCCAAGAGGTTGGTAAATACAGCTGACCCGAGCGGGGAATCGAACCAGCGACCCTTCATGAGGGGCGCGCTGGCTTGACCGCCCGGACTACGCTGGCCGGGTGTGAAATGAAAGATTTGATTGCAAAGAGGTCCCTATTTGTTTTCTATAGAATTGGTTGCTAAACTTTCATATACCAACTACTTTAAAATTATAACTCCTTGCACATAATGTTGATGACTTTCACATATTAATCATGCATTCAAGACTTGATTGAATTGTAAAATTTCTAATAGGTTTGTTAACTCGATTACTTTTTCAAGTAATACACATCTTAATATATTAATGGAAAAATTTATGCTTTGGTGTGTTTTCAAAGCCATCAGTTTGAAAGTGGATGCATTATTGGAACACAAGTTCAAGGCAATGTATTCAAACACCAAAATTTCAAATTATACTATATGATGTCAAAGTGACTCATACAAATATTTTATCAAGTGATGAGGATGAAGTCACTTAGTTCAAAACTAATTAGAGACTAACTAGTATCAACAATATAGTCATTGATAAAAAATGGAGTTGGAATAAAGGACTACTTGCAAATGAATTCAAATTTGGGGAAAACATAGTTATAGCTCAATATAGAATTTGTATCCAAATTTCCATTATGTTACAACTCTTCCACCCTTTAAAGAGATTTCATCCTTGAAATCAAATCCTTCTCAATAATCTTCTTACGACTGGATCCTAATATAAAAATTCTACCACATACTAATCTTTATTTTTCTAAGATCAACTTCAGTTTGAATGCCTAATTATGACTCTCCTTCCTCTAACACAGATCCTACTCAGGGTGCCTAACCAATTCATTTACTACTATATTAGAATTAATGAACGAATTTAGGTTCAAAGGCTTTCTAGAAAAGCATATATGTTATTGAATTTTGCTCTTAATTATGACTAGTCTAAAACATTCTTAACATCTTATTCTAATATGAGAGTTTTAGTATTCAAAAAGTTTGAATTATAGAGCAAGATTATTGGTCAAGATATTGTTGTCAATACTCCATCAACTTTTAATCTCATATATTTGTCAGTAATGCTTGAGTGATGATTATATTGTGTCATTATTTATACCTTTTTTTAGTGTCTCATTACCATATTATTCCCCAAAATTATATCTGTAGCTAAGGGTCTAATAATATATTAGTCATAATAATATTTGTTTCCAACAATTATTAGTTACAACTAAACCTCGATCAGGTTCATATTATGACCTTTTTTGTGACCTTTTGTTTCCTATTTTTATATCTACTTGCATTCATGAAAATTATATCTCTAGGTGTTGAGATTTCTAAGATCATGACTATATATTGATTAAAGGAAATATTATTTATCATAATTGATTATTTTCTTTTGTAATTTTGTTGTCACATATATTAGTATGTTGATTTATTGGGTGAACATTTTGATATACTTTATTTTTTTCAATTTAAAGGTAGGGTTTTTGTAACATGTCATGATTTGAGGCCTCGGATAACATGATCTTAAAAGGAATGATTGAACTACTCATATCACCAAGGTGCACCTCCTTTTCCGGGAGCCCATCACTAAAGAACTCCATAGTTAAGCGTGCTCAGCTTGGAGTAGTACTGGGATGGGTGACTGATAACACCAAATTTTGTGATGTTTTTGGCCTTTATTCTGTTATCAAAACTGCCCTTTTCTGCCTTTTTCCTCTCTTTTATATGCATTTTTGCAATAATTAGCCAAGCAATGCTCTCAGTCCAATATTTCCATCTTTTTCAGAGTTTCCTCCTATTTTGGCCCATTTAGCACCAATAAGGCCGTTCTGGCCCGCAAATAAGTCCAAGACTGTCTCGGTCCCCTGACGCCCGATACACACGCTGACCGGCAAGGCTGCGCGATACGACGACGCGCGACACAAGGATGCCGCGCGAGAAGGTATCGATGGATGACACACCTCTTTACCCGACAGGGAGCCAAGCGTGCCGCAACTACTCCATGTGCCGCACGATATCGGCCACCCACCGGCAGGCGCCCCTCGCCACGACGCCCGACAGCTGACCTCCTTGTGTCGGGTGAAACCCGCGTCAGCCGACCACCAACTGAACGGCGGAAAGGATGACACGTGGCGCTTCGAGCACCATATCTTCTCACGAACAGCTGCCTATAAATAGCAGCTACAGGAAGCCGAAAAGATAGCTTAGACAATTGGACAAGCTTGGTCACTTCAGGGTTTGGGAGAGTCGAGTGATCTTCGGAGGAGGCTGCGAGAGAAGGCGTATCGTGCTCCAGTGTTCGTACCGGGCGATACTAGGTGAGCTCTTCCCCATCCCGAGAGGGAGGGGACTGGTTCACCTAGGACTGTACCGGGTGACACTGGGAGCCGATATCGGCCGATGTAGATACGCGACACGAGTGCCCGACACCAGTTCCCGGCAATAGGATATGCAGCTCCATGCCCGACACGATAATGAACTCGATACACTCCGCCCGTCAGGCGTGTCGCCCGAGAGGGTGTACCGCCCGACTTGAGCGTATCGGCCAAGTCCTTGAGCGATGCAGTCGCCCGCCGCGGTGTGCCGTTTGAGAAAATGTGCCGCCCGACATGGCTGTATCGGGCTAGGCCCCTGTCCGATATCGGACGGGATGGTTACTGCAGCCTGTCATCCTTCTACATTAAGAAGGCGACACCTATCTTTAATTCTGTTATTTAATTCCTTTACTTATGCATTGTAATTAAGACCTTTAATGCTTATAGAAATGGAAATACTTAATTACTTGCTGCTCTATGCTTGGTGCGATATGTTGGATGACTGCTATGTTTGATATCCGAACTCTAGCTTGCATGTTTTGGATCGAATTTCTCTTAGCTACCGAATCGTGTTTTCCCGTCGCAACAACTTCGAGAGTTGTGTTGTGGCTCTAGTGTTTGGTCCGATTCTGGAGTACGAGAGTGTTTGGAACGGAGTTGTTTCAGTAACATTTCACTCTAACTTTGAGCCCAACAACCTCGAGAGGGGTGCCGAGGCTTGGTTAGAGGTACCCGCTCTGAGAGGAGGGGTACAGGATGTTACCGGTGTCGCTTGTTTTACTATAGTCTTATCCTTCGTACCTTGCTCTAGCTCTAGTTTTATCTTTCTATTTCTATCGCATGAAAACCCCTAAAAATTTCTAAATGACTAAAACCTTAAATCTTTCTAGTAACTCCACTTGGAGATAGTTTTCTTGTTTTGTTTGTGACATCTTTATGCTTCCCTTCTGGGGAATTTACAATCTCTTTTACCTGTCGGAGTGTAGCGTGTCGATTCTGGGTTCTCAACACTACCCCCCTTGTCCCTGTGTTTGACCCCGTATATCTACTTCGACCCCGTAAACAAAGTTGCGGGGGCCTAGAAGGATTTGGGTTTATAAATGTAAAAACTCGACTACCTCAAATCCGCCTCGAAATTTAGGACGTGCGATTTAGGCCGGTCAACTTTTTGGCGCCGTTGCCGGGGACAAGGCAAAAATAGTACTGTAGACGAATCTGAATCCACTAACTACACTCCTGTGCCTCAAGCTTGGAAACGAGCTTGATAGCACCCTTTTTCTTTATTCTTTCTCCTTACTATTATTCTTAGCCTAAGCTAGATAATTCAATTTTATGACTTGATTTTTCGTGTCTTTCTCTCAGGAACCCTGAAAGAAAGATCCCTGTACCATCGAGATCCGACACCATTCAACCGATCGACCGAGCACAGTCATCGACATCATGCCTCCCCATGTCAACCCGCAACAAGTTGAAGGTCAACAGCAGGGAAGGCCTAGGGATGAATCACCTCCGCCGAGTGGCAACGATCGCTACGACGGAAATGATCAGCTGGAAGATCAGGAATCGGAGCACTCTAAGGAAGGCCACCCCCATGTCAGGCGTCGTCATCGTCATCGACACAGGCGACACCAGAACCAAGAACAACAGGGAGGCAGCAACAGCGATGATTCAGGCAAAGAAGAAAAGACTTTAAGGGAGCTAGCCTCCACTAAGGCAAACAATTCCAGATGCCCTGTCGTCGTTCCGCGATTCAACGCCGCGAACTTCGAACTCAAGCCGTCTGTTATCTCTATGATTCAGAACAAAAGCTTTAGAGGGAGTTCTAAAAATGACAATCCCTATCACCACTTGGATGCTTTTAAGAACATCTGTGATACTATCCAGATGCGAGGGGTTCCCCAGGAGGTGATCTATTGCAAAGGCTTCATCTTCTCCTTAGAAGATAAGGCCCTATCCTGGTATCTTGGGTTACCCCACCAGTCTTTGAACGGATGGGGGGCATTGGCGGACGCATTCGTAAATAAGTTCTACCCGACTGAGAAGACAGTGAGAAACAGACAAAGGATAACTTCATTCATGCAAAAGCCTAATGAGAATCTCCATGAAGCCTGGGAGTGGTATCAAGAATATCACAGGGACTGCCCTCACCACAACTACAAGAAAGGGTTCTTGATCACTACCTTCTATAACGGCCTAACTCCTGAAGAAAGGGTTTCATTGAACGCAGCAGCCGGAAGTGACTTCCTGGGGAAGAAGCCGAGCAGGTCCGAGAAGATCATCAAGAACATGGCCGAGCTGCAAGCCGACACTGACTACGACAGATCTGACCGGAGCCAAGCTAAGAAGGTTAGTGAGGGAGCTTCTTTTGAATCCAAGGCGCTCAAGACAATCACTTCTCAGATCCAAAGGATAGCTACGGATGTAAAGCAGCTGAAGGAATATGGCGGAAAGGGTAAGAAATAGGTCGAAAAGGTAATGAAATGTGTAACATGTGGAGAAGGCGGACACGGGGTAGACAATTGCATCTACACCCAACCAGACGCATCGAGCGATACCGAATCTGATGACAAAACTGAGAAGGTGGCTTTTGTGAATTTCAAAAGGCCGGACCATCCTGGTTTCAACTATGGCAACAAGGATGCAGCTGAAAATTCGCATCAGTTGCAAGGCGCCTCCAAGCAACCTCAGGCTTTTGAGCAAAGGGGAGGACCAAGCCAATACCCCAAAAACACTCATTTCCAATCAAACAGAGGGAACTTTCAAGCACAGGGGAAGTATCAAGGGCCTAACCGAGAACAAAGTAAGGGCACGGGCTAGGCAGACGTGATTGGCCAGTTATTTGATTTTGTTAAGAAGCAAGATACGATCAACAATCAACTGGCGCAGAGTGCGTTATCAAATTCTGGTGTCTTGAACTCGTTGCAGGTACAACTGGCAGACATGCAGACGCACCAACGCCAGATCGACCAGCAGCTAGCTCAATTGGCTGAAATTGTGAAGAACCCATCGGGAAGGATTCCGTCCAATACCGGACCAGCTGCTGGACAGTGACCTAGAAGAAGACTCTTCTCAGTCCAGCAGCCCCTCAGAAAAACAAGAAGAAGTGGTGACCGTCAAACATGGGGCAGGCAAGGAGCTGATGGTCCTTAAGAAAGTGCACGGGATGGAAGAAACTGCTTCGCCTAAAGCCACAGAAGGGATGATCAAAAACTTTGACCGTTTCTCGTGCGCTACGCTCACGCAGGAGGTAGATGTAATCCTTCTGAAGTTAGCAGATGCTACCCCGAGGGATATCATTTACAAGGCGGGCAATGTCGTAGTCCCAATTGATGAGCTAAGGGACGTGGTTAAAGAAGGAGGATGTTTGTCGGTATCGGTATTAACCGCTTGCGTCCAAATTTTACAACCAAAGTTCGATCACGCATATATAGCCCATCCTATGTTGTTTAACGACGTTTTCCTAACCGACGAATCACGAGCACAGAAGCTTTTCCTGGAAGAGTTGGAAAGCAGAGTCCCTAGCCAAATCTTCCTGCCAATTCTTCCTTATAACCATTGGACGCTCCTGATGGTGTACACCCGGCAACGAGCAGGAATCTTTTACAACAGCTCGGACGGCAACAAGAACCATCCAGTGTCGTGTACATCAGAACCGTTGTCATCCGTCGAACTCTTAACTCGGAAATACTACGACGGGGTGACAAAGATGATACAACCATTCCTGGACACACAAGAAAACAAATGGCACGAACTTCAGTTCTGCCACCGTAGCTCACAACAGATCCCATTATCCAACGACTGCGGCATCCACGTCCTGGAATGGATAGCGAATAAAGAGACGCCTGACCAGCTACACCACATCGATTACCACAGCAAAAGAGGAGAATATATGTGGGAGCTTCTATCTGACAAAGGCGCGCTCGTCGGCTAACCCTTACTGGATTAGCATTACCTTGCCTAATCTACTTCACAACTCTGGGATAGAGTGTGGAGTAAGTTTGGGGGGGTACCATGTACCAGTGAGGGAGGTACAAAATTCTGTCAAATTTTCTAACTTAATCTTTTGATTCTTTTGTTTATCATGGATACATATACATGCTCATATAAAAATTTCAAAAATTTTGCTTATTTTGTTCTCATACGTATGTACAAAGTCGCTATATTAGTAAAAACTCTGATGCAACTGCTTGCCAAGTTTATTTTCTTTGCGCTAAATATGACGCAAGTCCTATTATATCTTTTTGATAGTGCTGCTTCAAATGAACAAAAGAATATGTTTTGCCATGCCAAAAATTTCAAAAAATATAATAATCTCGCAAACAGTTAAGAGACGAGTATGGAGAAGGAAAAAGCTACCCAAACAGCAAGAATCTCTTTGTTTCCCCTTACCAGACAAAAATCCTAAAAAGAGAGAGAAGCCTTATGAGCGTGAATAAAAGCATGAGAGTTGTGCCCAATAAAAGAAAAAAAAATTACACACACTTGTTTCCCAAAAGTACCCATCTTTAGGCATGGTAGATCCGGGGCTGTGGTACGTAGGATGTGAAATCACTGCTCTAAAGCCAACTGGCTTGGACTGCAGGGACCACTTGCCCGTTAACGGACCCTTACCTGGATGGACCGATGGGAAACAAGAAGAAAACCCAAAAAGCCTTAGCCTACCCTATACACAACTTTCTGCCCCGAAAATAAAGCTGTTTGGTGTGGAAGCTAACTTCGGAATCATACAACAACGTCTCGCCGAAGCTGTAGAGAATAATCTTACTTAAACAATAAGGCAAGAAAGACGAAGTCTTTTGTTCGTAATGAGGCAGCATTATCTCTAAAGGCATTACGATACTTGTTTTACATCTTAGCCTGAGAAGCATACTACGCAAGAAGAAGCATCGCTAAATAAAGTTTAAATATTGATTGATGACAATCAAAACGCTAAGTTTGGGGGAGTTGATAACACCAAATTTTGTGATGTTTTTGGCCTTTATTCTGTTATCAAAACTGCCCTTTTCTGCCTTTTTCCTCTCTTTTATATGCATTTTCGCAATAATTAGCCAAGCAATGCTCTCAGTCCAATATTTCCATCTTTTTCAAAGTTTCCTCCTATTTTGGCCCATTTAGCACCAATAAGGCCGTTCCGGCCCGCAAATAAGTCCAAGACTGTCTCGGTCCCCTGACGCCCGATACACACGCTTACCGGCAAGGCTGCGCGATACGACGACGCGCGACACAAGGATGCCGCGTGAGAAGGTACCGATGGACGACACACCTCTTTACCCGACAGGGAGCCAAGCGCGCCACAACTACTCCATGTGCCGCGCAATATCGGCCACCCACCAGCAGGCGCCCCTCACCACGACGCCCGACAGTCGACCTCCTTGTGTCGAGCGATACCCGCGTCAGCCGACCACCAACTGAACGGCGGAAAGGAGGACACGTGGCGCTTCGAGCACCATATCTTCTCACGGCCAGCTGCCTATAAATAGCAGCTACAGGAAGCCGAAAAGACAGCTTAGACAATTGGACAAGCTTGGTCACTTCAGGGTTTGGGAGAGTCGAGTGATCTTCGGAGGAGGCTGCGAGAGAAGGCGTATCGTGCTCCAGTGTTTGTACCGGGCGATACTAGGTGAGCTCTTCCCCATCCCGAGAGGGAGGGGACTGGTTCACCTAGGACTGTACTGGGTGACACTGGGAGCCGATATCGGCCGATGTAGATACGCGACACGAGTGCCCGACACCAGTGCCCGGCAATAGGATATGCAGCTCCATGCCCGACACGATAACGAACCCGATACACTCCGCCCGTCAGGCGTGTCGCCCGAGAGGGTGTACCGCCCGACTTGAGCGTATCGGCCAAGTCCTTGAGCGATGCAGTCGCCCGCCGCGGTGTGCCGTTTGAGAAAATGTACCGCCCGACATGGCTGTCTCGGGCTAGGCCCCTATCCGATATCGGACGGGATGGTTACTGCAGCCTGTCATCCTTCTACATTAAGAAGGCGACACATATCTTTAATTCTGTTATTTAATTCCTTTACTTATGCATTGTAATTAAGACCTTTAATGCTTATAGAAATGGAAATACTTAATTACTTGTTGCTCTATGCTTGGTGCGATATGTTGGATGACTGCTATGTTTGATATTCGAACTCTAGCTTGCATGTTTTGGATCGCATTTCTCTTAGCTACCGAATCGTGTTTTCCCGTCACAACAACTTCGAGAGTTGTGTTGTGGCTCTAGTGTTTGGTCCGATTCTGGAGTACGAGAGTGCCTGGAATGAAGTTGTTTCAGTAACATTTCACTCTAACTTTGAGCCCAGCAACCTCAAGAGGGGTTTCGTGGCTTGGTTAGAGGTACCCGCTCTGAGAGGAGGGGTACAGGATGTTACCGGTGCCGCTTGTTTTGCTATAGTCTTATCCTTCGTACCTTGCTCTAGCTCTAGTTTTATCTTTCTATTTCTATCGCATGAAAACCCCTAAAAACTGCTAAATGACTAAAACCTTAAATCTTTCTGGGGAATTTACAATCTCTTTTACCTGCCGGAGTGTCGCGTGTCGATTCTAGGTTCTCAACACTACCCCCTTGTCCCTGTGTTCGACCCCGTATATCTACTTCGACCCCGTAAACAAAGTTGCGGGGGCCTAGAAGGATTCGGGTTTATAAATGTAAAAGCTCAACTACCTCAAATCCGCCTCGAAATTTAGGACGCGTGATTTAGGCCGGTCAGTGACCGGTGGGGAAGTTGATCCTGGCATGCACATGAGTGAGGACAAAATGTGCAGTTAAGGCTAGTGGTGGTCTGTGGGGACAATCGTCATTCCTGAAACTCTACTAGATCCTTGGGCAGTAGGCACGAGCATTACAAATGGTATCAAAGCCATAACTCCTTTAGTAGGTGGGGCCCACATGGACATGGCATACCAGTCTTGAGCCGAGCGACCCAGATATGTAGGAAAGGGTTGTCCATAGTTGACGTAGCCACCCTTGCGTTGGTATTCCATGATCGGGAGCTGGGTGTCCATGGTCCATTGTGGGTCTACACTGAAATGGGAAAGAGATTATGAGGCCTTATAGTTGAGCCTTGACGAGGACGTCAAGAGCCTAAGTGGGGGAGATTGTAACATCCCATGATTTGAGGCCTCAGATAACATGATCTTAAAAGGAATGATTAAACTACCCATATCACCAAGGTGCACCTCTTATTCTGGGAGCCATAACTAAAGAACTCCATATTTAAGTGTGCTCAGCTTGGAGTGGTACTGGGATGGGTGACCGGTCGGGAAGTTGATCCTGGCATGCACGTGAGTGAGGACAAAGTGCGCAGTTAAGGCTAGTAGTTGTATGTAGGGACATTCGTCATTCCTGAAATTCTACTAGAGTCTTGGGCAGTGGGCCCGAGCATTACAGTTTTATTTCTCAATGAGTTGCATTAGTTCTCAAAATTACTTTAAGTACATAGAAATTGCAAGTTAAGAAAATCATCGAGTTCATCATATTTATCCCAATAAACATATAATAAGCTACCTCTTAAACCATTGCAATATCAATTTCTACTTATATGAATCTATTATTAAACTTGTTTCAAATGTCATAGTTTTTTTGTTACCTATTTTCTCAAAAGGGGTAACTACACATTTATAGGGGAATTAAACTATTCATTTTTTCGAGTAAATTATTTATGCTACATCACTCTCTAATATGTTTTTAGTTATAAATGAAAATTATCTATTGTGATTGTGATAGCTACCATTTTAGGGTTTAAGATAATTATTTGTTCTATATTTGTATATGAAATTATTAATGTATGTCAAAACCTAAAGGAAATATTAGGGTACTCTATCATTCATATACCTATGTGGTGATTTTTAATGTTCTAAGGGGCTCATTCACAATTCTTCTTCAACAACATCTCAAGTAAATCTATGCTAAGGGAAGTCCAAAAGGTAGTGAAATGTGCTACATGAATTTCTAGACTAAAGTACATCACAACCTAGGCTCTTAGTGTTCCCCACTCGTAGTCTAAGTATATCCAAGAAATTAGAGCAATTATACTAAGGTATATCGTCAACTATTTTTTCTAACTTCTAACTACTCCATTGGTGTCCTACTTAACTCTAATTTTCCATAAGACATGCATGAGTGTCGACTGTTTACGGCTATGATATCATGTTGTAAATACTCAATCTTTACAATCAAATATTTACAAAATGTATCAAAAATTAAAACAAGTCTTTACTACAATCATGCTTTTGCATTAGATTCGTGGAAGCTTATAGATATGATTATAAATTTGAAAAATAAGAATTTATTCCTATCTAGTCTTCAATGGAGAACTACCCATGCATGTCTCTTCAAGCTCTATCATCTACCACATGTCCATGAGTTCCCAGAGGGAACAAAACTGCACATAGACCCCATATCGGGAAATTTAGGTCAGCATGACTGGTACTAAATTCTTATATCGACTTATTTTTAAAATATAGGTACTAAGTATGTTTCAAGCCAATATCAAATATAGGCAAGGAATATTTGGTGGACTAAATTTGTCAAAATAAGAATAGCAATATTTCAATGTTTGTATTTTAAGATCAAATTTCCACAGTACTATACAAAATAGTTCAAGATATCTAATTTATTAAAATACTTTCATTGATCAAATTTTGAATATTAAAGTTGATCACTATCATATCATTTCTTTCGAGGGCTACAGTGCCTTATGTTCCATCATCTATGAAAGAACAACATTGAGCCTAATTACTATGTTAGTCAGTTGATTGGGGGACAATTAGTCCATTACAAACATGTGCACAGGGTGGCGGGGAATACCCTACCTCAAGGATACAAAGCTCTAAGGTGCCAAAGTCTAGGGTGTCAAAAATACAAATAGATCAAATTAAGTGCTACCTCAATATCAATGAAGTTCAACAATAAAAAATTTAGGATGGTGAACTTTCAAAGAGGTGGGAATTGTTTACAAAAGTATAGGGTTCACCACTAAACAATGTTCATGGAATTCAAGAGGGAAATAAATAACTTAATAGAGAAATAGAGAATCTAGTACCTAGATTTATCCAAGACTCCATAGATTGCACAATCACCAAGAATGGATGCACGAGCGGGGAATCTACAATGTATGGTACAATTTGGTTATCATTTAGCTTGCAATTAATTAATCTTTTCTAAATTGGGTTTAGTTTTCCGACCTAGGGTTATTACTATTTCATGGTTCTCCCATTACTTTCTTTCTAAAATCTATAGTTGGATTGCGCATTTATATAATACATGTCACATATTTATATATGTAATTAGAATATAGATAAGTGTCACATTATTTTGTCAAAATATCATCATATTCTCGCTCCATGGTTTCTAATTATATTAAGTCAACATATGACCTATTATATACCTATTACTATCCATGTGACTAGTTAATTCATGTCTACGTTTATATTATTATATTTTGTTGTGTATGTTCTTTCAAGATTACAAACACAACAATTTAGAAAGGACTAATATGTAAGTCTACTAAGTGGTCTGTATATGCATATACTTGTATTTCTTGATTAAGATACTATATAGAATTTCATATTAGTATTCGAATATTCCTTTCGTCATAGGGTTTCTTGACCAACATACTTTCCCCAATGACTATATTCAATGATGAATATCCAAGTTATATCTAAAATTTCTATTCATCAATATGGACCTAAGTATTCCGAAGGTCACTCATACATAAAGGTCATAATACATTTTCCTCAAATTAGGCTTCAATTAGATACGTAAATCCAAATATGTACCAAGGTCATCATTTTAAATATGAAGTCTTTTATAATCAAATCCATACATTTATATTCCTTTTTCATTTTCTTTGTCCTAGGATCCATTTTAACAAATTTTCAGCAAAGTTCCTCATATCTCAATCTAGATTGAAATGTTTCATTATACTATGTAGTGTTTTCCCAAACATCACTCTTGTATACATATTTGTAGGACCTTAGTTTTAAAATTACCCCATCATGTGATAAATGATACCTATTTAGTTTTAATTGTAAGCTATATATATATATATATATATATATATATATATATATATATATATATATATATATATATATATATTACATCATCTAGATTCCCAATAGAGGTACAATCATTATCCATCTACTGAAATATATCACTAGTTCATATCCACTAAAACCTATTATATGTATGAATATATTATTTAAATAAATATGTATATGTGTATACATTAACTATAATGGGTGACTATTAGTATGGTCAAGTTTCACATCCTACTAATTCATATTATTATCTAATCTAATGTTTAGCATGAAGACTATATAGTTGCAGAATTTCAGATTTCCTGTTTACTATATTTAGTGCTAACTCTATGTATTTGTACATCTCTATGCATAGCATAGGTTAGGTAAACGAATCTAAAACCTAAATAGTTGGTGTTTACTATCAATAATATTTAGGGTTGTAAATGGGTACGGGTAGACCCGCAGACCCACAAATCTGGATCCTTAAAAAACGGTCATGGGTCTAATTTTTTATACCTGCATACCCTTGGACCCATATACCCTTGGACCCACATATAAGCGGGTCTAATAATGGGTATGCTTGGACCCAGACCCGCTAGACTCGTGTACCCGTTATACATAAGTAACTACTAAAATAATATGTTATATATATCATACTTTACTAGTCTAACTAATATAATTATTGAAATTATATCCTACTTTAACCACAATAAGGTTGAGACTAGTCATATAATTAAGAATTAACTATTCTAGTTACAATAATGAACATCATATGTAAACTTAAAATAAAAATGTCTACTAATTTACATTACTTTCTACATAAATTAAATGTTATGATCATGACTACAAATATGTAAATAATTATTCAATTAATGATATTGCATAGAATACAACATTGTCTAATATAACTATTACATGTTAATATGCTATATGATAACAATATATATATAACATAGTCATTTCTCTTACATAAACAATATGATATTTTATAGAACCGTTTACCCGCATACCCGCTATTATTGCGGATATGGGTATGGTGAGGGTCCTGATTTTATATTACGCGGGTCTAGAACCGAAACCGGACCAACTAAATTAGATAGGTATGGGTATAGGTATGGCCAGACCCGCACCGTACCCGCACCATTTACACCCCTAATAATATTGTATCAATAAGTATCATCACTGTTTCTTTTTCTAAGATCTGAAACACTATAATTATGGATATTGAATTTCCATAACTTTCTCCATTTACTAATATATATACTATGATACACATCAAGCTGATACATTTAGTTGGATCTTATGTGTCAATATAGATAAGTTTTATTTCCTAAACATTCATTTACTCAGTTATTCTATTACTTAACGTATTGTCCCTTATGGATTCCTTGAATTCAAAACATAGAGGAAATTACGAAGTTACTAACCAGCAGTTACAATCATGTTGCTATCATTAGCTCTTAGCTTGAGATTTGCAAGAAGCAAATTGATCAAAGCATGATACTATTTCCTGCATAATCCTTCGGCATATACTCTGGTGTAAGCTTGCTAGTTCATCTTGGGGAGGTAGCAGAAGGTCGCATGATCTTGCTACCCTCACGGTCGATGGTCAACTGTTCACACCGAGCCTGATGCAGGATCACCAAGAGAAGTACGGACGGATCATTCTCCTCCCAATCTGTTGATGGGAAGGACGAATTTTACAAAGAGGAACGAGTGAGGATGGAGGGTGATGATGAGATGATGGTGAGGGAGTCAGCTAAAGTCTCATTAGCCCGCCGGATTTTGATGATGCAGTGGCAGTTTCTTTCAACCTGTATTGACGTTGAAGGTATTGGGCAATGGTGATGGAGCTTGCAGGTTGCTGACCACGGATATAGGTCAGGGGTGGTAGGATGGCGGGGTGTCGTGGTGTGAGTAGGTTGTTTGTTGGAGAGGCTGTAGTCGACGAGAAAGGAGGGACTATGGCTCATCGGGAAGGATGGTGGACGGCTCCTGATCCGTGATGGCGGCAGGGAGTCCTTCAACAGGTATGTTCCTTGCCTGGAGGGGCTTAAGGAGGATAACAAAGTACCAAAGTTAGTTAGTACCAAAGTAGGTCGTTCGTTGCGATATACTTAAAAAATTATCACTTTGCAACCCTTATGGATAGGCGTCATTCTCATAGTTGATCCGGTATGAACCTAAAGAAGTGACGTTCCACTCGTGTTGACGACGAACGTTACAGACGAACCAGCACGTCACTAGTGCAGCTCAGCAACCGCAAGATCCACCGCCTGATAGGTTGCGTCTCGGAAGTAAATGATGGACGAACTTGCTACGTCCAGGAGAAGGTCTCCACGCAACACCACGGTCACTCGAACGGCACGGCTGACTGCTGTGTGTTCGAAAGATATGTTTAACCCTAATGACCGGAGGCATATTTATAGCCTTACACGCCTCAATAATCATATTCCTGTTAAGACGCGACCACTCGGTTGCTCTTGTATACATTGCGGGAAATTTCACAAAAGAGACACTTTCGAGTTAGGATTAATAAATCTGAAGTCTGTGCCCGGCTAGGCCAGGCGTGCGTGTGTGTTGTGGTCACCATACTAATCAAGGAGGTGAGCATACCCTCTTCATAGGACCCTTGGACACTAGTGTCCCATTTGATCCTACCTATAAGGACCACAAAAGTTTAGGAATGAGCAATATGAGATAAAACTTCTTTGTCATTTGCATCTGTCTCGCATGTACTAACTGCACTACATTGGGCTTAAGCCATGCTAGAAACATGGTTGTAGCAGTCATATCTCTATCATTAAGGAGAAGTTTTGTCGTGGATACTTGGTTCAAGGAGAGGTTCATGCACAAGAATGATCAGTTGGTGTCATCCATCTAAGTAGGGGGCACTGCAGATTCACGATCTGGGAAGGGAGGCTGGGAAAGAGGTTGATGGTAACTGAAGCTGAGGGGGGTCGAGTTGCAGGTTCAGTTGCAGATGGCCTACCAGTTATGTAGGTCTACGGTGGCTTGTTGCCGACCAATTGCAGGAGAAGAGATCTGCTGCGGCGGAGAGGAGAAGTCAGGGTAAGTAGACGCGGCACCGAGAAAGAGAGGGTGACTGCAGAGCCGAGGAAGACCATCTGCTTTGTGTTTGACGCATCAGGTGTAGTCTATTGCTTTTAAACTTGATTCTCTCAACGTCGAGCAACGATGTGGAAGCTTGGTCGAGGGTGTTGGTTGGAGGTCTGCGATGGCTTGTTATATATCGTCGGGGATGGATCTAGGGTTTGTAGAGGGGAGTTGTAGAGAGGGGATAAAGTTCAAACGTCGGTGGTTGTTGCCTTGTGGTTTCCACTCATAGGGAGACCGAGGAGTTCACAGGTGGCTGTGGAAAACTCTAGACCGAAAGGAAGGGGTCCTGTCCCTCGGTGTCGAGGAGGAGGTTGTCGTAACCAATGGTGAAACGGAAGACAAGAGCAGCGCTGGATATTGATTGCTAAGAGATCCCTATTTGTTTTCTATTTAATTGGTTGCTAACTTTCATACACATTACTTTATAATTATAACTTCTTGACTATAATGTTGATGACTTTCACATATTAATCATGCATTCAAGACTTGATTAAATTATAAGAGTACTAACGGGTTTGCTTACTTGATTACCTTTTTAAGTAATTAAAATGTTAATATATAACGGAAAAAATTGTGCTTTGGTGTGTTTCCAAAGCCATCAGTCTCAAAGTGGATGCATTGTTGGAACACAAGTTCTAGCCAATGTATTCAAATACTAAAATTTCAAATTATACTATATGATGTCAAAGTGACTCATGCAAATATATGATCAAGTGATGAGGATGAATACACTTAGTTCAAAACTAATTAGAGACTAATTAGTATCAATAATATGGTAATTGATAAAAAATGGAGTTGGAAGAATGGACCACTTGGAAATGAATTCAAATTAGGGGAAAATATAGTTATATCTCAATATAGAACTAGTATCCAAATTTTTAGTATGTTACATAGACAAGGAAACCGCAAGTCCCGATCATAACACAAGAATTTCAAAGGTTTAGTAGGGAACATCTTGAGCCAGAGACATATGGATTTCTCTTGACTTTAGAAAATGATATATTGGTCAACGAGGATGATGTTCTAAAAATCTATAATGAGTCTATTCAGGGACTAAAATTTGTTAAATGGCTTGAAGTCGTAAGATTTGACATGGACTCCATATATACCAACAAGGTATTGGCCTTGGTGGATCCACCTGAAGAGATAAAACTCATGGGATGCAATTGGGACTTCAATAAGAAGATTGACCTGAGTGGTAATGTACAAACCTACAAATATAAAATGTTTGCAAAAGGTTTCAAATAAGTTCAAAGTGTTGACTATGATGAAACATTTTCACTAGTTTCACATTGTTAAATCTATTAAGATCATGCTTTTTATTACAACTAATGATAAGTATGATAATTGGCAAATGGACATTAAAACTACACTCCTTAATGAGAATATTGTTGAGGATGTGTACATGATACAACCTGGAGGTTTTATTGCTTCAAATGAATCCAATAAAGTATGTAAGATAAAAAGGTTAGTCTATGGATTGAAGCAAGCATCTATGTGTTGGATTCTATAATTTGATGAGACTATCAAATAGTTTGGCTTTATCCAAAATGAATATGAACCTTGTGTTTATAAGAAGGTCAGTGGGAGCATAATTGTATTTCTCAAATTGTTTTTAGATGAGATAATATTGATGGGACATAATATCCCTACTCAATAACTAGTTAAGAACTAGCTAGGCAATACCTTCTCCATAAAGGACTTAGGTGAAGCATCCTATAATCTAGGAGTTAAGATCTATAGAGATAGATATAGAAGGCTTATTGTCCTAAGCCAAATTATATACATCGACAAAGTGCTAAAGAGGTTTAGCAGACAAGATTCTAAGAGAAGAAACTTACCCATGTTATATGGAATAAGTCTCTCTAAATCCCTATGTCTTAGCTCTATGGAAGAATGGGCACGCATGAATAAGATTCCTTATGCCTCAAAAATTGGATCTATAACATATGAAATGACATGTATGTGCCTAGATGTCTTGTATTCTTTGAGCATGATGAGTGGGTACCAGTCAGATTCTAGTGATGCTCACTAGCTAGTTGTAAAGAACATCATTGAGTACTTGAGAAGAACTAATGATCAATTCCTCATCCATGAAGGTAGGGAAGAACTAGTTCTAAAAGGTTACACTAATTTAATCTTCCAAATCGACAAGGATGATAATCAATCACAATTAGGATTTGTGTTTTATATAAATGGTGGAGTTGTAAGCTGAAAGAGTTTCAATAAAGAGACAGTGGTTGATTCTACAACAGAGGCTATGTACATTGCCGCATCCAATGAAGCAAAGGAAGCAGTATGGATCAAGAAGTTCATTAGTGAACTTGGGTGGTTCCAACCATTCAAAATGTTGTATAACAATAGTGCAACAATAATGAGGATATTGCATAAGCTAAGGAACCAATATCACATTAGCATTTCAAGCACATACTCAAGCATCACCATTTCATATGTTAGATTATACAAGGAGGAGATATAAAGATTTATAGAGGATCAACTGAAAGCAATGTTGTCGATCCTCTAACCAAAGGACTTCTACAGTAGAAATATGATGGTCATGTTTGATTGATTAGACTTAGGTTCATGAGTGATTGGCTCTAGTGCATGAGGGAGATTGTTCATTGTATGTCCTTAGAGCTATGGGATGATGATTGTAAGAGAGATATTTTGTGATTGATTTGAATATTATTAAAGGGAAATTCCACTAATTATGTTTGTATCAACATTGAGATAATGAATAAACTTAACAATATCCTAAGAATATTTTAAATGTATTGACATATGGTTTGGGTTGGGGAGTCGAATATGAGATCATATGTATAATAGTACTCATTCATGTTATGTACCTAGTAAGTTATTATTTTGGATGTTATAGGAAAACAACAATAGACAAGATTAGAATATATGGTGATCGATGACTATGTCTCTTTAGTCATGATATTGGATATCAATCTCAGAAACATGGGTACTTGTTAGAGAACAAGTTATACTGGATAGAACCACCTGGAGTTTGATACATGAAAGTCATGTAATGACATGTAAGTCATATCCCAATGTAAAAGTGGTGATTGTCATCCTTCGACCTGAAGCCACTATAGTTATCACATTTTATATTGTGTGCTTTGACCACTATCCCAATGTTCTCTAAATAAGAGTTGCCAAAAAGGTAGTGATTGGGTGCACTATGACACATGGGGATGGTTGTGAGTGATGTAGATGAAATTTGTCCCTCCATTAGAGTATTATCTCATCCACTTGATAAGAGAAACCATGAAATGATTGACCATTCTCATGTGAGTCAATATATGATATTAAGCTCACAATATCTCAAATAGTCCACTCTAACTCAAGGCACATAGATTGAGTGTTGAGGATGATATTCTATGTCTCATTTTCAACCTACATATATGTTAAAAAGGATTATACGATCATGGAAACATTGGTCACTTTATAGGTTGTAGTTGTTTCCTACTCATTCCTATTACTTGGGTGGCAATGATGTGTGGCTAGACACCAATCTTTTCTTGTGTTTTTTTGTCACTACCAATATAATTAGGAATCTACCAGGTCACATGCATAAGGATGCATAAAGGAATTAACTTCATAATCAAACAAATGATTAGAATGGTTTTGAATCATAATAAAGTTGATTTCCAATCTAGTCAAATGACTATAATGTTTGATCAGTCGATCGAATTGATTGGATCAATGTATGGATTGATTTTCAATTGGTCGATTGAGTTTTCCACTAGACTGACATGATCGATTGATCACAATGCAACACAAAAAGTCTAAAATTGGAAAGAAATTCATATCTAGATCTAAACTAACCTAATATGTCTATCAAAATGCTTTTAGGACCCTGATTGGTTGATCAAGTAATGTGATCGGTCGATCAAAGTTCTAGTCTGACTTTTTTAGCATTGGATTATTTGGGATTGTGATTAGGACATGGATTGCTATTAGGGTTTTTGAATCTTGTGACTTTACTATATTAAAGGGTGAAGGTTCAAAAGGATTTGACACAACATTGTAATATATTTTAAGACAACTTGTGAGAAAAATTGGTCACCAAACTTTTGTCTCAAAGAGAGAATGATATCTAAAGGACTGCTACCAAATATAGGAGAAGAAAGGGAATTTTGGAACGACTAACTCATTGAAAATTCCTTCTCCTATTTGACTTGGTGACCAAGGTGGCGCATCACATTCTCCCTCATTCGCATGAAGAGAAGGTTTAGGCACACATGCAGAGGCTTGGGAAAGTGTTCCACAGGACAACAACAATGTCCTACAAAGAATACAACCGTGCAGCAACTTGGCAGCCAATTTGGATCTCTTCTTGATCTATTTAGAGTTCTTGATGGTCGTTTTGGATCTAGATATAGAAGATTAATTTATTCACTAACAAAAGATGTGTATAGTTATTAGAAAACTAGTGTGTGCAAAGGTATACCCTTTATCATTTCCTATGTATTTTTTTCATTGATTTTTTATAAACACGATGGATCTTATGGCTACGGTATAAAGGGGAAATTTTTTTATTCCACTACTCACCCTTCCCAAAAACCCTACATATTTTAATTTCAAAAGTGCCCAAAATGGGGACGTTCACCCTATTTTTCTTATACTTTCAAACTAGTTCTAAACAGAGAGAGAGAAAACAATGACACTCTCAACTTTGGAAAATTGTGAAGATTGCATACCAGTTGGAATCCCATGAAACATAATGATTACTAAATGCTTGGAATGGGAATTTTTAACCTAATTTCCCTATAACATCATGAAATGATTGTACAAATGGATACAACATGTGTCCATGATTCTTACTCTCTGAAGAACGTCCCTTTGCTAACATATGAGACATGGTCTCAATGTCAAGATTTCTATTTTACATTCTGAAAATTTAAAATTTAAAATTTTGTAGCATAGATTTAAAAACATAGGACCAAGGTTCACAAATTGCTTTAGATGAAGCTAATAATTAGTGGAATCCTACAACTATAATTAGAAATATAGTGTAGCAGACCTCATATGATGTGGAATCCTAAAGGGGATTATGGCATACACTTAAGTACCCATTGTTGGACGTGACACATATCACTTTCACCACTAAACAAATATTATACCCAACATTCTACATACAGAACCGCCAAAGATAGTATTGAGTAGAATGAATTATATTTACTCTTTCACCAAGTACTTGTTGTAAAGATAAGATAGTTATTCCTTGCATTAATCATCATTTGTGGCTCATTTTATTAGGGAATTGTCTCTATTTCCTTCGGCTTATATAATGTTTTATCCCATTTATCTATTGCATTTGATGTTATCTCTAAATACTCATATCTTTCTATAAGGTCTGCAATAAGAACACATATGGTTCTTTTAAAAGCCCTATAACTCCATATCCTGCCTCATTTAGATAGTTGGTCCCTTTTTGGATTCATGCCATAGGACAAATATAAAAAAATAGCATTTAGTTCCTCATTACCACACTGACTTAACACATTAACAATTATGATGTAGAAAATCATGGATCAAGAT
This sequence comes from Alisma plantago-aquatica, assembly GCA_963693085.1. Lineage (NCBI taxonomy): Eukaryota > Viridiplantae > Streptophyta > Magnoliopsida > Alismatales > Alismataceae > Alisma > Alisma plantago-aquatica. The sequence continues at coordinate 70,073,278 of OY856413.1, read as the reverse complement.
TGGCATACAATGTTTTTAGTTTTAATCCTAAAATGTCTTATTTTGCTAAAGTATGAGATTTCATCTTGATGATATCCCATTGATGTTTAACTTTATATAAAGTCTAAGATACCTTTTCAGTATGCTTTAGGTCTTATTATGTAATGTTTCACAAAGTGTAAGATGGATTTTAGTCAAATTAGTGTTCAAATGGCATTTCGGTCTTTCATATGAAAACCTTATGAGATAACATGATAATATCTCATCATGTATCTTTGATACTTATATAATGTTTGATATTTAATTGGATCCTTGATATTTAATTGGATCCTTGTTAGGTTAATAAAAAACCTTACTTTCTCTACCAGGGCCCAAAATGGTCAATATCAAGTAAAATTTTAAAAGCAATTAAGTATAGATTCTTAATTGAACTACTTTGTCCCTTAGTTTGGCATTCTAATAACTCAACTTATCACTACCAAAGTAGAGAATTACTATCTTCATATCTCTTCCATTCAAATGTTAGACATGTCTACTTTGTCTTTAGTTGGACATATTAGTGGGTCGCTAGTAGCAACTCATGTAGGGGAGTAGTCAATAGCATCGCAACTATAGTATTATGGTGTTTCTAGAAACTTAGGCTTCATTCTGACCATTTATATAGTAAGGCATTCAACAACAAAAAATAACTGTGAAAAATTCTACAAAAAGACCATTTTTTTTTCAAAATAACCTACACCATGTACATGGTCCAACTACTATCCTACTTATCTAAACATTGTTTAAGAGCTTTGGGATCAAATCCTATTAAGAAAAAGTGTTTTTTAGAAAATTTTGAACAATCTTTTTATAATTAAGCTTATAATTAAATACCTAACCGAATAAGGGATCATCTTTATGTAGGTTTTTCATTTATAATCTTCTAAGTATTCTTTACTCTTATGCTAACCTTCTAGTTGAGGCTCTCTATATTCACAAAGGGAAACCCTAGTTCTTGCTTCTAATCCTCATTTATACTTTTTTGACCCATATTGAGGTCTAGTTGGTGGATAGAAGATTCATCTTGGTGGAGCTTTCAAGATATGGTTCATTCTCCATGTGCCTAATATGAAGATCTCATGCTTTGGTATAAGTAGGTGGTCAAGTCCTTATTTTAGAGATTTTTGTTACACAAATTATACCTAACTTTATTCAATTCATGTTATTTAATGATTTTTGAGCTAGAAATGCAAATTTTAGGTGAAATTGAGGTATTTGGTAACATAAATTCGAAATTTTAAGTATTTGTACAGTAACAAAATGTGTGTTCTAGAAATAAAGATGAATTCCATGTTCTGCAGTTGAATATGCATTTATTATATTGATTATATTCCAAGATGTCGATTAAATGTTGATTTACATGTCTTAACAAAACATAAATCAAATGATGTTAATTTATTTTGAACATTTTGATGTGATTCCATGAAAGTATAATAGAATATATTTCAATAAGGATTCTTTATATTTATAAATAAAATGACTCACTTATGTAAGAAATGGTTGATTATGAGATATATGGTTCAGCATGAACGACTTGAATCAAATTAGGGTCTTTCTACATATTGACTTTGTAACTTGTATACATACATAACATTATGGAAATGACACTATTATGATAAAATAAATAAATGGAATAAATATCAAGAATAACTGAAATCCACTCTAGTTACACATGCCAAGAGCGTCGTAGAATTTCTTAAGTGTTCTATATTTTGGGAAGCAAAATGAGATTATTGTATCTATCTTGGGGTGAATATCAGAATTATCAAAGTCGTACATTATTTAGTATATGTGAAAAATTGAGAATCCTCATGAGAAAGGGTCCACTTAGCTTCCTAAGATCACATGTACATGATCATGGACTAGATATGTATCTCCATTTTATACAACGGTTATGTTGATGATTGTGATGTATATGGAACGAGATGTTAAAGTACATTCATTTGAGTCTAATGATTGTGGGTGACCTAGATTTTAACATATCTAGCCCTATGTTTTAGATAGTTATATCATAAGTTCTTGATTCATGAGTACCTAGGTTCATACTTAATATGTAGGTCACAAGTTGATGAGACCCTATAATGTTTATGCTCACACATATAGAGGCATGGCGAGATATTAATGGGACCTATAAACATATGGTCCTATATGATGTGTAAGTGAATCTCGTACATAGTTTGTACTTAGATATAACAGAGGATAACAATTGAAAAGAAATAATGAAGATTGTATTATTGTGTTGAACTTGACTGAATAGTTTACTTTTTTGTGCTACTGTGTATGTTTTGACTAGTCAATCATCATATTTTGTCATATTGTTTTGTTGTATAATTTACTAGATCATTTAAAATTTCTAAAAAATGTTGATTTCTTTCTTATTTTAGGAATTTCATCATATTCTAGGACTTTTTTCTCACGCTCCTTGTTTTATGTTCTTGGTTTTTTAAAGAACCCCATAGGGTAATACTAATAATGAGTCACCACCTCCACATTAGGAATAGAAGTGGAGCTACACCTAGAGGTGTGAGTTACTATTATGGCAGTCCTATAATAGATCCACCCATGTACTATCATGGGTAGGGTGATTTATACATGTGTATTTACAACTCATATTTTATAGTTATCTAATGTAAATTGTGTACATATGAGTCATGCACAACTATCATGTTGTACGAGAAACATTGATGGTTCATGGACTCAGAGCATGCACTTTCATATACAAATTATGAATGTTAGAAAATATTATGTAAGTATTGCTTCTCCTTCAATGTTGTTCTAGTACTAAAAAGAAAAATATTGTTTGTTCTTACTACTTAATATAGAATGATTAACTTGTAATGACCAAATTGGTTTTGTTTTTGTTCCATTATCATGTGATTTTAGCTTTAGAACATGATTATTCATGATCCTAGGATTGGGTGTTACATATCCTGGTATCAAAAGTCTAGGTTGATCCAAGTGTACAGGTACATATGATTTTTAGTTGTAGTGTTCTCTCCATATCTAATCACCATTGTCTGATGATGTAGATAAAGAAAGACGGTGTAAAAAAATATATGTGATCAATTTTGGGATGATGATAACTAAGTAGAATTAAGATGAGGAATGGAGGAGGGCATAGATATCGGCATTCCTAAGACGTTACCTACACAACCTCCACCACCTCCCCTGATCCGTACTAAACTTGTTGACACGGAAAATGTAATACATTTTTGGGGAACTATTGTCTATTTTGTGAACCTAATTGAAGTAATGTATATCCATCATCCTTAGGTACCAATGCCACTAGATAAAAATACATGAGGACTACGGAATACCTTTGAGAGTCTAGGTCGGGTAGGGGCTACTAATTAGCAAGCATATATGCCCTCCTTATCAACACTTGTGGTTGATGAAGCTTGAAAAGGTTTTTTGAATAATGGATATCCTAGTAGAGAAGAAGATTATACATGGTATGTATCTTTTCAAATGTAGTGTTGGCCATTAATGGGCCATTAAGGAAATAGTTGATGAGAGACAAAATTAGATGGTAGAAATCAAAAAGTGTTTAAGCTACATATTTCCCACAATCATCTCTTTGAGATAAGAAGCAACATTCCAAAAATCTAATTCAAAGAATCAAGGTAGTGAACAAATAAAAGATGCAACTTATTGATGTTCTCAATTTTTGTTTACAACTAGCACTATCAGTTAAAAAAAATCAGGATATTTAATGGAGGAGTGAATGTTGACCTTCAAAGTTTTGACTTCTATCATTGAAATAAGAGAGTAGTTATAAATTTTGTGGAAGTTGTAAGAAGGATAAAGAGAGACACAATAGTTAGGCATAATGTTGACACTTTCAAGGGTTATCTTGAGCTTATAGTAGACATGGTAGTAGTTATACTAGGCCAGGAATTGTACCTCCACATTAATAAGAAGGGAAAGCAATGTCACATAAAAATGTACACGATGAGGTAGACCTTCATCTAGAGAAAAAATAAGAGGAGTGGTGCTATTTATAGGACCACCAGGATCACACCATAGTATATAGTTCCAAGTGTGACAATCACGACTCAATATTGTGGAAATATGACACAACACAATTTTACTCATGTGAGCAGTGTGTGCATGTGAGAATTTCATACCAAATCTACAATAAGCAAACGAGGTAGTAAAGAGGTAGACACCATGGTAGATGTATGAATAAATTATTGGTAGAGGACAAATATCACAATTTGGGTCATTTATAGCAGTCAACCAATCAAGATAGATTTAATTCATATGTAATGAGATGAGTCTATGCATTAGCTACTAGAAATTTGTGTCATGAGGGGATCATAATATGTCAAATTGATCTCTTTTGTTCATATTTATCCTCTTTATAATTCATTTTAGTGTTAGTAAAACTTTATGCAAAATTCTGATACCTCTTAGTAAGTTCTATGATGTTATACTTTACCTTTTGAGAATATGTGTTTTGTCATTTGCCTCAAACTCTTGTAGTGGGCTCAGTATTTTTGATGGGAGAATATCCAATATGTGTAATATGTTTCTCGGGGAACAACTACCAAGTGGATCTATGACCACTTGAATACATGGGTTTGAGAATATATTGGGTATGAGTTATCTAAGGTCAAGTTATCATCAGCTAATGGTCATGGTAGGTGAGGTACCCAAGATATCATTTAGCAAAAATATGGACACTACTATTTCTTAATGATGTCATTTTGTATAACCATTGCACCTTATCTTTCATAGATTCATATAATATTGTATTTAGACCATTTCTGACCAATTCATAGATTTTGTCATGGATGACATTTCAAATTATTAGTTGATGTAGACGAACATGAGAGATATCTAAGTATGTCTTCAGAAATGTTGAGACAATGTCGTTTGTGTGTCAAATATAGAAACGGAGAGTTATGATTGACCCAAGTGGTATTCTTAGTTCATGTTATATATAGAACATGGATTTTTGTAGAACCTAAGAAGTTTCAATCATTTTTGGGAATATCCAAAGACAACTCAGAAGTTTGAAGTTTTCTTGGTGTAGTAGGATATTATAGAGATTATAAAAGACTCAATTTCATTATTATACCACTAGCTAAGTTAACCAAGAAATATATGCCTTTTCTGAGATGAATAGTGTTGGCACAATTATAAACTTCTAAAAAATAAGATGACTACAAATCTAGTGTATTATTTCTTAAGATATGGAAATGTTACCCAGTCTTCAGTGATACTTCAAGGAAATGATTCATAGATATAAGAATCATGATTAGAATTAAACAGTGCATATTTTAGGGTTATTAGTAGTGGTCTTTGTCCAAAAATCTTGGATACACCTCTTACATGAAGATAAATGTCTACTTGGTATGAACCATTGATCCTAAAGCACATATCTTCACACAAATAGTTGAACATGAGATAGAGGCATCGATTAGAGCATATAAAGGATTATGACTATCAAATCACTAGTACAGAAATGATGTATAACGTCACATTTGATGTCATCGGTTGGAAAGAAAAAACCACCGCCAATATGCTACGACGTCGGCTTAAAACGACAACTAACACCTATATGTGAAGGCCGGCCGATTTACAAAAGACACGGGTATCACTTTTTCTTTAACGTTGGTTTTTTGACATTAAAATCGACGTCCAAAATCACCCACGGAATATAATTTTTTAGGGGGGAAATTTACCTCCAAAATTTTCAATTCGGTGTCGATTTTAAAAACACCGAAGACAAATGTTCCGCGCCAAGACCCACGAAATTTTTTATCCACTAATTGGTTGTCGGTTTTTTCTCAAAGAACTGACGACTAAATATCCTTCGTGAGGCAAAATTCATTCCCTTATTTGTCGTCAGGTTTCGTAGAAGAACCGACGAGGTTGTGTGTTCGCGTGTTGTCCCTATGAAAAATTCCCCCCCCCATTTGCCTAATCGGTGTCGGTGTTAGGTTGGAAATCGACAACTATGATTGTAACTCAAGAACAATTTTTTGTCGGCATATGAGGATATACGTCGATTATTATATGTTGAAACTGACGACGAACACCCCAACCTAGTATAATTTTTTTTGTATTAAGTTACAAATAGGTTTCAGTTTAGGTTTATAACGGATGTCTATTATTGTTAGGCGTCAGATTATTTTATTAACTGATGTTGATGGTTAACATAATAGCACCCGCGCAAGCCAAATCGACTCTTCCCCTAGCCTTCTCTATTTAATTCTCAATTCTCTAAGCAGACTGAACTAGGTATGGTGATTTTTCCTGCCGCCTCTGCATAGCCTTCCCTTCTCTGCTCACCGACCGCCTACTGATCTGAGGAGCTTGAAGCTGCTCACCGCCTCTGCGCACCACCAGTCGCCACCACGAAGAGCTTGAAGTTGCTCACTGCCGGAGCTGTTGCTGCTATCCAGTCACCGGCCGCCACCACCTACTCCCGTCGCCGCCACCACCTGCTCCAGGAAGAGCGAGGAGCCTTCCTCTAGCTGCCTTCAGTTGCTTCAGTCGCCATCATTGGCCACTGCATGCACCTCCTGTGCTTCACCTCCAGCTCCGTCCACCTTCACCTCCAGCCCGACCACCTCCACCTCCAATCGCCGCCACCACATCCTGCTCGATCCACCTGTATTGTGAGTGGTTAATCAGTACTAGATTTGAACTTAGGGTTAATGATTCCACCATATAGTTGATTACTATTGATTAATTAGGGTTAATGATGTATTAATGAACTTAATTAATTAGATTTATACTTAGTTTCTCTAAGATTGTGTAGTTGATTAATATTGATTAATTAGGGTTAATGATGCATGAATGAATTTAATTAATTGATATTGCTTTCTTTCTCTCTTGTTAGTGATTGATTAAACTTAGTACAATAATTGTTCTTCAAGCTTGTGTAGTTGATTAATAATGATTAATTAGTGTTAATGATGAATGAATGAACACAAAATGGAAGAATGAATTTTAATTAATTGATGTTACACAAAACCTAGGATATGAATGATGAAACGATGATGATGATGATTATGATGATGATGATGATGATGATGATGATGATGATGATGATGATGATGATGATGATGATGATGATGATGATGATGATGATGATGATGATGATGATGATGATGATGATGATGATGATGATGATGATGATGATGATGATGATGATGATGATGATGATGATGATGATGATGATGATGATGATGATGATGATGATGATGATGATGATGATGATGATGATGATGATGATGGAAAAGAAAGATCTGTGTTGGTTGGCCCCTAATGGAGATGATGATTATGATGATGAGGATGATGACGATGACGATGACGATGACGATGACGACGACGATGACGATGACGATGACGATGACGATGACGATGACGATGACGATGACGATGACGATGACGATGACGATGACGATGACGATGACGATGACGATGACGATGACGATGACGATGACGATGACGATGACGATGATGATGATGACGACGACGATGATGATGACGATGATGATGATGATGATGATGATGATGATGATGATGATGATGACGATGATGATGATGATGATGATGATGATGATGATGATGATGATGATGATGATGATGATGATGATGATGATGATGATGATGATGATGATGATGATGATGATGATGATGATGATGATGATGATGATGATGATGATGATGATGATGATGATGATGATGATGATGATGATGATGATGATGATGATGATGATGATGATGATGATGATGATGATGATGATGATGATGATGATGATGATGATGATGATGATGATGATGATGATGATGATGATGATGATGATGATGATGATGATGATGATGATGATGATGATGGCGCTGGTGGTGGTGGTGGTGGTGGTGGTGGTGTTGGTGATGATGATGATGGTGGTGATGGTGGTGATGGTGGTGGTTGTGATGATGATGATGATGATGATGATGGTGATGATGATGATGATGATGATGACGATGATGATGATGTTGTTGTTGTTTATGGTGATGATGATGATGGAACTATAGGTTTCTACATGTGTGTGATGAATCATATGAATTTAAATGTGCTTATACATGTGCGTGAATCACATGATCCATATATAATATTGTCCATCTTGTTAATATTGCAGGTTTTTGGCATGTTGTTGGCTGAAATCAAAGGATGTTGTAAACTTACAGTTCAGAACTAAATTGTAGGTTCTGCATCCTGCTGGCTAGTCAGACAGCAGGCCTGCAAGATGATAAGAAAAAAAAAACCAAAACATAGTCATCAGTTAAATATAAAACACCGACAACAATTTGAGATCAACGGAGTCAGTTATTTTCAGAAAACTGACACCTATGGTCTAACCTGGGGCCAATTTTTTTGTTTGAGCTGGGAAGTGGCGTCAGTTTTGGAATGAATAACCGACGCCTATGGTCCCACTGCTGGCACTTTTTTTTGGATTGCAATCGGGGAAGGCTTTGTGTCATCGGTTATGTAACCGACGTTGAAGGCATCTACTTTTAGTGTCACACACTTGGGTGTCGCTTTGAAACCGACGTCAAAAGGCTTATTTAACTGACGCTAAAGGTGTTATCTGTACTAGTGAATTAACTATCACTCGTGAAAAAATGAACTTAGGGTTGATGATTTAAGCAAAAAGCTAACTCTGTCATCTCTTCCACCAATGCAATATATATGAGCTAATTAGCATGTGCTAAGAGAAATATATGGATACTGATACACATATGAACATTCAATTGAGGTACCTTTATTATTGGGTCTGTTGGCATAGCTTCAGATTAAGTTGAATCTCAGACAACAGATTAAATGATATTGAATATATAGTCATAGATGAAAGGCATAAAGAAAGATGTCTTCCGCACAACAAATGATGGTACAATGTTTTTTCAAAGAAGGTTATGTTCTAAAAGCAAGTGATTTAATAAGAATGGTGTTAGGAAAAACACATTCTTCTATGTATATTATGCATCTTGGAAGTGTCAAGAAGAGAATCTCAAGGAATGAGATTAGTGGTCAGGGATGAAGAACGATTTGGTAGGGCATGTCTCAAAATGTCTAATATGTTCGTAAGTGAAGGAAGAACATCAAAATCATGCAAGGTTGCCACAATCATTTCATATATCAAAATAGAAATGGGATCTCGTAACTCTGAATTTTGTAGATGGAATAAAGAAGGCAAAAAATATACCATTCACTACCAAAAAACTATATTTAGGTTAAAAATATTCTACTTACATATACAAAATATGTATTTAAATGGTTTTTTTACAAAATATATGTATGTGAAGAAAACAATTTTATTTGATATGACTTTATTTCCTACGGATTCTACATATATATGCTCCCTAACAGAATTTAATTTTATTCACCGCCTATTCACTCGCATCTAAAGGAGAATTCAAAGGCCGAACAAAAATATAGGTGGTAGGACTTTCTTCGCGTCTTTCTCTCCTACCCCGAATTCGTCCTCCCCAAATTTTTAGTGACTTAACAGGGTGGTTCCTCTCCTGCATTTGCATCATCCTTATTTTCCTCAAATTGTGCATTCCCATTTTCGGATGGTGGCGAGGCTCTACTTGAACGGGATTCATGGCATTGTCAAAATGAAATACGGCTACTGTTGAGCTCAATTACCAAAAAGAGGACCCTTGGTGGTGGTGCCAAGGAATCTACCAATTTCTGCTTCCTGAACACAATGTAATGGCGACTTCCATTCATCCAGGCAAGTAAGTGTCAAAATGGCTTCCTTCTGCGCTTAGTGAATTTGTCTGGCTGATTCAGGAGGTAGGCTTGACGATGCTGGAGTGAAACATTCACATCCTTGTTCTATAGTTTACTATATGGTTGGTTTTTTGGGCGATGCCCCGGAAGTTAATTACGTAGTTCTTTTGTTTGAAAGTCAATACAGGATCTGAAAAATCATTTCATTATTTATCTCTATTATATATTAAGAGAAGGAACATGAGGAATAAGATTACTTTAACCCGTCAGGTCGTCACCTCTCATCGTGATTTTAGAGAGTAAAGTCGTCATTGCTCCGTATCAATTTAAAAGTACCCCACAGAAGATGCCTTTATAATCTCCCTAAAAGTGGTATCATAGTTACTATTTTTAATCTTTAAATATCTGAGCCCACTTCCGATACCCCTAAACGCTTTGTTACAAATGGTCATATGCACCCTTTTCTTTGATTGGGTCGTTGTTGTTTCGGCCGGTGGTTGGAGCCCAAAGCCAAGTGTTGAGGAAGAGTTCTGGCAGAACGAATGAAGGGGATGCCTCGAATTTTAGATTTGATCTTGAAGTTCTGTCTATGATGTATCTTCTTGGGTTTGAGAGATCGTTCCTCTAAAGTGGGGAATTTTTGTATACATGTGAGATGGACGACTAAGACCAAATCATATCATACGTTTATACGAGCATAGGAAAGATTTTTTGTACACATTTCTTACTCATTCTCCTTTATTCATATCACAAATAAGATTCTTTTTCCTTCCCCTAGTAAGATCCAAACACAAGTGTCAACTTGTGCGTCATGCTTATGTTGCATCTATTATTCTATTTTCTTTTGACCACTAATGAATATATATAGATTCATGCTTATTACTAGATCCGCTTTATCATAAGATGACAACCGGTCTCCTACATTATATTCAATATGAATCATGCTAGTGCTAGATGACTAATGACAGGAGAAATCCGGTTTGAGAGATAGGTAAATGATCTCCGTATATGTTCTCAATTAGAAAGGATGCATACATGGGTTGCAGATGTAGGTGACGAACGAAGGCAAAATGTAATCTACACATAAATTATCTACTATCGCACAGAATCTGCTAATTGAGAACCCGATTTCTCCTATACGGAGATCATTTCAGTATACACTTTCGTCCGTCAAACATGCGTACTCTTTCGTTCCTATAACAATCTTGCGAGTGTATGAAGTTTTATGTGGTACGGTGTGTGTGGTTGATCCTCCAATTGAAGGATGGTGGCGTACAATTTCAAAGAATAAAATTTTTAGTTTGCTTGTTATACTTTAGTTTCTTACTGTAATAACTAAAGTGTCTCGTTAGAGAAAATGGATTAGACATAGCAAATCGTATACAAAGAAAATATTAACTAGGAACATTGAAATTCTTTTTCATCCATGTGTATGTGTGTACATGATTATATTCAGCAGTATGGTTGTAGCTTAAACTTGTTTTCTTTTATTTACAATAGTTGGGTCAACATTTTTCTCTATCCATTTGAGATAATTTGATGCATGAGTACAATGACTTATCTATAATTTCTACACTTTACTCTTTTTCCAAGATAATAAACTATCACAAATTAGCTCATATGAGGCAGATCTTTGTCTAATATTTTTTGATGTTATTTCCTTTTTAGGATTACCTTATAAGACAGCAGTTTCATCTCCAATTCCATAAACATATCAATGTTCATATTACTTTCCACGTCTACAACTCATGACGTTGGCACTAATTGAAAAGTATGCTCATATGGATTGGTTCCTTCTAGTAAAATATCATTGTTCATTCTAGCAATCTTTAAAAGGATCAGATTTTACATGCATCTAATAGTATTTCATGTTCATGATGTCATTATGATACATTTTCTTAGAAATATGTGTATATACTTGATGGAATGTGTTGGAGGCATTGTAAAGAACAAAAATATGAGATGAAGTATACTACTTGAATTTCATGGTTTAATTTGAATGACCATTTCTAGTTTTGTTTGCAATCCATATCTTCATTATGCTTGCATGATTAACAAATCTTCATTAAAATTATATTTCATTGTCCTATGCCTACAAAATTTTCGTCTTGACATGATTGTTTGATATTGAGGGGGAGGGTACGAGATCCCCACAGTCATATGGTTGTAATTTTGACTGAGAGGAAGTTTGATGTCTAAAATGTAAAAAGCATGGATTTATATGATAGTTAGGGCTCAAGGATGTATAAAGACTAGTAACTTCTCTCAAGGAAAATTAAAAGTTATTTAAATCATTTATGTTTTAGACTTAAACTAATAACCCTACTTAGAGAGATTAAGGGAACATGGAGAATTTTGTGGCCATACACCATTTGAGTGATCAATCTGTTATTGTTTGTTTGTCCACAACCTTGCATCGGACACTAAGTTGAAGAAATTATTTAATGAGTTAATTTGAGATGTTAACTTTATAGATTTTCATTTAGTATCTTGCCTCTCTTTTGCTCAAGGTGAATTTCAATCTTCACAGTATTTTCACCTCAACTCACTAGTTTTTTGTATATGTATTTTTTATTTGGTATCAGTTTTTTCTTTGACATTGTCACTACTTTCCATCCATAGTTTACTAATGAAAATAATTGTCTCTACTATATTTCTCAGAGATGTGAATATACTCTTTATTTGGTTTGTTGCTTTTGACCATATGTACTTTTGTCATTTTCTGAATTAGTATCTCCTTATGAGTGGGAGGGGGTCTTAGAGGTAGATAGGAGTATGGTTGTCTTGGCTTTGGCAAATGAGAAAGACTATGTCAATCTCTATAGTCAACTCACTAGAGTGATTTCTTAGCAAGAAATCCATCCTTTCCCTAACCTCAATGAACAATCATGGTTTTATTCTAAATCCATGCTGATGAAGAAGGTGACCTATGCCTTGGGATGATTTTAAAATTCTTGGCATTCCTCCTCTACTAGAAGGGCACCATATTATTCATACCCCACCAAATGTTAGAAAATAAAAGAATGAAGAGTGACGTTATCGTTTCTACATTATGGAAACATCAATTTTTTGCACCTTGTGGCAAAATGCTCATATCTAAGGTAACTGATTTATACCTTTGACAACCCATTTTTGAAACTATATAGAATAGTTAAATAACTATATAGACCACATGTATATACAGTAAGAACTTGATTTCAAACCAGTCACCTTGTTGACTAGATCAGTGTTTCCCTAGTGGTTCTAACCACGAATTTCTAACTAAAATAGGAAGCCTAATACTCATTTTAAATCCCATCCTCACCCTAGAAACAAACCAGCTTCAAAATCTTTTACTTTTTGCATAATTAAAATTAGGTGAAGCTAACCATCATCTTCATGCTGTATTACATTTCTTCTACATGTCATTCAATCCCCTCATTGGCCCTCGTTTCCAAAAATACAGTTACCAGTCTCTCAAAAACTCAATCCCTTAAGTGTTATGTCTTTCAAACAGCAATTTCTTTAACTCCATGAGAATCGATTAAATAAGTTCACAATAGTCTGATAGTCATTATCACATCATAATAATGTCATATTCATGTATCAGAGAGAACTTGAGAACCACAACATAGAGTGGTCTTACAACTCTCTAAAAAAGTAATTTGTCTTTTTTTTCAAATTAGTATATGCCACCGAGTTTGTTCACAATTACTATATTTTTTGTTGAACCAAGTGTGTTTCTCCTTCTCATTGCGATCAAAGTTTATATACATGTGTATACAGAGTGCCAAACAAATCAACAAAAAACAAAACATGAAAATAAGCTATACAAGGGGTATCTAACTGTACATAATATATGTATCACACAAAGATATCAACAATAATGTCTTAATAGTTCTACTAGATGTCCTGTATCATATTCTAATCCTCTCTAGCTAGATTTTATAAATCAAGAGGCTCCAAATAGTCTTTGATCTTCCTCTAATTATAACTAAATTCATCAAAGAAGTTGGCTTCATCTAAAACTTTAGCTTAAAGAGTCCCAGATACTCACACAGTAGTCACGGTTAAATAAGACATGTAGAGCATCATCAACTTCCTTCCTATAGAAGAAGCATCTCAACACCACACAATACCCAACTTTCCTGAGCTAATCACGGGTCAACACCTTTCCCCAAAAGCACTTCCTAAGAAGTACAAAAACTCTGCTTGGAATCATACTAGACTAAATTCACATTGTCCAATTCGAATCCTACCCTTTTAGCCTACAGATATTCCAACAATCTTTAGAGCCAAGTTTCTTTTGTTGTTAATATATATTTCATCAGCACAATCAACTTTAGGCTTAGGAAGCAAGCTGAAGAACTCCTTCCCAGTCAATTCACTTCTCACATCAGGAAACCACCAATGACCATCCTTAATGCAACAACTCACCTTACAAAATTCACCCTCTTCAGTCTTATCAAAAGCTAGGAACCAAGGTGGAACAGAAGATTTTGGCCATCCCCACACTAGGGGTCCTTCTGTAACATGAATGTTTCACAATTACCAACTAAGAACTTTATATGAGGGAGAAGTGTATACCTATACTTCAGTTATTTGTTCTAGATCCAAGAGGAGTTAGTTGCCTCACTAACTGACCAAACATAGTCTTCCTAGAGGTATCCCCAGTGCACCCATCTCACTCAGAGTGTATTTTTCTCACATGCTACATCCCAAATATTTTTGAGAATGATAGTAATGGTCCAATCATCCACCCTTTATATGCCTACACCTCTTTCTCTTTTAGTTTTACACAATTGATCCCAAGAAACTAAATGAATGTGTTTCTTATCTTCAGTGATGCCCCAAATAAAATTCCTAAAAAGCCTTTCAATCTCTTTGGTAACACCTTTTAGAAGAGGGAAGGTTGTAGTCTGAAAGTTTGATATGAGGTGAGAGTGGTTATAACCAATTCATTCTACCTCCTTGAGAGAACATCATACACTTCCAGGTATCCAGCTAGCATATAATCTTATCACTGATTGGGAGACACATACTTCTAGTCAATCTACCAGTGAATGAGGGTACAAGATATCACACAGGAAGGTCGGTAAATAAAATATCCATGATAATAGAGATGTTTTTGTATTTTGTAACATCACTCTCAAAAAGTTGATCTTTACTAGTGTTCAACTTCAAGCCAGAAAGACTCTCAAAGGTCTATGAAACCTCCTTAATAGCAGTTGCATTACCATCATCAACTTTTTCAAAAATAAACAGGGCCTCTATAAAGACAATATGGAACACACACGTCTGACCAGCAATGGCAGAGTAATCAAGCCCTGCTTAACTTTGGCTTGAATAATATAAGAAAGTCCATTTATTGCAATAACAAAGAGGTAAGGTGTTTTTGTGTCACCTTGCCTGACCCCATTTGAAGCCCAAAATGTAGAAGAGAAAGATCCATTTATCAACACCTGAAAAGAAGTAGAGACAAAACATTCTCTTATCCACCTAATCCAGCATGTAAGGAAGTCCATCATTGTCATTATGAAAACAAGAAAATCACACTTCATAGTATCATAAGCTTTAGAGATATCTTACTTCATAAAAGTTTTCACATTCCTTAGAAAAGGTACTTAGAATGTCATTTTTAAGAAGTATGGCATATCCAATTCTTCTCCTAGGAATATATGCAAACGGATTCTATATGATCAACTTAGGAAAATTGTCTTGATTTTATTAGCAATAATTTTTGTGATGATATTATAAATCACATTACATAAAGATATGGGTCCAAAATATTTCAAAGAACTAACCCCCTTATATTTAGGAATAAGGGTAATAAATGTCCTATTGCAATCTTTAAGAAGTTTGTATTTGTCAAGGAAATTAAGAATGACAAAAATGATATCCTCCCCAATAATAATCCAGTATTCCATAATGGACTTCACATTAAACCTATGTGGACCAGGGGCCTTATTTTTTCATACTCTTCAACATATCCTCTGCGTCCTTCTTAGAAACCTACTAATAGATATTATCTTTTAGTGCATGTTTAATGGTAGGAAGCATCCAAGTATCATCCAAGAGTTATTGAAGTGAGTAGTATAGTTGAACATATCACTATGATAAGAAACAATATGTCCCAAGATTATATCAGGATAAGTGCAATACGTGTTATCAATCTCCAAAGAGTGAATGTTGTTGATGACTCTCCTAATCTTAATAGTTGTATAGAAAAATTTTGCATTACTATCATCAGACTTCAGACATTGTATATTGGAGTCTCGTCAAAGATTCTTGTTGCGCCAGAGAAAGACAAGCCTCTTTTCTAAGATTAAGAGGTACCTATGAATGTTATCATCATATGGATTCAGATCAGCTCTCTTCTGAACATCTAGAGACTTTGGTTCAAGGATTTTATTTGTAGAGTTGAAGTTTCCAACCTTATCATGATTTTATTTGATCAGATTCCTTCTCACCATATTTAGCTATGTTGGACTCTATACATTGGATAACCTTTACATTAATAATTCCAACCATCAACGATAATATAATGAAAACCAACACAAGAGGATCATACAATTATAAATCTAAAAGAAGTTGGCTTCCTTTTACCAAAACTAAAATGAAGGTTAATAATTTTTTGATCACTCATGATGGTGGAACTGACTTCTACCCAAGTAGAAATATAAGTGGAAAGAAAATTAGTACTACAAAGAACCTTATAAATTTTGGAGAAAGTATCAATACCAAATTTTCTTCTACTAAACCACATGAATAAGGACCCTTTAGTAGGCATGTCAAGAATACCAATAACCACCATTGAAGCATTGAACTCTTACATACTATTCGAAGAGGGGGTCGATGTGTTTCCCAATTTTTTCATTGTTATATCTAACAACATTGAAGTCCCCTAAAATACACAGCATAAGGGTAACCAAGGGATGCATATAACTCAAGCCATCCCATATAATATACTTATCCTTATCCCCATTTTCACCATAAGAAACATACATATAGAAAAAAGAATCGTTGACTTATATATTATGATGAATAAACTACTCAATATCATAAACTTTTCTAACTCTAATAGATGGGTGGTGTGATTCCGCTAGAGGTGCAACACACTAGCCGATTTGACCCGACTAGATGCGCCCCACGAGGTCGGAACACATGGGTTGGGAATTTGCTTTCAAAATTTATAAACCTAACTTAACACCTACTCACACTAAAACACTACACCCGCAAGCGCAAGGGGTCATGTCATAGTATAGGAAGGTGGCAAGTACAGGGTCGATCCACAGGGAAAAGAGGGGGCGCTAGAGCTAGGTTAGTTTTGCTGGGTTCCTACTGCGGAGACTAGGGTTAAGGGTTTAAAGGTGATTTTGATTGTTAACTAAGGATGAACAAGAACGTAATTAAAGGCAAGAATGAGATCTATGTTAACCCTAGATTAGATTAAGACTAAGTAGGAAAGAAAGGACTAAGATAGGTATGAAAAGGCAAATTACACTAAGGCAAGCAAGAGAGAAGCACAAGAGAAACTAAAGAGCTACACTAGGCATGAACAAGACAAGAGAAAAGCAAGAAGCTAACTAAGTAGGTAAGGAGCTAACTAAGCTAAGCAAGCACAAAACTAGGGTTTTAAGAAATAAAGAGAGGTGTGTGTTGTTTAGGGGTATGAACTTATCACTTAAGTTGGGGGTTGACATATGAACATTATGATTCCATTTATATTATCCAAACCAAAAAACAAGTTAGAGTCTAATGAATTAACCTAAGCTACTAACCGGCCATGAATATGCTAGGTTGTGTATAGGGGAACTAGTCCCTAACACCCCCTACTGCCCTTACGAGGCTCAATTGGGTTAGGGATTAGGTACAATTCAATTAGAGTCTAATCAAGTCTAGGTTTCTAGATTAGGCATTCCTAGGGCAATTAGGGGCCGAGGGTAGTAATGGGGAGGTGAAATTAGGGTTTTAGACCCCAATTCCCCCACATTCTAGCCTTGATAAGGCTCCATGCTAATTGCACTAGAATCATCTAATCTAGCTACTTAGATCTCTTACTTAGGTTTAGGGATATTGATTAGGATGTAGGAAGATGAGAGGCAGCCTAGGGATCCAAGAATTGGACCTAGGGGCAAATCCCAAAATTCACACATATAACCAATTTGCCTAAATTCCTAGGTGATTTCACACACAAACCAACAAGCAATCCATGGAGAATGAGATAGAAATAGAATATAATCATTAACAAATGGAATTATAATGTTTACATGACATTTTCCCCCAACATGGTATCAAAGTAACATAAAATCCCCCAAACAGCCCACCCACGGGGGCCTAGCTACTCATAGAAATGGAAAATACAAAAAGAGAGAAGGAAGAGGTAGAAGAAGCCATGGAGCTTGGTGTAGATGAAGCAATCCTCCTCTCCAGCAGCTATAGGATGTCCTCCTCCCTCCTCCAAGGATGGAATGATGTGGAATGATGAAAGGAAGTGGATGGAAGGCTTAGATATGGGGGGTTATGTGGTGGAAATGGTGAAATGGAGTGGATTTTAGGTGGATATGGAGTGGAATGGAGTGGGTGGCGATTTGGGGAGCTAGGAAGGGGTAGAGAGTAGCTATCATCATGCCCCAGCCACCACCTAGGTATATATGGGTGTATAGGGGGTCTAGGGTTAAGTTAGGGGTAAAATGGGGAAAGTAGTGGAAAAGTGGGTGGATTTTGTGAGTAGCACGGCCGTGGTGGGTCGCCACGGTCATGGTGGGTAGGGTAGACCACGGCCGTGGTGGATGGGCACGGTCGTGTGAATTAAAATGTGGAGATCATAGGGATTTTTACATGGATGGCCACCACCATGGGGGGTCACCACGGTCGTGGTGGGAACCTATGGCCACGGACATGTTGATCACCACGGTCGTTTTGGCCATTTTCATCAAATTCTGGGAGTTTTAGTGATTTTTTGTGCTTGGGGCATTTCCACCACGATCGTGGTGGTCTACCACGGCCGTTTTGGTGTCCTTCCCATGTACTTGAGCATTAAACTTGATCATCTATGGAGGGTATTGCTTCAAAACATTCTTTGACTACTTGGGGTAGGTTGGGAGTGGTTTTGGCCTCATTTTGGGCTCCTCCAAGCCTGAGGAAACCCGAGATTGGACCATCTTGTTTCCATTCCATCAAGTAGTGGACAATGTACCTATAAAACATGCAAAAAGCCTCCATAAGTGTATTTGATAGAAATAAGCATATTGGGGGAAATAACATGTAATCTAGCAAGTATAGATGTGATTAAAATGCAATATAACACAAGATGAAGCCCTAAAATAGGGATGAATCACCACCCCAAACTTGAAACATACTTGTCCTCAAGTATGCTCTAACTCAATCTCTCTACAAATTTTCCACAAATAAGAAATGATGAATGCAATGTAAAAGATGATTATTGTTGAATGGTATCAAAGATGACTATGTATATGCATTTCACCTCTCTCCTCTCCTGCTTTCATAATCCCATCATGAAAAGAGCACAAAGCATATGAACTTCAAATATAGTGCGTAGAATACACAAGTTATCCATATTTCTTCCATAAAGTTCCGGGTAAACCGTTTCATGATGGTGTTAATCAAGGACAACTAGGAGTATTATTTCACATTCTTGCATTCAATCTTATGTTTCAAATCACACCAAATGACCCACGTGGCTGTGAAAAAGGGAAAAATGAGCTAGGTTTGGTGTTTCCTAGCTCAATAGGTATGAAAGTGGAAGAAAGAGTTGTGGTAAGATTTTGGAGTGTTTTTGCACGCTCATTTTTTCTTTATTTGAATGCTCTTAAACAGGAGCATCCTTTTATTTTCTTTTTCTTTTTTTTCTTCTTTTCTTTTTCTTTTCCCTTGGCGTAGATAGGGCATATGGTGGATAGAGTGAAGTGGAGAGATGGAGATGTGGCCATCCCAAACTTTTGGAGGTGGCCACGGCTGATATGTGCACTTTGGCATCCTTTCATGAGGTCGAGGGGTAAGAAGATGGTGAGTGAAAAGTCGGATCAGAGAGGGGTCACATGTATGATTCTCCACATAAGACATCCTACATGAAAATTAATCCAATACTTCATCCTAGATATCACACCACATGAATGAACAAGATGAAATTGGTATATCAATCAAGTGATTCCACAAACACTAAGCGTTCAAAGCTTGCTCAATTTCACAATTCAACCAATTCAATCACAATCATAAGAGAGGTGATGCACATGTAAAAAGTCAAGAATTGATACCACTTAGCAACAAACAATGATAACTCACTTGCATTTGTCAAAGGTCATCATTTTTACTCAAAATAGTAGAGATTGGGTCAAAACATACTTTTAAGCAAGAAATCTCAAATTTGGGAAAAATTGGCCAAAATAGTGCTGAGTTGTCTTCGATCACATCTAAACTCTATATTATTGAACTTAAAGCAGTAAACAAGAAAATCCTAACTAAAACATGAAAAAATTACCAAAAATCTACATTATATGCAATGCATGGCAAAAATAGCAAAATTTTTGAAAAATTATGCAAAAATGGCAGGATTGTAAACTACATGGCATGCAAGGATGTAAAGCAGTAAAGAAAATCCACACTAGATAGATTAAAAGCAAACCAAGATCATGTAATACAAGTAATCAAAATGAGAGAATGAGATAGGTGGTGCATACCACCCTACCACCCCAAACTTTTGAATCATGTTGTCCTCAGCATGAAACTAGAGCTTAGGGATAGTAGGGTGAAGATCATGACTGGTGCAGAGCGTCAGAATGTAGTTCACCCTGTTGTGGTTGGTGGTCGACCCTCGCCACGGTCGTGGCCACTCCTCTTCAACACGGCCGAGGCGGGTGGCCACGTCCGTGGCCAATCTTCTAAAAACATTGTAACTTCAGCCAACTTGATGCAATAATTCCCACAGCCATGGCTGGGTGCCACGGTCATGCTTAGACACATGTGCCATGATCGTGGTCAAACTCCATGGACGTGGTGAGGGTGCTCCTTCAGTTTTCTCACTTCAAGAACTTGAATTTCACTTTTATTTGTTATTCGGCCACATATTTGATTTAAAGACCATGACCTGCTTCTATACCCTCTCTCTCTATTGTCTAGCACCTATCTCATCATCAAAACTCAAAAGAAAACTATCAAGCACAAGCATGCGTGTGTGTTTGTGTTTTCTTGGAAAGTGTAAAAGTAAAGCAAAAGTATCAAAAATTGAAGTTTGGGTGAAAAAATCCCAAACCTAGGTGGGTTGCCTCCCACAAGCACCAAGTTTCATGCCTTCGGTTGGGCTTGTTGTTCTTTCACCATCAACCATGGTCCAAAAACAAAATGTTTTCACCCCCATCATAAGAATTCCTCTCAAATACTTTCCTTGATTGATCTTCCTCCCAAGGGTCATGCGAGCTTCGTAAGTCTTTTTTTTCAATTCTCTCTCCTTGGGGATCATCATCATAGATCTTAATTAGCCTTAAGACCCTCAGAAATCTCATGCCATAGGTTTTCTCTCTCTTGAGGACTGGGTCTTCATAGGCACCAAAGAGAGGGGTCTCAATCGTATCCATTTGTTCATGGGAAGTAGGGGGAGCATGTGATAGTTGTGGTGGTGGCATCGATGTTGATGGTCGTTGGACTTTAGGTGGGGGAGGGCATTGAGGTTGGAAGGTGAACTGGTAGGAGGGTTGTGGCAATGGAGGTGGTGGTAGTGTGTAAGGCTTAGGATAGCCTTGGAGGTAGGGTATTGGAGGAGGGAATTGAGGTTGGAAAGTGAAGTGGTGGGAAGGTTGCGGCAATGGAGGTGGTGGAGGTGTGTAAGGCTTAGGATAGCCTTGGAGGTAGGGTGGTGGAGGAAATGGATGGGTTTGTGCATTTTGGCCTTCCATCTTGTCTTCTCCGAGTGGCTTGTCACATGCACAAGGCACAACCAAACAAAAGAAAGCAAGTTAGCAAACCAATATACACAAAGAATGCAAAGAGTAATGAATAAAGAATAGCAATGATGAGGGCAGTAGGAAAAGTCAAAGCAAAACTAACTAGCCAGGCCGAGCACCTCTAATCCCTGACAACGACGCCAGAAAGCTTGGTGCGCTTCCACTAGAGGTGCAACACACTAGCCGATTTGACTCGACTAGATGCACCCCATGAGGTCAGAACGCACGGGATGGGATTGTGCTTTCGAAATTTATAAACCTAAACTAGCTACCTACATCTACTAAAACACTACACCCGCAAGCGCACAGGGTCATGTTGTAGTATAGGAATGTGGTAAGTAACGGGGTTGGCCCACAGGGAAAAGAGGGGGTGCTAGAGCTAGGTTAGTTTAGCTAGGTTCCTACTACAGAGACTAGGGTTAAGGGTTTAAAGGTTGCTTTTTATTGTTAACTAAGGATGAACAAGCAAGTAATTAAAGGCGAGAATGAGATCTATGTTAACCCTAGATTAGATTAAGACTAAGCAGGAAAGAAAGGACTAAGATAGGTATGAAAAGGCAAATTACACTAAGGCAAGCAAGAGAGAAGCACAAGAGAAATTAAAGAGCTACACTAGGCATGAACAAGACAAGAGAAAAGCTAGAAGCTAGCTAAGCAGGTAAGGAGCTAACTAAGCTAAGCAAGCATAAAACTAGGGTTTTAAGCAATAAAGAGAGGTGTGGGATGTTTAGGGGTATGAACTTATCACTTAAGTTGGGGGTTGACATATGAACATTATGATTCCATTTAGATTATCCAAACCAAACAACAAGTTAGAGTCTAATGAATTAACCTAAGCTACTAACCGGCCATGGATATGCTAGGTTGTGTATAGGGGAACTAGTCCCTAACACCCCCTACTACCCTTACGAGGCTCAATTGGGTTAGGGATTAGGTACAATTCAATTAGAGTCTAATCAAGTCTAGGTTTCTAGATTAGGCATTCCTAGGGCAATTAGGGGCCGAGGGTAGTAATGGGGAGGTGAAATTAGGGTTTTAGACCCCAATTCCCCCACATTCTAGCCTTAAGAAGGCTCCATGCTAATTGCACTAGACTCATCTAATCTAGCTACTTAGATCTCTCACTTAGGTGTAGGGAGATTGATTAGGATGTAGGAAGATGGGAGGCAGCCTAGGGATCCAAGAATTGGACCTAGGGGTAAATCCCAAAATTCACACATATAACCAATTTGCCTGAATTCCTAGGTGATTTCACACACAAACCAACAAGCAATCCATGGAGAATGATATAGAAATAGAATATAATCATTAAAAAATGGAATTACAATGTTTACATGTCATTTTCCCCCAACATGGTATCAAAGTAACATAAAATCCCCCAAACAGCCCACCCACAGGGGCCTAGCTACTCATAGAAATGGAAAATACAAAAAGAGAGAAGAAAGAGGTAGAAGAAGCCATGGATCTCGGTGTAGATGAAGCAATCCTCCTCTCTAGAAGCTGCAAGACGTCCTCCTCCCTCCTCCAAGGATGGAATGATGTGGAATGATGAAAGGAAGTGGATGGAAGGCTTAGATATGGGGGGTCATGTGGTGGAAATGGTGAAATGGAGTGGATTTGAGGTGGATATGGAGTGGGTGGCGATTTGGGGAGCTAGGAAGGGGTAGAGGGTATCTATCCTCATGCCCCAGCTGCCACCTAGGTATATATTGGTGTCTAGGGGGGTCTAGGGTTAAGTTAGGGGTAAAATGGGGAAAGTAGTGGAAAATTGGGTGGATTTTGTGAGTAGCACAGCCGTGGTGGGTCACCACGGTCGTGGTGGGTAGGGTAGACCACGGTTGTGGTAGATGGGCATGGTCATGGGAATTAAAATGTGGAGAGCATAGGGATATGTACATGGATGGCCACGGTCATGGTGGGAACCTATGGCCACGGGCATGTTGATCACCACGGTCGTTTTGGCCATTTTCATCAATTTCTGGGAGTTTTAGTGATTTTTGTGCTTGGGGCATGTCCACCACGACCGTGGTGGAGTACCACGGCCGTTTTGGTATCCCTCCCATGTACTTGAGCATTGAACTTGGTCATCCATGGAGGGTATTGCTTCAAAACATTCTTTGACCACTTGGGGTAGGTTGGGAGTGGTTTTGGCCTCATTTTGGGCTCCTCCAAGCCTGAGGAAACCCGAGATTGGACCATCTTCTTTCCATGCCATCAAGTAGTGGACAATGTACCTATAAAACATGCAAAAAGCCTCCATAAGTGCATTTGATAGAAATAATCATATTGGGGGAAATAACATGTAATCTAGCAAGTATAGATGTGATTAAAATGCAATATAACACAAGATGAAGCCCTAAAATAGGGCGGAATCAATGGGTCCTTACACATAATCAAAAATCTGGTATAAGAATAGAATCCAACATTTGAAAGAAAATTTGCAGCACACCAAATATCATCAACAAGAGTTGTAATATCATTCAGACTTATTCTAGTTTCTAACACAATGAAACTATCAGCACATGCCCCCTCAATAGTAGCATGGATACATGAGATTTTATTACCAGCACCTCTCATGTTATAGGAAGTAATCATGAAGTTTATATCCATTAGGAATATTAAATAAAGTTTCCCCCACTACTCCTACTAGTTGACTCGCTTCTCCATCCTCTAGACAATTCGACAAGGAAAATTTATTCAACAAAATGTCCACAGGCTTTGATGCAATTTGAGTACTACTTGTGTAAAACCTAGGAGGTGAATTCATTCTCTTCCCTTGAGTTTTCCATGTACTACCTTCTCCCACATTTTCAACATGAATGGGGAATCTCGAGGGTGACACTCCCACTTCAATAACAACTATCCCAATACTATCACTTTGAATCTCTCCAATAGAGTCATTGAATTCCTCGACTTCGCTAGTCTAGTCTATCTCCTTTCTTGGAATCCAGAATTGTTTAGCCTTACCTTTCTGTTTATTCATGTTTTCCACTTTAGTAGGGATAGATTAGAGGGAGGTTGCATGGACAAAGTTACCACAAATCAAACACCTAGTCGGCTCCCACTCATACTACAAATGAATCTCATCTTCAACTTCATCGTCACTAACAATCTTCAGACCTTTAGGAAACATAAAATGTGTCAAAACTAGAACTTGCATTCTGGAAAATTCCAAACATCTAAAAGAATTACTTAATGAATCCACTCCCAAAGATTTCCCCAGAAATGATCCAATCTGATGAAACATTTTGTCATCCCAAATTTTAATGGCTAGTATCAAAAACTTCAATCCAGATTGGGATCTCAATCAGTTTAAGCTTCTCCATAGAGTCCCATCTCTCCCATTTCTTTAGAATAAGTGGCTTCCCAACCAAAAACCATGGCCTACCTTCAAGATCAATAGTCAAATTCTCTTCTTCCAAGAACATGTTCAGAAACAATCCCTTATCTCTTGATCTAACATTAGTGGACCCTTTCACCAACCACGTATCTAGATACTACTTTGCTCCACTTCTCCACATTCCTTTCTACTATCACCTTTGGGTAAATCATCTTCCCTTCAACCAGATCTATCATCATATTTTTAGCTTTGGATTTTTTGAAACCTACTTGATGCAAATGTATTTGTCTTGATTTACCTTCTAAGAGATAGAGATAGTAGATGGTTCCTTCCTTTGCACTTCCACCCTTCTTCTACCTTCATTTGCATTGGAAGGAGGTGATGGTCTTCCTATTGTCCTCTTTGTCACCTTACCCAGTTCCCCTCCTACACTCGTGGTAGTCATCGTTCAATCTAGTGCAATTTTTCATGATGTTAGAACATAATATCTCAATATTTGATATTGGTTCATAGAATGTTTGAGGAAAGTAGATCAACTAAACTAAACTTATCCAAGTATGAAAAGGATAACAATAGTTTCTTCTCACATATTTTCACATTATTATATGTAAAACATATTAACATGCTAGCTTTTGGTATGAATCATATAAATCTTGTGTGTAAACATCTATGTATAATATTCAACATTATAATCCAAAAATAGTTTATCATCTTCACCTGGTAGAAACTATGTCATTGTATGAGGTTACTAATGGGTAGAAACTATGGAAATTGGTCCAACTCCCAACAATGGTACATAAGAGTTGGAGAGTATCAATAGACATCAAGCTCATGTACAGTTTGGCTTTGATCGGAGAAATTCAAAACCAAGATTTTAGGGAGAAAATGTGAATTAAATCCAAGACAGCGCACTTGTTTCAAAGGCTTAGAAGACTCCTAGAGAAGGTTTTTTAATGCAGATTGACACACCTTAGCCTGGAAATCATCCTAACATGATACACGTATGGTAGTGTAATGGATTCCCACTTTAGAACCACAAAAACATATACAAAAGCATCAACATGTTGGTATGTATGCCCAAAGAGACAATCATGTGATTGTTGTAATGGCATAATTTGTA
Source organism: Alisma plantago-aquatica (assembly GCA_963693085.1). Lineage (NCBI taxonomy): Eukaryota > Viridiplantae > Streptophyta > Magnoliopsida > Alismatales > Alismataceae > Alisma > Alisma plantago-aquatica. The sequence goes on along the minus strand of OY856413.1, from coordinate 70,047,122 downwards.
AATGATTTGATTAATAAATAAAGGCAAGCTTCCAATTTATTTAGTTTATATCAATTATGAGATAATTATGTAACACTATACGTGTCTAGAGAATAATATTACTCAATGATGTATGTCTTCAAGTATGTAACTTGGAGAAACGAGATTGTATGAATGTTAAGAATACATATCTATATTCTCATTATGTCCCTGATCAATTGTTATTCTGGAAGGTTGATGGACAATAATGACACATAAGATCAGAGTGTGAGTTGGTTGATGATAGAATCTCATTAGTCATGATATGGCTATATCAAACCAAGCACACATATACATGTTGGATAATAGTGTATCAGACAGACCCACCATGAGACTGACACATGGAAACCATTACCATGGTAGTCATAGTCATCTCTCATAGTGATGGTGGTGTTTGTGGTTCTTAGATGTGAAATCATTACACTCATCACATGTTGTTCGGCATGCTTAGACATCATCAAACGCAATCCTAAAACATGGGTTGTAATAAAGGTGATGATTGGGTGATTGTGATACATGGGGACTGACTGTGAGTGATAGAAATGGGATTTGTCCCTCCTACGAGAGTATGATATCCTAGGCCTCTTGATTAGTAAGACTGAGAAATGCATGGCCATGCACATGTGATTCAATATGTTATATTGAGCTTGCATATATCTTAGACAATCTATTGTGGTTCAAGAAATAAGATTTAATATTGAAAAGGGTGACTACTCCATGCCTCAAGTTCAATATGGATATTAGAGACAAAGGAATTATACAAACATTGTAGCATCATACACATATTATAAGTTGAAGTTGTTCCCCAACTTTCCATTTACTTGGGTAGCATTTATGTGTGACTAGGTATCGCTTATTTCTTGTGATGTCTTAAGTTGTTACGGACATTCACTACCAACGTACTATGGGACCTATAGGGTCTAACACATAAGTCTCGACCAACAAGAGGAGTTAAATCTTGAATGGTAATTGAATTGATTAATAGATCATTTAGGTACTTAATTCATGAAAGACATCATCTAGCTACACTGCTAGACGATCAACTCACTCAGTGAATTGATCGTTTGTAAGTGCCAAATGATTGGTTCAATTGTTAAGATGACCGTTTGGAGTATCATGTTGATTGGAATTGAATTGGCTAAGTTCTGCTCAAACTGAGGAGTGAACTGTCTGATTCATTATGTTGAACTTACTGGCTTGGCTCAGCTCACCAGACAACCATCTAGGTGAATGAGATGACTATCTCGCATGAGTAAGATTGCTCAGTTTGTGAGAAATTCAATAGCATCAAGGAATTAGTGTTGACGTCATGTTGTGCGTTAATTGGATTCGAAATTACCAATTTTGTGTGTGATTGGGAAACTTATAGACGATCGTCTCACAGTACGATATGACTTTCTTACATGCCAGACAATCTTCTAGGTTTCCATATGACCGTTTGGGTGTTTGCAAGTTGCAAAAATTCAATATCTTCTTATCCCTTACACTCCCGCATAGACTGGGAACCTTCACCGTAGCCTCTAATATAAATATAGGGGTATTGGGGCTTCCCAGAGAACAACACAGACAGTTGAGAATCAGTTACTCTAACAATTGTTGTCCTCTCTAGTTGTTGTAACCAAGAGAGCCCAAGCAAGTTAAACCCCACTAGGGAGGGATAGCTAGAGGAGAGAACAACTGAGGATCAATGTTGTGGGAGAGAAAGTTGGTTACTAGTACACCAACGAGAGGAACAACTCCTTCCTATCTATTCTAGTAGGACGACAGGAGTTGTAGGTCTGTGTGGACTTCCCTAGAGGTGAGGTGGTCTTTTCCCATCACTAAGGAGGACAACATCAATCAGCAGTCTGTGGTGAGATGAGTTATTGTAGAAGATGACGAGGCTACAATTTGTGGTGCAAAGCAGGAGGCACAATAGTCAAACGAGTCTCAGTGCAACTATTAGATGGTTGTGCATCTACAATAATGAGGAGATACCATCAGACTTGCTCCAGGATTAGGTATATCCTCAAAACCATCCTTCCCATCTTATAGTTATTGACGTGATCCATTAGATTATGGAGGATATAGTAAATATTTTTTTTATTTCCACTGCCTATTTTGTAACCATATTTCCCTATAGTGGTATTAGAACCAACGTCAATTTAAAATATTATGGGATAATCGATATGATTAGATTTTCATTTTATCATTCTATTATTGCATGTGACACGAATAATTTCTATCTGATCAAATGCCATCATAATCCCAAACTAATATATATATGATATATATATGAAATTTACATGAGTTGCCCTAAAAGTGGTTTTGGGTGGATGTGTAGCATGGTTATGGCCAATTACCCCTATTATTTGTGCATGATTGTGTGGTTGGTTAATCCTTTTATTTCAGTTTGTGTATCGAGCCTCCCCTTATATTTCTAATGTAGAAGTATTATTCTCTTCTACCTTTGCTCCCCACAAAAGTAACTTGAGGTTTCCCTATATATCATGTAATAGTAGGATAGTTTACTTTCTTGTTATGACAAAGAAGAATCCAAGTTCTGATGACACCAGACAATCATCCCAAAGATGAGCCGACTGGATGGAGGGCCAAGTGGACAAGCCAAACTGACTGGTTGGTGGACCCAAAACTGATCAGCTGGAGAAGCTAACAGATGGTGGACCGATTGAACCAGATGATCGGTGATACGACCAACCAGCAGGTGATTCAATCAGTTCAAGGGTTGAACCGATCAACTTGAATTGGCATGCACGAATCTTCATCAATAATAAGTTTATGCATGTGATATAGACCTAGGATGTGGTAATTCCTTGTGGCTCTAAGGAATTACATTAGGATGACCACAACCATTCCTTTCGTTTATTGTTTATTTTTGTTGTGGGATATAGCATGTATATATATGTACTATATATGTGGTTACTAAATAAAGTATATGTATTTATAAATACAAACACCCTCAAATAAAAATTATATTAAGTCTTAGATGCTTTCCAATAGCAACCCACATGAAAACTTGATCGACCAAGCGTATGTTATGCCTTCACATGGTGTGATTTCTATCTCATGGAAGTATGTTGGTAGATATGTAGGTTCTGCCTTCGTAGGGTGCATATCTATTGTGTTGGTTGTTGGGTCAGACTTGAAATGGTGACTCTTAGAGCGTCTAAGCCCAGAAGCATGCAGATGAGTATGGCAAGGGACATAACATATATCCAAAATTGCATATGATGCAATTGGAAAAAGTTCCCTACCTTGATAGTTGACAGTGTTTTGTAGCACTGGTCGGGCCATAGTCAAATTATCTTGGATTTGTTCCACTAGAATATTGTGCACTACAATGTTCCAAAAAGACCTAATTAATAAAATAGTGGGAGTGATAATAATTAAAGACCTAATTAATATCGTCAAATTTTTCAAATCAAATCAAAAGTTTTTGACAAATGAAAATTTTCTCTTGTAGAATCAAATGTCAAACAGATCCATATTGTGATCTGTCCTTAAGAAGGACAAACTTGATGGGACAAATTTCTACGACTATTTTTGGACTTTGAGAAGGGTTCTCAATGAAGAGTGCAAAGTCTACGTCCTTGATAAACCAGTGCCAAAAATGCATGCTCCTGATGCACCTAGGGTACAAGTGGATGCTTATGAGAAGAACGACAATGATGTCTTAGAGATAAAGTACCTTATGCTTAGCTAGAAGAACTATGAGTTGCATGAGCATTATGAGGGCATGAGTGTTCTTGAGATGGTAATACATCTTAAGAAAGTGACACTTGGTTTTACAAAGTAAGAAAGGGACAATATCAGAAAGGTGCTACTTGAGTCTAATATGACAGAGGAAATCTCAGTAGAATAACATGTGCTTAATATGATTGAACATGTGTAACATCTTAAAGAACTAGGATTAAGTCAATGCCAGGATCATATATCCACTTTATTGCATGTCATCATGTGAATAATGTGTTTGACCACATGTCATACTTGCGTGCCATGTTGATTCATGTTGAAGCATAATTGAAGAAGGACAAGCCTGTGACTATGATCATCAAAGTTGAGTCCAAGGATCAAAGCAAGGCTAAGAAGAGTTCTGAGGTTGAGCACAAATGTAAATCTTCAGCACTCAAGATAAGGAGAAAGAAAGTAGAAGAGGAACTCATCCTTTGTACTTGAAGGCATTCAGGAAGAACAAGATGAGGATGGTGATCTCCACTTTAGGTATATATGTTATTGAGATAAACCTATCTACTTCTTCATCATGGGTACTAGAGACCAGATGTGGATCTCAGATATGTTCTCATATGTAGGATTTGAAAGGAAGTAGGCCTTTGGGAAAAGGTGAGGTGGAACTACGAGTTGCTAATGGCACAAGAGTTGCATCAAGTGCAGTTGGAACCTATAGTATATCTCTACCCACAAGGCTTGTAATAGAGTTAAAGATCTTCTACTGTGTACCTGCTATAAATAGAAACATCATTTCTATATCTTGTATGGATAAGGATGCATTTGAATTCCATATTAAAAATAGTCGATGTTCTATATTAAAACATGAGATCTTAATGGCAGTGCCCCAATGTCTTATGGTCTTTACTTGTTAGGTCTAAAGATAGATGTTTATAACATCCATATTGTGAGACTAAAACTCAACAACTCAAACAAAACATACCTTTGGCATTGTCGTCTAGGGCACATAAATGAGAATCACATATCTAGACTCCATAAGGATTGTTATCTAGACTCTTTTGATCGAGAATCAATTGAGACATGTGAATCTTCTTTGTTGGACAAGATGTCTAAAACCCCTTTCATTGGTAACAATGAGAGGGCTAGTGATCTATTAGGACTCATACATACTGATGTGTGTGGACCTTTTAGAACAACTTCTAGAGGTGGGTATTAGTACTTCATTACCTTCATTGATGACTTCAATAGGTATGGTCATGTTTATTTCATAAAAGATAAGTTAGAAACTCTTGATAGGTTCAAGGAGTTTCTGAATCAAGTGCAGAACTAACTTGGTAAAAGGATTAAGGCACTTCATTCTGATCGAGGTGGAGAATACTTAAACTAAGAGTTTGAGAACCTTATTAAAGCCCATGGGATTGTATCCCAATGGACTCCACCTGGAAGACCTCAGCATAATGGTGTGTTAGAAAGAAGGAATCACACACTGCTAGATATGGTGTGATCAATGATGAGTTTAGTTGAGATTTTGACTACCTTCTGGGGGTATGCTCTAGAAACCACCGTGTTTACACTAAATCGGGTACCATCTAAATCAATTCAAAAGACACCATATGATATATGGCATGGGAAACGTCCCAAAGTGTCTTTTATGAGGATTTGGGGATGTGATGCTTATGTTAAGAGAATGTTTTCTAATAATCTTGGTCCTAAATCTGATAAATGTTATTTTGTTGGATATCCTAAAGAAACAAGAGGATATTACCTTTATTCCCAATCTGAAACAAAGTGCTTGTTGTCAGGGATGTTGCATTCCTTGAGAGGGATTTCATTTCTAAAGGAATCAATGGGAGGAAAGTGGAATTCAAAAAGGTTCAAGACCAACAAGAGAACATAGAACCGATAGATGAACAAGAGGGAGCAAGAGAATTACAAGGTGTTGTGGAGTCTTAGATTCATCAACATAGGAACCTCATAGTTCTAATAGCATGCGCCTTGACCCTGAAAGATTTAGATATCTTATGACTCAAGAAGGAAGTGAATTGGTCATACATGATGAGCCAACAACCTATCATGATGATATATAGGGACCAAAGTCTAGGAAATGGCTTGAAGTTGTGAGATCTGAGATGGAATCCATGTACACCAACAAGGTATGGACCTTGATGGATCCAATTGAAGGGGTACAATCAATAGGGTGCAAGTGGGTCTTCAAGAAGAAGACTGACATGGATGGTAAAGTACAGAACTATAAGGGTAGATTGGTTGCAAAGGGTTTCAGAAAGGTTTAAGTGTTGACTATGACAAAACCTTTTCTCCAATGGTCGTGGTTAAATCCATCAGGATCATGCTTGCTATTGCATCTTATCATGATTATAAAATTTGTCGCATGTATGTTAAAATTGCATTCCTTAACTGAAATATTCTGGAGGATGTGTACTTGATGCAGGATGAGGGTTTTATAAATCTAAAGGATGTAAATAAAGTCTGAAAGTTACAAAGGTCAATCTATTGACTGAAGTAATCATCTCAGAGCTAGAATCTTTATTTTGATGAGACAGTCAAAGAGTTTGGCTTTATTCAAAATGAATACGAACCTTATGTGTACAAGAAGGTTAGCAGGAGCATTGTGACAATCTTCATATTGTATGTAGAAGACATACTAATGATGGGGAATGACATCCCTACTTTATAATAGGTAAAGACATGTCTAGGAAATACATTTTCTATGAAAGACTTGGGAGAAGCATCTTACATTTTGGGGATAAAGATTTATAGAGATAGATCCAGAAGGCTTCTTGGACTCATTTAGAGCACATACATTGACAAAGTGTTGAAGTGGTTCAGCATGGAGAACTCAAAGAGAGGAAACTAACCCATGCTACATGGAGTGACCATCTCTAAATTTCAATGTCCCAGTTCTTGTGAAGAAAGGGAACGTGTGAGTCTTATTCTATATGCCTTAGAAATTGGATCAATCATGTATGCAATGTTGTGCACCCATCCATATGTCTCATATGCCTTGTGCATGACGAGAAGATATCAGTTAGATCCAAGTGATGCTCACTGGACATCCATGAAGAACATCCTTAAATACTTGAGAAGAACTAGGGATCAGTTCTTGGTCTACAGAGGAGAGGAAGAGCTGGTGGTAAGAGGTTACACCGATGCAAGCTACCAGACTAACAAAGATGATTACAAATCGCAATCAGGATTCATATTTTTCCTCAATAATGGAGTTTTAAGCTAGAAAATTTCCAAGCAAGAGACAGTTGTCAATTCTACAATAGAGGTTGAGTATATTGTTGTGTTGAAGGTAGCAAAGGAGGTTGTATGGATCAAGAAGTTCATTGTAGAACATGGGGTCATTCCAAGCAGCGACGTAATTGAGAAATATTATGATAATAATGGAGCTATTGCATGGGCTAATGAACCCATGTCACATCAGTTCTAAAAGCATATATAAAGGTGGTTCCATGTCATATGAGAGATCGTACAGTGAGGGGATGTAAATATATGTAGAGTACCAACTGAGAACAATATTGTTGACCCTTTGACAAAGGCACTTTCACAGCAGAAGCATGATGGACATGTAAGTGGGATTCTGTTGGTATGTATGCCCAGAGAGCCAATCATGTGATTATTGTAATGGCATAATTTGTATACAACTTGACTAATAAATAAAGGAAAGCATCTAATTTATTTGGTTTAATTCAGTTATGAGATAATGATGTAACATTATAAATGTCTAGAGAATAATATTACTCAATGATATATGTATTAAAGTATGTCACTTAGAGAAATGAGATCATATGAATGTGAAGAGTATATATATATATATATATATATACACACACACACACACACACACACATATATATATATATATATATATATATATATATATATATATTCTCATTATGTTCCTGATCAGTTGTTATTGTGGAAGGTTGATGGACAACAATGACACACAAGATTAGAGTGTGAGTTGGTTGATGATAGAATTTCATTAGTCATGATATGGCTATATCAAACCAAGCACACAAATACATGTTGGAAAAGAGTGTATCGGACAGACCCACCATGACACTAACACATGGAAACCATTATCATGGTAGTTATAGGCATCTCTCACAGTGATGGTGGTGTTTGTGGTTCTTGGACCTGAAATGACTACACTCATCACATGTCATTCGGTATGATTTGACATCATCAAATGCAATCCTAAAACATGGGTTGTTATAAAAGTCACAATTTGGTGACTGTGACACATGGGGACTGATTGTGAGTGATAGAAATGGGATTTGTCCCTCCTACATGAGTATGATATCCTAGGCATTTTAATTAGCGAGACTAAGAAATTCATGGCCATGCACATGTGAGTCAATATGTGATATTGAGCTTACATATATCTCAAACAGTTTTCTCTGGTTCAAGAAACAAGATTGAATATTGAAGAGGGTGACTAGTCCATGCCTCGAGTTCAATATGGATATCAGAGACAAAGGAATTATACAAACATTGTAACATCATACACATATTGTAGGTTGAAGTTGTTCCCAACTTTCCATTTACTTGGATAGCATTGATGTGTGACTAGACACCACTCATTTCTTGTGATGTCTTAAGTTGTCATGGACATTCACTGCCAACATAATATGGGACCTATAGGGTTCCACACATAGCTCTCAACCAAGAAGAGGAGTTTAATATTGAATGGTGATTGAATTGATTACTAATGCATTAGGTACTCAATTCAAGGAACACATAAGCTAGCTACACTACCGTATGATCGAATCACTCAATGAGACGGCCATTTGGAAGTGTCAAACAATTGGCTCAAGTGTTGAGATGACCATTTGGAGTATCAGGCTGATTGTAATTGAATTGGCTAAGTTATGCTCAAACTGAGGTGTAAACGGATAGGTTCATTCTATTGAGCCTACCCTCTTGGCTCGTCTCACCATATGACCATCTGCATGAGTGAGATGACCATCTTGCGTGAGAAATATCTCTTTGTATGTGGGAAATCTGATTGCATTAAGGAATTAGTGTTCACGCCATGTCGTACATTAATTGGATTTAAAATTGCCACTTTTATGTGCCATTGAGAAACTACCAGATGATTGTCTTGTAATACGAGATGAACCTCTTGCATGCCAGATGACCATATGGGTTGCCATACAACCGTTTGGTTGTTCGTTGGTTGTGAAGATTTAAGATCTTTCGGTCCCTTCCACTCATGCATAGACTGGGAACCCTGACCTTAGCCACTACTATAAATAGAGGGGTATTGGGGGCTTCCCAGAGCATAAAATAAACAATTGAGAATCATTTGCTCTGACAATTGTTGTCCTCTCTAGTTGTGGTAACCAAGAAATCCCAACCAAGTCCTACCCGACTATGGAGGGTAGTTACGGGAGAGAACAATTGAGGATCATTGTTGTGAGAGAGAAATATGGTGACTAGTACGTCAACAAGAGGGACAACTTCTTCCTCTCTTTTCTAGCAGGATGACATGAGTTCTAGGTGGTCCATGTGAAATTCTGTAGTGGTGAGGTACCCTTTGCCCATCCCTAAGAAGGACAACGTCAATCAGCAGTCTGTGGTGAGAGGATCATCTACAGATGAGGAGAAGGTTGCAGTCTATGGTGCAGACTAGGAGGCACACCAGTCAGACGAGTCCCAGTGCAACTAGAAGACAGTTGCACATCTACAACGACAAGGAGAAGTCACTGGACTTTCTCCAAGACCAAGTATATCCTAGAAACCATCTTTCCCATCTTATAGTTATTGAAGTGATCTGATGGTTTATGGGGAATATGGTAGATAAAATTTTGGTTTCCGTTGCCTATTTTGTAAACATATTTCCCTACTCAACACACATATAATATAAATCAAATGGGAAAACATCACACATCTGGCATACAGTAACATGTAAAATAACCATAGTAACTAAACTAAAAGTTAAAGTCCAAAATTATGAAACTATGAGTCTGGCATTCACATCTCTCTACATGAACTAAAATGAAAGAAAATTATAAAATACTAAGCTAGAAGGGACGCCTAAGATAATATCCCACCAGTGAAAGGATCCTACTTTCTAAATATGAACTCCTACAAGGATCCCACACACTATTGATTAGTCTTTGTGCACGTCATGTCCCCAATCATGAAATAAAGAATTATAAGTTAGAGTAAATGGCAATGAATTCTATGACATGAAAGAAATAATTGTACTATGAAAACTTTTCATCTATAGCTATAATAAACATATCCTATTACATATTTTATCAATATGTGGTCATTATCATATGATAATTCCTCTTCAGTGATGTAGTGTGCCTTTTATGGAACAATGAGCCTTTTCTAGAGCAACACACAATTTGTGACATTACATGCCTTATGTGGAACTTATTGCTTTCTATTATGTGTACCGTAGTACTTCTGTTATGTGAGGACTTATCATATAATATAATGTTATGTTCTAGTATTTTTTTTCTATTCTCTTTCTATTTTTGTTTCTAATTCTGAGGTAAATCTTGGGATCATATTCTGATATGTAGAAATATTCTAAATTCTATGAAACAACAATGAAATAGACTTGAAGTAAAGTGATTCTAAATTCTGGTACTTCTATTCATGAATAAATGTTGACTATCACTTCCTAGTAAGAACTAAAACAAGATCATTCTAATAATGAAATTGGATTGTGAGGCTCATGACATGCAAGAGAGGATTACTACAGTGCTCAAGATAAACATATCAATATATATATGTACTTGGAAATCTGAATGCAGCAAACTATTGCATTAAAGGAAACATTCAAAATCTACTAATTTAGACCACTCATCTAAATGTAATAGAAAGACTAGAATTCAAAGTCATGGCTCACATACTTGTGGCAAGACAAGTCTTATCTAAAGACATTGCTTCAAGTCTAGATTCTAACCTTCTCCTGAAAAACCAAAGGGTCTATCACTTTTCATGTCTTCTCTTAGGACCAAGACTTCTAAGGTTGGTGGTGTTCTCAATTAGGATTTCTAGGTGCATGTATTTGACTTTTGAGTGAATTCTAGGATCATACCCATGATCTAATGTTCTGGAATGTATTATCTTACTCTTTGAAGTGGATGAGTTGTTAGGGTTAGGGTATTGATCACATTCAATTATCATCTCATTTTAATTGCCTTACCCTTAACATTGATTTAGAGTCTATGCATACTAACATGTATAAATATCCATAAAGATATTAGGATTCATTGAGTTCTCAAGGAAATTAAAGGGTCTGTATAAAATTCTAATCCAAATCTTATTGATATACACATTATCTCTATATTCTTATCACATAAATTCTTCCTATTTAAGATCATTCCTGAGACAACATTTGTAGTATCGCAATAGTATTATTACAAATTACTTATCTACAATCTAGGTGATTGGAATTTTTTGTTTTTCACTTGGATCCAGTCATTAGTTTCTAAACTCTAATGTGTGACTAAGTGAATTTAGCTCCATAATCCAAGGATATTAGGCAAAGCACATTATTGGTATGATTATGCATAATCATTATCCTCATTGACTTATTCTCAAAAGTGGAATTTAATTATTACTTTGATTATTTGGGTAGGGTCAGTTACTTCCAATCGAAGAAGTATAGTTACTAAATATTATTGTTATAATAATAGTGCTCATATCTAATTAAGGAGCATTTATCTAAGGTTATGATCATGGGGTAAGTATTAGAATACATGGACAATCATATAATACTAAAATGAAAACATCACAGACAGATGTTGCTTGCATCTAGTTTGAGCAAAAACTGTGACATCATAGCTTCCATGCATAGATATCAAGTAGAGAGAAATATAGGCTACAAGGCTAGTAGGTTGGACATGGTGCGCTTGGGAAAACCTATAATTACATTGATATGGTCTGGGGTTAGAAAGGAGCAGGTAGCACCCTACCATGTCTGTACATCATAAAATAAAGGAAAATAATCAAAAGGTGAGGGGGAAAGAGAGGGGCTTGTATCCTTAAAATGGTCAAAAACCATCCATGAATCTTTGTAAGGATTTTCTAAATCTGACGAATACACCACGTAGGAAAACCTTGTGGTGAAGTGACAGTGTCAAAAGCCATAAGGAACATAATAGCTACATAGGAGATTAGTAGTAGGTGCAATACCACTTAGGATGACTCAAATGGAGCTAGAGGAGCTTTAGTAGTGTCCATAGACTTTCTATGTCCACTTCCCACATGTTGACCTTCTTGGAGATCTCTTATGGTGAAGATTTAAAGGTTGTCATTGGGCATGCTAAGAGGAGTCTGGTATTGGGTTTACTAGGGTCTGTAGATGGTGGGGACGTGTGGGATTTGTCAGAGATGGTACATAGATAGAGAATGGTTGTAGATTTTTGGAGGTTGAGGATGATTTCATCTGGTGTCCTCAGAGGTAGGAGGTCAAATTTATGGGATGAAAATGATGAGATGAACCAGGAACAACTTCCTAAGTTCCCAAAGAGGGAATGGGTGTCTCTCTTCAGAGTCTGCAAGCAGTGTGTTGGAGGATGTTGAAGGCCCTATTGGGTGTTTCATGGTGCATGAGGTTTAGGGTTTAAGTAGGGGACTGAAAGGAGATGGGAAGTCTCTTAAAGGCGATGGAGAAGTTTGTTTCCAAAAAGGATGGGTAGATTGAGAGATATCTAATTTTGAGTGGTGAATGGAAACTATAGCATGAGTTTGAGGTAGAAAGAGATGTTGCAACGGTTGGGAATAACTGATTTCATCCAGCATCCACATACATGACTCAGAAGGCTCCAATTGTGTAGGGAAATTAGAATTTTGATAGTTCTAATCATTTTCTTACCAACTATTACCATTTTCTTGTGAAATTAATTTGCACAAACAAATAATATTTGATTGAGTCAAAATTTTACCCACTTGTCTAATTTGGTATCTAAAATATTCCAATGGAGTAGTTTCTCAGCACTAAATATCAATTTATAGTTAAGTCTTGAAAATTTGCATGTCATTCTTTTTGCATGTTATCTTTTAATAAGGAAATTCTCAGTGCATTCCTATAATCAAAATTAGGGATAATGAACTATTTATAAAATGATGACCACGAATAATATGTACTTCAGAAATGATACTAAAGTACCCAAAAATGAGGATGCTACAATTCTACCCATCTTGAATAAATTTCCTACTCAAAATTTCAGTTCAGTATCCACCTTACGATTTTACTTATTCTTTGTTGGTGATACTTGACCACCCTAGCATTCATAATTTCATACTACAAAGGTTTCAACTATGCATGTCATAACATACTTCCATCTAAGTAATACTATTAGGGTTAGCACATACCTTCTATTATCTAGTCATCATCTACCTATTATGCATCCATGGCGCACACTCTTACCTAAAGCTTCTCTATCTGATGGTCCTACTTCTACTTCTATGGACAATTGAACTTGAAGTGGACTTCATCACCACATAGGTAGCATACTTGATGCCCACAAGTATTCCCTGCCATGGGCTTCTGACACTTGGGGCACATCTGGCCAGGTGTTTTTTGGGATCCTCCGACAGAATCTCTGCTTTGAGCTGGTGCTCGTTCTAGGGCCTTCCTCTTGTTGTTTTGTCCATCGTTCTAACCTTTATGTTGATATTTGCCTCTTAAAGACCTTTCATTCTTCTAGTTTCATCCTCGGCGGTCCTCCAGCTCTATAGTTGCTTCTAGTGCCTATTGCACTATCCTGATGCCGCATCCCACCAGAGTGTAGCCATGGTGGGAATTTAGATCATGCATGAACTTCTTCACAAGACGCACCTCATCTAAGTCAACTCCATATTTTTTCAAGATATGAAACTTCATGGCATACTAGACGATAGAAGAATCAAATTGCTTCAGGAATTGGAACTTAGTCTCCTTCTTTTCAACCATACCCTCTGATAAGTAGCAATTCTGGAAGACGGTGGTGAACTCCTCCCAAGCTAGCAGTGCAGCTCTAGCTCCTTGGGCGTTGGTGAAGTTCTCCCACTATGTGCGGCCGCACTCTGTTGAATCCTAGAAGGATGATTGGATGTTGTAGAGGAGGGGTGAATAGAGTTGAATGCACTTAAACAAAATTCATTAGATCTTCAAGATATATCACAAGATAAGGTTGCTAAATAGAAAATTTGAGTGCAACTAAAACATGCATAGCAAGGGAGAGAGATTGAACATACACTAATTTTACAAGCTATGTAGAGTGGTTTCACTCTCCAAACTAGGAGAGAGTTAATCCACTACCTAGAGAGGTCAACCTCTAGGATTTCTTAACCATTGCACTCTTATATTCATTCATAAGACTTATAATACATGACCCACCAAAGGACTTACCTATCCAATACAAAGAGTTTTCAACCTTACCAAGGACTTACCCACTTTGTAATGAGTCTTTGACCTTCTCCAAGGACTTTCCCACTCTTGCACAAGTCTTTAGCCTTCTAGGTATTACCCACTCTTCTTGGATCTTCAACCTTTGACTTCACCTTCACTCGGAGAAGCTTCCACCAAGGACTTACCCACTTGAGCAAGGAGTATTTTGCCTTCATCAAGGTCTTACCCACTCTTGTTCCAAGTTTTCATCCTTGATCTTCACCAAGGGACTCCTTCCCTTGTTCTTCTTCACCTCTCTTAGATAAGAGAGAAAACCTTCATCTTCATGGTTGAAAAGAGAGATAAAGAGGTGGTGGAAGTGAGAGCCTTACAAGATATACATGTAGGACTAGCTCTCTTATAGATTTCCTACTCACTCTAACAAATTTAGCAAGTGATTAAGATTACACTGAGAGAGGAGGTTGTAGGATACACTCAACACTAGAATAGGAACCTCATATAGAGTTTTGCATTGAATGCTCAACCTTGGAATGAAGCCCAAGGGGTCCTATTTATAGCTGGGGATGCCTCTTAGCCTTTAGGAACACTTAAGAATGAAAACTAGCCATTTTGTGGCTTGCAACGGATATATTTTTTATTGTTGCAACACCACAATAGCTATAAACACTTTTCTGCACTTTTTCATATAGTGTAATCGGTTAAGTTTCTAGGTATAATCGATCGATCCCACTAAGAGACAAGACTAATTTAGCCCATCGGTCGAGTTTGTCCTGGGATAACTCAACCGAATCACTTAAATTAATTTTGGTCTATAGAGGGATCAGTTGAGTTCTATAAAATGAAAACTCGACTGATCAAAATTCATTTTTAAGATCGAATTAGGATCGGTCGAGTTTGCAACTCGACTGATGAACAACCTGATATGAATTTTGGAAAATGGTTTTTGAGTGCTTAAATATTCGATCTAAGTGCTCCTTGTTTTTTTAAGCTTAATTACAAGTCATACAATCATTACAAGTGATTTACAACATATTTCTAACGGATTTACATCATATTCCAAAAACATGCTCTTGTATTGACTTTGACTTATCTTTTCTCCAAGTCGAGATGTGCAAGTTAGGGCATTTGGAGTGTGTCTGTACCTAATCTGAAATCACTCAAGTAAAAGCATTACACACAAATCAGTGGAATGATTTAGTCATCATCAAAATAAGGGGTTAGTCAATTTAGACCTTGAGTCAACACAATCTTCATCAGGTTCATCCTGAAGAACACCTTGGAATGCTCAGAGCTTCCTAGATCACAGAATTAATGCTCCATGTTTAGTAGCCACTCCTCAACACGAGCGACCACATCTATATCACCTTTTCTAGAGAAGGTCATTGGCTTGATTTTTAGGAAATATACAAGTGTCATCTCCTAGTTTATGGGCTATTGGGGTCTCCCATTCTGACCAGTTAGAACATCCATAAAGCCTTGAAGAGCATATCAAGATGTGGATTGAGTTAGCATTAGGTTGGCTCGTCCAGAGGCATCGTGATAGTTCCCAACACTATAAGAGCTTTCCTCTCCATCTACATGCTCATTTCCCTTATTGATCTCTTCTTGAGATCCATCTATATAACAAGGATTGTATGAGATTAATATAGAGATACCGATCACTAATAGTTTTCTAAATGTTCTAATACCATATTGTAACACTTCCCCATCTATCAACCACAAAATCATATGTGGAAGCATCAACATAGATATAATACAATCAAAAGGGCATACAGTAACATGAAAAATAACCACATTAACTGAAGTAAAAGTGCAGGCCAACATTATGAAACTATGAGCCTAGAAGTCACATCTTCCTACGTGAATTAGAAAAGAAAGAAAATTATAAAATCCTAACCTAGAAGGATTTCCTAAGATAATGTCTCACCAGTGAAAGGTATCATGATTTATTTAATATGAACTCGTTCTATTAGTACAACATGCCTTTTTTGTGTTACATGCCTTTTGTCTCACTAAGACCCTTATATTTGGTGTATCACAATACTTTTGTTCAGGGAGGACTTATCATATAATATAATGTTATGTTCTGGTGTTCTTTTTCTATTCTCTTTCTATTCTATTTCTATTTATAATTCTGATGTAAAGTCTAGAAATTTTTCCAGATATGTAACAATATTTTGAATTCGATGCAACAATAATGAAATAAACTTCAAGTAAAGTGATTCTAAATTTTGTTACTTCTATTCATGAATAAATATTGATTACCACTTTATAATAAGAACTGAAATATGATCATTACAATAATGAAATTGGATAAAGGACCATGACATGCAAGAGAGGATTACTACATTGCTCAAGATAAACATATAAATCTATATGTAGTTATAAAATTGAATGCAAGTAACTATTACATTAAAGGTAACATTCAAAATATAAGGATTTAGACCACTCGTCTAAATATAGTAGAGACTAGAATTCTAAGGCATGACCCAATGGCTTGGTATTATCTGAAGACACTACTTCAAGTCCTTCTTTTAACCTTCTCTTAGAAAACCAAAGAGTCTATGAGATTTCATGTCTTCTCTTGGGGTCAAGACTTCTAGGGTTGGTAGTGTTTTCAATTAGGATTTCTAGGTGCATGTATTTGACTTTTAAGTGAATTCTAGGATCATACCCATGATCTTTTGTTCTAGGATGTATTATCTTACCCTTTGTTGTGGATGAGTTGTCAGGCTTAGGGTATCAATCACATTCACTTATCATGTCACTTCATTAATTTTACCCATAACATTGATATAGAGTCTATGCATACTAACTCTTATATGTAGCCATGTAGATATTAGGATTCATGTTTTAGTTCCCAAGGAAATTGAAAGTTCTATATATATATATTTTTGATTCAAATCTTGTGGGTATGCACACTATCTCTATATTTGTATCACATAAATTATTCATATTTAAGATCATTCCTAAGATAATATTTATAGTATTTTGTTGACTTAAGAGTTATACATTGCCCATATTTTGATAATGACTTAACCATTCCATTCCTATGTATCTAATATGTTTCTTAAAGATTGATTTCAGTATTTAGGTACATGAGAAGGATCAAATTACACAAGCCCTAGCTTGTTCTAGTTCAAGTCAAAAGCAATGCAAGTGAGCATTTTTTGATATCACTCCAAATGACCTTAGATGATTTTTGCAATCACTTTTATTGATGATATGACTTGTAACTAAGATGAGAAAAATTAGGGACACTTAGTTCCAATATTTAATCACTCAAATGTCAATTTAGAAAATTTGTCACAGGTTGTTACTGATCGAGTTGGAAACTCGACCGATCCAATGATGGGTTTTTTTGAGAGACCAATTAGTCAAGTTGCACACTCACAAAACTCGACTGACCGACTCACTAAGCAAATTTGATTTTAGCTCATCGGTCAAGTTTCCCAGAACAAACTCGACCGATAGTTTAAAAATTGGCTTTGTCATTTAGTGGATCGGTCAAGTTACCTTTACTGAAACTCGACTGAATGTACTGTACGAAAAATGCAGAAAAAGTGATTATAACTGTTGGTGAGTTGTTTTGGGCAAGAATAGATATGTTGCAACTTGGAGAACGGCTATATTTTCGACCTTAAGTGATCCCACGCTCAAGGGAACGCCCCTAGCTATAAATAGGACTCCTTGGAGTTCATTCCAAGTTTTTTCATTCACGCTATTATAAGTCCTTTATATAGTTGAGTGTGTTGCAACTCCTTGAGCCCTTTTCTCTCTCTAGTTTACACTTCATTTCATGATTATGAGTGAAATAGGCCAATTGTAAGAGAGGTACTTCCTTGTGCTTGTAAAGCTCTTATTCCATTCTATGTTCCCTACCCCTTTCCTCCATGAATCAAAGGTGAAGCAATCTACTCTGAGTGAAGGTGGAGTTGTTGTTCTTCTTCTTCAAGATTGAAGAAGGGATGAAGATCTTCTCCAGGTGAAGGAGAAGGCAAAGGCTAGAGATCCAAGAAGATTAGGCAAATCCCTTGAAGGATGAAGACTTATGAAAGAATAGGTAAGTCCTTGGAAGAAGGCGAAAGACTCTTGCAAAGTGGGTAAGTCCTTGGTAAGGTGGAAGACTCTTTGTGTTTGGATGGGTAAGTCCTTTGGTGGTCTTGTGTTGTAACTCTTATTGGTGAATATATATAGGAAATCACTTGCAAAATCCTAGAGGTTGACCTCTCTAGGTAGTGGATTGACTCTCTCCTAGTCTGGAGAGAGGAACCACTCTAAACGACCTTGTCAAGTGCTTGCTTTCAGTTTCTCTCATCCTTGCTATGCTTGTTAATTAGGACTTAAAATTGCACTTAAGTTATTGTTTTTGATTGATAATTTGAAGGTTTAATCTATCTTGGGAGAATTTTTGAATCTCTATTCACCCCGCCTCTAGAGCCCTAGATCCAACAAGTGGTATCAGAGCCAAGGATCTTCTCCAACAATCTCCCACGAGATGAGAAGATGGGTGACAACCTACTTGGTTCTCTCAACCTAGAGGGAGGCTTCTCCATGCGTCCTCCAATCTTTGATGACACAAAATTCCTCTATTGGAATAGGTGCATGAAATTCTACATTCAAGGCATGAACTTTGACATGTGGAAGGTGATGGTCACACCATACAAGGAGCCAACTAGAGCTGTTGCAACATGGAGGGAAGTTGCAGTCAAAGAATCCCAACTCAATGCCAAAGCCATAAGCATCCTCTATGCATCCCTTACCCCAACACAGTTCAATTGGATATCATCTTGGGACACCACCTATGAGATTTGGGACAAATTGTGCATCACTTATGATGGCACAAAACAAGTCAAGGAGGCTAAGATCTACATGTTGAACAACCTTCTATAGAACTTCAAGATGGGCAAGAAAGAAGGGATTGCAGAGATGTACTAAAGACTCAATGTCATCACCAACGGGCTGGCTGCATTGGGCAACACCTTGGATAGAGGTGTAATCAACTCCAAGATCTTGAGGACTCTAGCAAATACATGGGAGTCAATGGTCACCTCCATTGAAGAAGTAAGGAGCCTTAGTGATATCCCAACCGAAGAGCTCATTGGCAACCTCTAAGCTCATGAGCCAAGGCTTGACAAGCAAGAAGAAGAAGCCAAGAAAGAAGAGAAGGAAGCCAAGAAGATCAAAGATAGTGCTTTCAAAGCACAGGTGGAGCCATTCATCCTTCAACAATAACTTGCTTTCCAGACTTCTCTTTCCTCCACTAGTGAAGATGATGGCCCAAGCGAGCATGAAGCCAACTACATCAAGGGAAAGCACTTCAAGGGAAAGCAAGCCTCCTCCTCTACTCCTAGATGCTACAAGTGTGGACAAAAGGGGCACTACAAGAGTGAAAGTCCCAATTCAAGAAATTCACACCACAAGGGCAGCTCAAAGAAGGAAGAGGAGTACAAGAAGGGGAGCAAGTATAAGATGAAGGGCAAGAAGGAGAAGAGACACAAGAATGCAGCTCATGCAGCTTGGGAAGGTTCATCCTCAAGTAGCTCAAGCTTCGAAGAATATGGAGAGTTCCACCTTGCACCCATGGCCTCTACTAGTGAAGAAATTGGTGAGGAAAAAGGAAGATGGATTGTTGATAGTGGTTTCACTAAGCATATGATAGGTGATATAATCCATTTCAACAACTTCACCAAAAATATAGGAGGTTCGATCACTTTTTGGGACAACAAGAAAGGTAAAGTCAAAGGTGAGGGTATTGTAGTTGAATCCTTATGTATCCAGAATGTTCTCTTTCTGGATGACCTACATCATAATTTATTAGTCAATTATGTGACGATGGTTACCTTGTGTTATTTACTTCCTTTGAATGCTTGATTCTAGATTCCCTCACCTACCACGTTATATATAAGGGAACTAGAAGTGGTATCTTTATGTTATTGTTCTTGACTTTATTAAGCCTATTGTTGGTATAGTAGTCAACTCGAATGATATTTCTCTTTGGCATCGTCGGCTTGGTCGTGTAAATATGCATCAATTGAAGAAGTTGAGCAAAAAGGACTTGGTCAAGGGACTTCCCAAATTGTATTTTGAAAAGGATGAGGAATGCCAACCTTGTACCCAAGGAAAGCAAACCAAGTCCTACTTTAAATCCAAAGGAGTCCTTAGTAACAAAAGAGCTCTTGAACTTCTTCACATTGATCTATTTGGACCAATGAGAACTCAATCGCTTCGTGGTTCCAAGTATTACCTTGTTATTTTCGATGATTTCTCAAGATATACTTGGACCTTCTTTCTCATTTCCAAGAGTGACATGCATGATGTTTTCTCAGTCTTTTATAAATGAGTTGAGAATGAATCCTCTTTCTGCATTGTTTAAATCCATAGTGATCATGGGGGTGAATTTGAAAATGATCTTTCTGAACCTTTTTGTCAAGAATCTGGTTATGCACATAACTTCTCTTCACCTCAAAGACCTCTACAAAATGGGGTTGTAGAGAGGAATAATAGGTCACTAAAAGAAATGGCTGGGACCATGCTTCTAGAGTATGATACTCCAAAGAAGTTTTGGGCTGAAGCTGTCAGTACCTCATGTTTTGTGCAAAACTGGGTTTTTACACATCCTTCTTTGAATAAACCCCCTATGAGCTATGGCGAGGTAGGAAGCCTTCTATCAAGTATTTTCATGTTTTCGGATGTCCTTGTTTTGTGTTGAATACGAAAGATTCTCTTGACAAGTTTAATATGAAATCTTACAAGGCTTTCTTTCTTGGATATAGCACTACTAGGAAGGCTTATAGAGTATTTAATGTTGATCTTGCTAAAGCAGAAGAATCCATAAATTTTAAGTTTATTGAGACTAACCCCTCTATTCCCAAAGATATTGTTCCAAATGATGATGTTGCAGGTGAAGTAATTCCTATTATAAAAGAGCTCAACATCACCCAAAAGGGATAAGAGGTGGTCACTCAAGAAGAAGAGAAAGATGAAGAGAATAAGGGTCCAACCCCTCAGATTGCAAAGAATCATCCAAAAGAGATGATTTTAGGTGATCCATTTGAAAGAGTGAAGATGTGGGATGCATTCAACAAAAAATAATCCAACAATGCCTTCATCTCAAAACTCAAGCCTAAGAACATCAAGGAAGCTCTTAGGAAGGATGAATGGATTCTAGCTATGCAATAAGAGTTGGAGCAATTTGAAAAGAATAAAGTATGGACCCTAGTGCCAAGACCAAGAGATAGAAAGATCATTGGAACCAAATGGGTCTACCGCAACCAGCTTGATGAAAGTGGCAAAGTGGTAAGGAACGAAGCAAGGTTAGTGGCTCAAGGCTACAATCAACAGGAAGGTATAAATTTTGATGAACATTATGCACCTGTAGCTAGACTTGAGTCCATTCATAAGTTATATGCCTTTTCTAGTTATAAAAACTTTCTTCTTTATCAAATGGATGTTAAAATTGCATTGAATGGTACAATCGAGGAGGAAGTGTATGTTGCACAACCCTCGGGCTTTTAACAAGATAATGTATCTAACCATGTTTTTTTGTTGCAATAAGCTCTCTATGGACGCAAACAAGCACCTAGAACTTGGTATGAGAAATTAAAGAACTTTTTGTTAGATCATGGGTATATCATGGGCAAAGTGGATTCCACCTTATTTCTAAAGCACACTTCTAACAATTTTCTTACCATACAAATATATGTTGATGATATATTTTTGGCAGAACTAACCTTGATCTTTGCAAAGAACTTAGGTGATCTTATGCAGAGTGAATTTGGGATGAGTATGATGGGTGAGCTCACGTTCTTCCTCAACTTCCAAATTGAGCAAGCAAAAGATGGGAACTTCATCAACCAAGGCAAGTACATAAGTGAACTACTCAAGCACTTTGGGATGGAGAACACCAAGCCGATGGGCACACCCATGTTAAACACCGCCGAACTTGACAAAGATGAATAAGGTGAGAAGGTAGATGAGTATCTCTATAGAGGTATGATTAGAATTTTACTTTACTTAATTGCCTCTAGACTTGATATAATGTTTAGTGTTGGTTTGGGCACTCGCTTTCAATCAAACCCTAAGAAATCACATCTTATAGTTGTTAAGAGGATTTTAAGGTACTTAGCCAAAAACCAAAATTTTGGACTATGGTATCCCAAGTCAAGGGACTTTACTCTTACTAATTGTAATGATGTGGATTATGCAAGGTGCTTAATTGATAGAAAGTGCACAAGTAGCACTTGCTTTCTCCTTGGACCATGCTTGGCATCTTGGTTCTCCAAGAAACAGAGCACAGTGGCATTATCAATCACTGAGGATGAATACATTGTAGCTGGGAGTTGTTGTGCCCAGGTCCAATGGATGAAGTAAATTCTCCAAGACTTTAACATCCATTTTGATGTTTCTCCTATCTATTGTGATAATATTGGTACAATTAACTTATCATATAATCCTATCTTGCATAGTAGAGTGAAGCATATAGAGGTTTGCGATCATTTTCTCCATGATCATTGTGGGCTCCGATCTCCAAAACACGATATAAATTCAGTGAAAGCATTTGATTAGCAGCAGAATACAAAAATCACGAAATATTAAAACTTTTTGAGACAAGATCTTGAAGACATGAAACTTCTTTCATAAAAGTAAGGTAAACAGCTTACATCTCTGTTAAATCACTTCTTGAGTGATTATATACAACAAGATACAAAATCTCAAGATTAGAACCAAAATCTTAGACTAGATAACTCCAAGGACTTGAGAGTACAGAGACGACATAAGACCAACTAACTACAAGACTCAGCAGTCAGTATCTCCACCTGAGATTCACTGCTGCTCCTGGTGCTGCTGCTGCTGATACTGATCACCTGCAGATTGGTTCCTTCGTCCTCGACGACCACCTAAAAAGTTGAAATCTACGGAGTGATACAATTTTAAATAATTGTCCCAGCGAGAGATATAACTCTCCACCAGAAGCTTTATTATAGTAATCAAAGAACATAATAAGCAATGAAAGCTTTTAATGTAATCAACAGTAGATTGACATTAAGTAGGATAATAGCATTTTAAGAAATATGAAGAACATGTATACTAGGCAATGTAACTTCAATCATTGTATCTCGTAGTTCAACCTAAGCAGATATGCTACGCGGTTGATTATATTTTACAAACATTGTTATGCCCTGTGGAGATGAGGTATACCGCTCATACTCCAACCGATCACTGTTAAGTCGCATCAGTATCATACCTAGGTCATCAAAAGAGCCAGATTCTTATGACCTCATCTTCCTCAGTCAGAATGAGGATAAACATGCAGGACATCTGGTGTCTCTGCTACTATAGCTCACCAGGGTATTCTGGTACTTCGCTATTAGAGTCACAGTGGTGTTCTGTACTCTCTTCGCTATCGAAAGATTTCTTGTTTATCTCTCATCGATGCGGTATAAAAGATTTTTCCTCAGGAGATTAGTGTTACATCACCCGGTATAAACATATAGTGAAGGATTGATAGATTTAAGATATATCTACATCAATTCCTACACTAGGATGTAAGGATATACACATCCATTTTCCCCCACATACTCAAAAATATGTGATCCAGGAGTTCCCTTAGGAAAACCTGTTTCACCATCATTCAACATCTGACAATGATGGATCTATGATCAGGGCTCTACATGGTATAATTGTACTTGATTAGTTAGGTACATTTCAGTATTCTTTTAACATCATACATGTTCTCAAACATTAATCATTAGAACAGCAGCTATGAAAGTATAATACCAAATGTATCAAGTCTAACTTACATCAATTATCATTTCTTAACCATCTCATCACAAGTCATCTAATTAGCATGACCTTGATGATACTCATGGCTTTTACAGTCTATCATCTCATCTGGTGCCACTTACTAGGCAACAGGATATGTCACTATTCATAAAGCTAATAACATGCTTTCAATGAATATGGTATCATAATCCTTACCTGGATATGATCATCATTATATAAGAACATGCATGGTTAGTTCAACTAATAATAGTAAACAATTCATTTCAAGAGTAGTACCTTCATACTCTTACAAGAGCTAGGTTCCCTGATTTTTATCAATTAGGGTTTACTATTCACATTACATGTTATCACTCTAGGATTAGGGTTTGTTGTTCATTTCATCATATTACCCTAGAATTAGGGTTTACTATTCACTTTATAGTGAATTGAACTCATAGCATCATCATGTATGAGAAACATCATCATTGATGCCTTCAAATTAGGTTAAGATTCATCAATTTTCATAATTAGGGTTTTCATGATCTTAGATGGGTGAATCATCCCCTAATCATGCACATTTATGTATATTGAAGATATTTTACTTGAATTTCCACCACATTTGGTATCTTCTCTTTCCTCTTATTAATATATGGTGATTACATCACTCTAGGTTAGGTTAGGTCAAGTCCTTATTGATTAACATAAGCTAAGTCCCCACTATCATGTCATTAGGGTTTGATTAAAACAAGGTATCCTCTAGTTGAACCCTTCAAGGGTATATTAGTAAAGTACACCAATAATCATCATCATGGGTTAATCTTTTGATCACTTAACCCCTTAATGTCTTTGATTATGATTAGGGTTTGGATTAGACCATCATTGAACCAATTAGACCTTTAAAGGACTAAGCAATCACAACCCCAAAGTCTCCAATCGATTACACACTTTCAACCTCCAAACGGTCTTAAGACCGTTTGGATGTGTTGACCGTTTGCTATAGTTGACTTCAAGACCACATGACACTCAAGGTTGTTTTCCCTCAAACGGTCTTGAGACCGTTTGAGTGCGTTGACCGTTTGAGCAAGGTTGACCTTCAAACCGTTGGGATGAAATGACTTGAAATCGCATGAATTGAAACGTTCTTGAGATTGATTGGACCAAACGACCCCGAGATCGTTTGAGCCCAAATGGTCTTGAGACTGTTTGTCCCCAAACGGTCTTGAGACCATTTGGTCCAAAATGGGCTCAAACCGTTTGGTCCTCAAAAGTGACTCCAAGGTTATAATCGATTATGGTTATCTATGCTGAAGCCTCCAATTGGTCAAATCATTGTTAACCACTTGTAAATTGAGTCAATTAGGATTAGCCTTAATCAATTAGACACCAAATTGACCCTCAATTGAAAGTTGATTAGGGTTGAATCCATCTCAATTAGGGTTTTCAATCGGATAATCATCAATGTTCAACAATGTGAATCAAATTGATGTTGAACTCATCAATTGACCTCCAATTGGGCCCAAACTTGGCCCAAACGGTCTTGAGATCGTTTGGACATCCTCCAAACGGTCTTGAGACCGTTTGCCCAAAGTTTCATCAAAATCTAAGTCGATTGGATAAGGGTTGAACCCTAATTGCGTCTAAAATCAGCACTTTTATCAATTCATCAACCTATTGTGATTGGACCCTCAAATCATCAAATTACCTCAACCCTAGACCTCCACACGGTCTTGGGTTGTCACCAAACGGTCTTGAGACCGTTTGAGTGAACCCCCAAACGGTCTTGAGACCGTTTGGGTCCTTCAACCCAAAGTTCATCAAGATCTATCCTTGAAATCAGCAATTCAACCCGATTAGGGTTTAGGGGGGGTTGAAGTGCCTTCAATTTGTGATTGGTTTGCAATTGGATTATGACTCTTTATAATTGATAAATTCAACATGTTTGCAACAGATCTTTAAATGGTCTTCCCTTGGTCAACCCTATCAAACGGTCTTGAAGACCGTTTGAATCTAAACGATCTTGCAAGATCGTTTGAGATCAAACGGTTTGAGACCGTTTGATTTCAAATGGTTTGCAAACCGTTTAGATCAAAAGGTCCAAGGTCATTTGATAAAGTTACCTAGGAATTCACACCCATCTTCTTCAACCTCTATTCAGGTCGGTTACTCCACAGATTGCTTGCAAAAATGCAAGGAAGAATGGGGAAGAAGAAGAACTAAGTACTTAATTGATAAGAACATAGATATGCATAATAAAGCAAGAAGTTTAGAGTTATAAAACCCACCTCAAACGTTGTTCCTAGAGCTCCAAGCTTCCAAGCTTCAAGACTTTAATGGCATCTTGAGCTCCACAGGTTGACCAAAGGTGATTTTCCAAGGAAAGGATGGGGATGGTCGGCTAGAACAAGAAACCTAAGTGAGATAACCATAAAACCAACCTTATACAAGGAATTCCTCCATGAATCCTAGCTAGAAGATGGTCTCTTCTTACCTTAGAACAAGTTGGTCGTCTCCCTGAGCTCCAGAGCTCTTCCTTAGTCAGTTGAGCAAGATGATAAGTGAAGAAGAGAAGGGGATACGTTTACTTGGTTTACAAAGAAAGAAGCTTATATAGCTTGGGCTAGTTTTCAACATAAGGACCTCTAGTTTCATGGGTTTCTCATCTAGGTCCCTCCTTCCTTATAAGGCACGTCCACACCATCATAACTTAAGCAAAGCCCATAAAAACTCAAGATCTAAGGGTGATGAAAGCCATCATGCAAACTAAGGTACACATATATGAAGGGTCTCCTTACTCATACTAGGTGATTTCACTACAAAGGTCATTTTTCTTATCTAATTATTTAATTGAAATGCCCCTTTCATCATTTCTTCTCTAAATGATGTCAAGATTCACAAAAGATACTCTAGAAGGTGTATTTTACAAGTTTCACCCCACATTTTGGGTAAATTGCACTTTACACCAAAATTAGGGTTTTAAGCACAAGGATTGCTCCACAAGCTGCATCTTGGTGCCCAAGCTTGGGAAGTCCATCATACTTCATCATATTCACTCTTATGATGTCTCAACACTAAAGGAACATATCAACATGTGTAATTTGCAAGTTAAACCCTCTAATTGGGGTAAATTGCACATAGGTCCCTGTATTACAAAACAATACTAAAACATTGTTTAAAAAGGACAGAAATGTAAACATATGTTCCTCAGGAGATTAATTACATGCCAAAAGATAATCACAAGTATCTTAATTACATATTTAGGCAAAACACCTAGGGTTAGCTTATAACCCAGGTCAGGGGTGTTACAAATTATCTACCCCTTACAAGGATTTTGTCCCCGAAATCAACAAAACATATATTTAAGAGAAAATAGCAGGGTATTTCCTTCTCATCTCTTCCTCTAGTTCCCATGTGGCTTCTTCAACACCACGATGACTCCAGAGGACCTTCACAAGACTTATATCTTTCTTCTTTAGCTTTTTAATTTTGTTATCAAGGATTGACACCGGTCCTTCCTCATAGGTTATATCTTCATTCAATTCTACTTCCATAGGTTGAGAACTGACTTGGTGTCAGGGTGACATTTCCTCAGCATAGAAATGTGAAACACAGGGTGTAACTTTTGCAATTCCGGTGGTAATTCTAGTCTATAGGCTACCTTCCCAACTCGTTTAATGATTGGATAAGGTCCCATAAATCTAGGAGCTAACTTCCCCTTCCTTCCAAAACGAAGGACTCCTTTCCAAGGTTCCAAGGTGAGACCTTAAGGTACACTCTGTCTCCAACGTGGAACTCTAAGGGTTTACGACGTCTGTCAGCATATGATTTCTGCCTATCCTGTGCAGTCCTGAGCTGTTGTTGTATAACTTTGATCTTCTCCGTAGTCTACTGTACAAGATCAGGACCTAACAACTGATGTTCACCGGTCTCATACCAACATAAGGGTGATCTATAACGTCTACCATACAAGGCTTCATAAGGTGCTATGTCAATGCTACGTTGATAGCTATTGTTATAGGCAAACTCTATAAGGTTTAGGTGCAGATCCCAACTCCATGTAAACTGGAGAACACATGCTCTCAACAAGTCTTCCGAGGTCTGTATAGTCCTCTCCGAATGTCCATCAGTCTGTGGATGAAAGGTTGTACTAAACCTTAACTTGGTGCCTAAAGCTCTGTGTAACTGCTCCCAAAAACGACTTGTAAACTGGGGACCTCTGTCAGAAACTATAGTGACAGGAACTCCGTGCAGTCGCACTATCTCTTGAACATACAGTTGTGATAACCTTTCAGCAGAATAGGTTGTTTGACAGGTAAGAAATGCGTTGTCTTTGTCAACCTATCAATAATTACCCAAATGGAATCATGTCCTTTGCTTATCCTGGGTAGGCCAACAACAAAGTCCATGGTCACATGGTCCCACTTCCACTGTGGTATGGGTAAAGGTTGTATCATTCCTGCGGGCTTCTGGTGTTCAGCTTTAACTTGCTGACACATAGGACACCTCAATATAAACTCTGCAACATCCTTCTTCATCCCAGGCCACCAATACATATCTTTCAAGTTTCGATACATCTTGGTGCTCCCTGGATGCATAGCATACATCGAAGAATGAGCTTCTTCCAGGATTAACTTTCTTAAGTTATCCACATCCGACACTATCATCCTTATATGATAACATGCTACTTGATCATCTGAGTCATGGAAACCATCTCTCTTCTCATCACCATACTCCGATCTGATCTGATCTGCTGGACTGCAGCATCAATTTGATGTGCCTCCTTAATCTGCTCTCTTAGGGTAGGTTTAATATGCATCTCTGCTAACAAACCGGCTAACAATGACACCTTCAACTATACATTGTCTTGCCTTAAAGAGATAAGCATATCTCTCCTAGAGCATACTAAGGAACTTAGTTGTGCTCTATCCATAGTTGGTGTTGTTGATTTTCTACTCAAGGCATCTGCAACTACATTAGCCTTTCCTGGATGGTAGTCAATTGTACAATCGTAATCCTTGATTAACTCCATCCAGTGACGTTGCCTCATGTTAAGTTCATGCTGAGAGAAGATATACTTAAGGTTTTTGTGGTCTGTGAAAATCTGGAATGTCTCTCCGTAGAGATAATGTCTCCAGATCTTCAAGGCATGAACCACAGTAGCTAAATCCAGATCGTGTGTCGGATAATTCTCCTCGTGTTTCTTAAGCTGTCGGGAAGCAAAAGAAATCACTTGCTTATCCTGCATCAACACACATATGAGTCCATTCTTGGAGGCATCGCAGAAAACTATGTATCATTTGCCTTGTTCAGGTAGCACAAGTACAGGTGCATTTGTTAACCTCTCTTTCAAAAGTTGGAAAGATTGTTGACACTTGTCACTCCAGGAAAAAGGAACATCTTTCCGGGTTAACTTGGTCAAGGGTAAGGCTATAGAACTGAAGTTCTTAATGAACCTTCGATAATAGCCAGCCAACCCTAGAAAGCTATGAATCTCTTTCGGTGTCTTCGGTTGTTCCCACTGTAGAACAGATTCTACCTTTTTAGGGTCAACACGAATACCCGAGGCAGATACCACATGTCCAAGAAAAGATACTTCTGGCAACCAGAACTCACACTTGCTAAACTTAGCATATAGCTTATGTTCCCTTAGCAAGGTCAAAGCTTGGCAAAGATGTTGTTCATGCTGCTGAGCATCTCTACTATAGATCAGAATGTCATCTATGAAGATGACAACGCACTGATCGAGGAAAGGTCAGAAGATTCTATTCATGAGTTCCATAAATGCAGCTGGTGCATTAGTTAGTCCAAACGACATAACTGTGAACTCATAGTGACCATACCTTGTCCTAAAGGCAGACTTGGATATGTCACTATCCTTAATACGAAGTTGATCATATCCAGACCTCAAGTCTATCTTCGAGAAGACGGTTGCACCACGCAACTGGTCAAAAAGATCATCAATCCTTGGCAGAGGGTACTTATTCTTTATTGTTACTTTATTAAGTTGTCTATAATCAATGCACAACCGCATTGATCCGTCTTTCTTTTTAACAAACAAAACTGGAGCACCCCAAGGTGAAGTGCTCGGTCGGATAAAACCCTTCTCAAGCAACTCCTGAAGTTGTTTCTTGAGTTCTGCCATTTCAGCAGGCGCCATCCTATACGGTGTCTGAGCTAAGGGTTGTGTATCTGGGACTAAATTAATTTCAAAATCAATTTCCCGAGGCGGTGGTATACCTGGAAGTTCTTCAGGAAACACGTCTTCAAATTCCCTGACTACAGGAACTTCAGCAGGGTTGGGACTCTCCATGGTAGTATCTACTACATGGGCAAAGAACGCATAACATCCTTGCCTCATCAGCTTCTCAGCAACCATAGCTGACACAAGATAGGTGGGTAGAATCTTTCTCCCTCCTTGAAAGATCCATGTGTTGCTTTCATCAGCAAACACAGCATGCTTGGATTCACAATCCAAGACAACCCTATACCTTTCCAAGGTATCCATCCCTAGGATTATATCAAATCCTTGCATCTCAAGTGGTATAAGATCCACTTGAATGCGATGATTAGAAAAGAAAAGAATGCAGGGAGAACATACCTCTTGCAACACAGCAGACCCTCTCAATGGAGTCTCATGCAACAGGCTATCTTCCCTATGACTGATTGTCATATTGTAGTTACGAATCACTCTTCGAGTGATAAAGGAATGCGTAGCGCCTGGGTCAATCAAAATAGATACAACACAGGATGTAGACATATCAGAATATAACAACTCCATCTGACCTGCCACAACCCGTGGATTAATCACTGCATCAGGTGGGTTCATTGCATAGAACCTTGTCGTCGCCTGAGGTTGAGTTGGTGCTGACGATCCAGCTTGAGACGCTTGTCCACGTCCTCTAGCTGCTCCTTGAAACTGCCTTCTCTGTGACCCCTGTTGACTCTGTCTCTGAGGCTGTGTCACACTGACAGGCCTAGACCTGCAGTCCTTCATCAAATGTCCCACATTTCCACAGTTGTAGCAGCTTCTTTCCAGTTGTTGTGGTCTTGGTGGTCCTATGACTGACATCGATGATGAACTACGAGTCTCTTGTAGTGGTAGGCTTCGTCCTCTACCTCTACTTGGTGTCCACTGTGTCTGAGCACTAAATCTGGGTGGTGGAGGTGTAGGTGCAGAGAATCTAGGCTTCTTAAAGTCTCTAGATGAAGAACCCTGAAATTGCGGATATCTCTTATGGGTTTGCCTCTTCTCGGCTACAGATCTCTCTATCCTTCGGACTGACTCAACGAAGGTAGAGAACCTCTCCCGGTTTTCTAGGGCAGACACAGGAGTAGTCAAGTCAGCATTCAAACCCTTCTCGAACCTTCTGATCCTTTCTTCTTCTGTGGCAGCCATGTGTGGACAGAACCGCAGCAACTCAATGAACTTAGCTTCGTACTCGCTAATGTTCATCATACCTTTCCTTAATCTCTCGAACTGAGAGATCTTCTCATCCAGGAAGGTCTTTGGAAAATATCTGTTGACAAATCCCCGACGAAAGTCTTCCCACGAGATCTCCACTCCATGCCTCTTATGTTCTTCCATGGTCCACCGGTGACCAGCACTTCCTTTGAGAAGATAGACAGCATGTCTAACCTTCTCAACTTTAGGGATATTCAAGATTCTGAAGGCTTTCTCCAACTCGGTTATCCACATATCGGCATCTGCGGGGTCAGCTGTCCCAAAGTATTCGGTTGCTCCGACACGACGAAGTCGCTCGAACGTCTTACCGATACCTTGTCCTTCAGGATGGATAGGTGCCCTAGGTGTAGGCATAGGCATCCTGTCGGTGATATGTGTCATGGTAGTCATAAACTGTCCGAACATGGTTTGAACAGCTGGGTTACCCATATCAGTTGGGTCAAACTGAGGTGGCTCCCTGGGTGGCTCAGGTACAGGCTATTCTATCTCTTGGTTCCCTGCACCATCTCGAGGTGCAGCGACACTACTTTCTGCCACGTACTCCTCATGTGGCTCAGACATCCTTATATATCTTCTTCTCCTGAGGAGTAGAAGATTCTATTAGATAGGAAAGAAACACTAAGGATAGACTCGACATCCTAAGTCTTATGTCTCTGTAGACTCATCGAACCTAGAGCTCTGATACCACTTAATTGTGGGCTCCGATCTCCAAAACACGATATAAATTCAGCGGAAGCATTCGATTAGCAACGGAATACAAAAATCATGAAAAATTAAAACTTTTCGAGACAAGATCTTGAAGACATGAAACTTCTTTCATAAAAGCAAGGTAAACAGCTTACATCTCTGTTAAATCACTTCTTGAGTGATTATATACAACAAGATACAAAATCTCAAGATTAGAACCAAAATCTTAGACTAGATAACTCCAAGGACTTGAGAGTACAGAGACGACATAAGACCAACTAACTACAAGACTCAGCAGTCAGTATCTCCACCTGAGATTCACTGCTGCTCCTGGTGCTACTGCTGCTGATATTGATCACCTGTAGATTGGTTCCTTCGTCCTCGACGACCACCTAAAAAGTTGAAATCTACGGAGTGAGACAATTTTAAATAATTGTCCCAGCGAGAGATATAACTCTCCACCAGATGCTTTATTATAGCAATCAAAGAACATCATAAACAATGAAAGCTTTTAATGTAATCAACAGCAGATTGACATTAAGTAGGATAATAGCATTTTAAGAAATATGAAGAACATGTATACTAGGCAATGTAACTTCAATCATTGTATCTCGTAGTTCAACCTAAGCAGATATGCTACGCGGTTGATTATATTTTACAAACATTGTTATGCCCTGCGGAGATGAGGTATACCGCTGATACTCCAACCGCTCACTGTTAAGTCACATCGGTATCATACCTAGGTC
Source organism: Alisma plantago-aquatica (assembly GCA_963693085.1). NCBI lineage: Eukaryota > Viridiplantae > Streptophyta > Magnoliopsida > Alismatales > Alismataceae > Alisma > Alisma plantago-aquatica. Next base: position 70,014,373 of record OY856413.1, on the reverse strand, counting down.
ATAAAATGAGCCGGATTCTTATGACCTCATCTTCCTCATTCAGAATGAGGATAAACATGCATGACATCTGGTGTCTCTTCTACTATAGCTCACCAGGGTATTCTGGTACTTCGCTATTAGAGTCACAGTGGCGTTTTGTACTCTCTTCGCTATCGAAAGATTTCTTGTTTATCTCTCATCGATGCAGTATAAAAGATTTTTCCTCGGGAGATTAGTGTTACATCACCCGGTATAAACATATAGTGAAGGATTGATAGATTTAAGATATATCTACATCAATTCCTATACTAGGATGTAAGGATATACACATCCATTTTCCCCCACATACTCAAAAATATGTGATCCAGGAGTTCCCTTAGGAAAACCTATTTCACCATCATTTAACATCTGACAATGATGGATCTATGATCAGGGCTCTACATGGTATAATTGTACTTGATTAGTTAGGTACATTTGAGTATTCTTTTAACATCATACATGTTCTCAAACATTAATCATTAGAACAGCAGCTATGAAAGTATAATACCAAATGTATCAAGTCTAACTTACATCAATTATCATTTCTTAACCATCTCATCACAAGTCATCTAATTAGCATGACCTTGATGATACTCATGGCTTTTACAGTCTATCATCTCATCTGGTGCCACTTACTAGGCAACAGGATATGTCACTATTCATAAAGCTAATAACATGCTTTCAATGAATATGGTATCATAATCCTTACCTGGATATGATCATCCTTATATAAGAACATGCATGGTTAGTTCAACTAATAATAGTAAACAATTCATTTCAAGAGTAGTACCTTCATACTCTTACAAGAGCTAGGTTCCCTAATTTTTATCAATTAGGGTTTACTATTCACATTACATGTTATCACTCTAGGATTAGGGTTTGTTGTTCATTTCATCATATTACCCTAGAATTAGGGTTTACTATTCACTTTATAGTGAATTGAACTCATAGCATCATCATGTATGAGAAACATCATCATTGATGCCTTCAAATTAGGTTAAGATTCATCAATTATCATAATTAGGGTTTTCATGATCTTACATTGGTGAATCATCCCCTAATCATGCACATTTATGTATATTGAAGGTATTTTACTTGAATTTCCACCACATTTGGTATCTTCTCTTTCCTCTTATTAATAGATGGTGATTACATCACTCTAGGTTAGGTTAGGTCAAGTCCTTATTGATTAACATAAGCTAAGTCCCCACTATCATGTCATTAGGGTTTGATTAAAACAAGGTATCCTCTAGTTGAACCCTTCAAGGGCATATTAGTAAATAACACCAATAATCATCATCGTGGGTTAATCTTTTGATCACTTAACCCCTTAATGTATTTGAGTATGATTAGGGTTTGGATTAGACCATCATTGAACCAATTAGACCTTTAAAGGACTAAGCAATCACAACCCTAAAGTCTCCAATCGATTACACACTTTCAACCTCCAAACAATCTTAAGACCGTTTGGATGTGTTGACCGTTTTCTATAGTTGACTTCAAGACCGCATGACACTCAAGGTCGTTTGCCCTCAAACGGTCTTGAGACCGTTTGAGTGCGTTGACCGTTTGAGCAAGGTTGACCTTCAAACCGTTTGGATGAAATGACTTGAAATCGCATGAATTGAAACGTTCTTGAGATCGATTGGACCAAACAACCCTGAGATCGTTTGAGCCCAAACGGTCTTGAGACCGTTTGGCCCCAAATGGTCTTGAGACTATTTGGCCTCAAACGGTCTTGAGACCATTTGGTCCAAAATGGGCTCAAACCGTTTGGTCCTCAAAAGTGACTCCAAGGTTATAATCGATTATGGTTATCTATGTTGAAGCCTCCAATTGGTCAAATCCTTGTTAACCATTGAGTCAATTAGGATTAGCCTTAATCAATTAGACACCAAATTGACCCTCAATTGAAAGCCGATTAGGGTTGAATCCATCTCAATTAGGGTTTTCAATCGGATAATCATCAATGTTCAACAATGTGAATCAAATTGATGTTGAACTCATCAATTGACCTCCAATTGGGCCCAAACTTGGCCCAAACAGTCTTGAGATTGTTTGGACATCCTCCAAACGGTCTTGAGACCGTTTTCCCAAAGTTTCATCAAAATCTAAGTCGATTGGATAAGGGTTGAACCCTAATTGGGTCTAAAATCAGCACTTTTATCAATTCATCAACCTATTGTGATTGGACCCTCAAATCATCAAATTACCTCAACCCTAGACCTCCACACGGTCTTGGGTTGTCACCAAACGGTCTTGAGACCTTTTGAGTGAACCCCCATACGGTCTTGAGACCGTTTGGGTCCTTCAACCCAAAGTTCATCAAGATCTATCCTTGAAATCAGCAATTCAACCTGATTAGGGTTTAGGGGGGTTGAAGTGCCTTCAATTTGTGATTGGTTTGCAATTGGATTATGAATCTTTGTAATTGATAAATTCAACATGTTTGCAACAGACCTTTAAATGGTCTTCCCTTGGTCAACCCTATCAAATGGTCTTGAAGACCGTTTGAATCTAAACGATCTTGCAAGATCGCTTGAGATCAAACGGTTTGAGACCGTTTGATTTCAAACGGTTTGCAAACCGTTTAGATCAAAAGGTCCAAGGTCATTTGATAAAGTTACCTAGGGATTCACACCCATCTTCTTCAACCTTTGTTTAGGTCGGTTACTCCACGGATTACTTGCAAAAATGCAAGGAAGAATGGGGAAGAAGAAGAACTAAGTACTTAATTGATAAGAACATAGATATGCATAATAAAGCAAGAAGTTTAGAGTTATAAAACCTGCCTCAAACGTTGTTCCTAGAGCTCCAAGCTTCCAAGCTTCAAGCCTTTAATGGCATATTGAGCTCCACAGGTTGACCAAATGTGATTTTCCAAGGAAAGGATGGGGATGGTCGTCTAGAACAAGAAACCTAAGTGAGATAACCATAAAACCAACCTTATACAAGGAATTCCTCCATGAATCCGAGCTAGAAGATGGTCTCTTCTTACCTTAGAACAAGTTGGTCATCTCCCTGAGCTCCAGAGCTCTGCCTTAGTCGGTTGAGCAAGATGATAAGTGAAGAAGAGATGGGGATATGTTTACTTGGTTTACAAAGAAAGAAGCTTATATAGCTTGGGCTAGTTTTCAACATAAGGACCTCTAGTTTCATGGGTTTCTCATCTAGGTCCCTCCTTCCTTCTAAGGCACGTCCAAACCATCATAACTTAAGAGAAACCCATCAAAACTCAAGATCTAAGGGTGATGAAAGCCATCATGCAAACTAAGGTACACATATATGAAGGGTCTCCTTACTCATACTAGGTGATTTCACTACAAAGGTCATTTTTCTTATCTAATTATTTAATTGAAACGCCCCTTTCATCATTTCTTCTCTAAATGATGTCAAGATTCACAAAAGATACTCTAGAAGGTGTATTTTACAAGTTTCACCCCACATTTTGGGTAAATTGCACTTTACACCAAAATTAGGGTTTTAAGCACAAGGATTGCTCCACAAGCTGCATCTTGGTGCCCAAGCTTGGGAAGTCCATCATACTTCATCATATTCACTCTTATGATGTATCAACACTAAAGGAACATATCAACATGTGTAATTTGCAAGTTAAACCCTCTAATTGGGGTAAATTGCACATAGGTCCCTGTATTACAAAACAATACTAAAACATTGTTTAAAAAGGACAGAAATGTAAACATATGTTCCTCAGGAGCTTAATTACATGCCAAAAGATAATCACAAGTATCTTAATTACATATTTAGGCAAAACACCTAGGGTTAGCTTATAACCCAGGTCAGGGGTGTTACAATCACATTGCCAAGAAGGATATTTATATCACGCATGTGGGCATGGAAAATTAGCTGGCAGACATTTTCACTAAACCTCTAGCTAGAGAGCAATTTAACTTTATTAGATCTAAACTGCTCATGACTACTTTGAATGAATGTGATATGCCTTCTATCTAGTTGTCATCTATCTTATATGATTTGCCTATGTTTTGATCACCATTGCTTGCTAATATGCTAGAATTTAGTTTTTCATATTCTTTTTGTTTTGTTATCTCGTGTTTTTGGGTATTTTTTGCAAACACATATTTTATTACAAAATAGTACCCAATGATGAGTGATATGTGCCTAAGTATGTTCAAGATACATAATGGACTTGAAAAAAAATTAATTAGCAATCTAATGACTAGAAATTAGGATTTCTAAATGTAGGTCAGGTTGACCATCGGTCGAGTGGGCAACTCAACTGATCAGAGGTCGAGAGCTTTTTTAAAGAGCCTATTGGTTTAGTTTCTGAGTCCAGAACTCGACCGATGGATGGGTTGGAGCAAACTTAAAATAGGTTTGGCCGACTATTCTCCCTCTCAACTAGAGAAAAATCGACCGATCCAACCTCCAGCTCCCCTTAGCTTTCAACCCTAGCCCCGAACTCCCTCTCCCCAAACCTAGTTCGACCTAGCTCGACCTCTCTTGACCTTCCCCCTTGCTAACCTTGGTCTTTCGATGAGTTTTGGTGGTATTTCCTTAGCTTTTTCTCTCTCCTTCCTCTCCTTTTCATCTCCATGGCATCCAATAGGAGGAAGATGGTCGCCCCCAACTAATACACCTTCATCTTTGTCCAACTCCCACTTGATTCTGTTTGATGACAACTTCTTCATCTCAAATGAGGCTCTAAATAGGTATAAGGAGCTCCTTCCTAGGAACCCTTTCCCTTTTGTGCCCTATTTGAGCCTAGACCATGAAGACAAGAGGTCATATATTAAGTATCGGAGTTTCTTGATGATCACCATCTCTCTACCTTGGGTGTCAAATGCGCGTGCTATAACAATTCCATCACAAGCACCAAAGTGGTTCACAAATTCTATGCAAATTTGCATTGGAACTATGACACCCTCATACCCCCACCAAATATTCAAGTAGTCCTCACATCTATGATAGCTGGGAAGAAATTTCAAGTCTCTGAGTATACCCTAAACATCTTCTTTTCAGGTACTGAAGTGACTGGCACCTAGCGTAAGGACTACCCAGAGTACTTTGAATTGCTAGAGCCTGAGGCCTTCTACAAGTTGTATGATCTTACTCTCCATGATATTCATAAGTTCTTGAAGAAGCCTCAATTCTCATATAGGAAGAAGTGCACCCTTCCCTCCTCTGCCTTGGACCTCAAGAGATACATCCTTGCCCTAGTCGTTAACTGCAATATTCACCCAAAGAAGAATCAAACTGAGATTGCATAAAACACTACAGTAATCATGTATTGTCTCTTGAAGAACATTGGAGTCATGTGGTCGAGAAATGTTCTCCATCATATAACCTGCTTTGACTCAGGCAAGAACACATGTGGCACCCACCCACCCTACTCGGCCCTAATCTATGGTCTATTCTAGCTTGCCACTGGCAAATGTTTTTTCCATGACCTTCATTAGAAACCTACCCAGAAAGGAGTTTGCATCAGTGAGACCACTCTTGAGAAGTCAGTGCCCATCTTATCATCTACCACCCTGGTGCCTCTACCTCTACCTCTACCTGAGCACCTCCACCACCTCATCCTATCCGACCTTCTCGTGCCTCATTTCATGTATCTAATGAAACCCTTATGGGCTACATGATGCATCAACAGGCATACAACCTTTAGGTTCAGGAGCACCTGCATCAGGATCTATGTGCTATCATGTCCAACATGAACATATCCTATGCACACCCCTACCCAGCCTACCAGCCCTACCCAGGAGGTGACTATGCATCCTATACATATGATCACTTTTACCTGCCCCTCCACATGCACCTCTCACTGCTACATCCTCTACTGCTAGTGGATCTACCCTTGGTGTGCTGCCTCTGACAGTTGGCCCCTTGGCCACTCTAATTGCTAGCCTTGGTAGTTTCTCTCCTTCCTTTCCACAGGCCAATGAGCTCCACGCTCTTAGTATGTCTTAGGATGAGCTAAATGCACGTTGGCCCAGTCAAGGTTTTGGTTATCTTGCTGATGAGGAGATGCCAAACCAGGATGATGAGGAGGTTGATGCTAATAAGGAGGTTGATGATGATGATGGTGAGGGCTCTGATGATGGCCCTAATGGCTTTACTGGTGCCTCCGGTGATGAAGTCAATGTTGTTCTCTCTACTGCACCTTCAGAGGAGATGATGACTATGAGCTCGATGCTTCTGATGCTGATGATGATGATGATAATGTGCACATAGATAGCTTAGATGTTTATATTTTCTAGTTTTTAGTCTAGTTGTTGATCATATACATCTTTCAAGGCTGTTTTGTATTAAAAACATCAGGGCACATGTTCTGAGTTGTACTATTTTATCATCTAACTTTCATCATCTTGGTTTGTAGTTATTTTCAGAGAACTTGCTTTCAGGTTTGTAATCTTGATCCTTAGTACACTTACTCTTTGATTTACTATATTTCATGAGTTGGTGCCATGTTTTACCATATTTTGATTATGACTTAGATTGTTTGTTTCTCTCATCTTAGTTTGGTGTATGCTTTGTGATTGAGAGGGCCTGTTTCTGTGCTCTTCTACCCCCTTCCTTTTTGATAATGTCAAAAGGGGGAGAGAGGTTCAATGTTTTGAAGCTTAACTGAATTGCACTTATTTCGTATGTGATCCTTTTCTTGTTCATTATATGCTTTATCGTGTGACTTGCTAAAGGACCATACAGTATATATATGTCATGTTGCTTTGTGTAGACAGAGTAACTATGCATGTTAAAGTAAGCATAGATTGAGGGGGATAAATTCACATTGTTCAAATCTTGAATCCCCTTGCAATTCATAAAGCAAAGGTATAACTTTACACATCCTATTCAATATGATTGAGGAATGGTTTGTCATTGTCAAAAAGGAGGAGAATGTTGACTTAATAGTTATACATTGCCCATATTTTGATAATGACTTAACCATTCCATTCTTATGTATCTAATATGTTTGTTTAAATATTGATTTTAGGCTTTAGGTACATGAAAAGGATCAAATTACACAAGCCCTATCTTGTTCAAGTTCAAGTCAAAAGCAATGCTAGTGTATGTTTTGGAAATCACTCCAAATGACCTTAGATGATTTTTGTAATCATGTGTATTGATTATATGACTTGTAACTAAGATGAGAAAAAATCAGGGACACTTAATTCCAAGTTTTAATCACTCGAATGTCAATTTTTAAAAAAAAATCACAGGTTGTTTATCGGTCGAGTTGGAAACTCGACCGATCTAGTGATGGATTTTCTAGAGAGACCAATCGTTCGAGTTGAACACTCATAGAACTCGACCGATCGAATCAGTGAGCAAAACTGATTTTAGCTCATCGGTCGAGTTTCCTAGAACAAACTCAACCGATAGTTTGAAAATTGGCTTTGTCATTTAGTGGATCATTGAGTTACCTTCATTGAAACTCGACTGAATGTACTATATGGAAAACATAGAAAAAGTGATTATAACCATTGGTGAGTTGCTTTCGGCGAGAATAGATCTTTTGTAACTTGGAGAACGGCTATATTTTTTACCTTAAGTGATCCCACACTCAAGGGAACACCCCCAGATTTAAATAGGACCCCGTAGAGCTCATTCCAAGTTTGCTCATTCATGCTATTCTAAGTCCTTTCTATAGTTGAGTGTGTCGCAACTCCTTGAGTCCCTTTCTCTCTCTAGTTTACACTTCATTTCTTGATTATGAGTGAGATAGGCCAATTGTAAGAGATATACTTCCTTGTGCTTGTAAATCTCTCATTCCATTCCATCTTCCCTACCCCTTTCCTCCATGAAGAAAAGGTGAAGCAAGCTACTATGAGTGAAGGTCGAGCTGTTGTTCTTCTTCTTCAAGATTGAAGAAGAGATGAAGATCTTCTCTAGGTGCAGGAGAAGGAAAAGGCTAGAGATCCAAGAAGATTAGGTAAATCCCTTGAAGGATGAAGACTTATGAAAGAGTAGGTAAGTCCTTAAAAGAAGGTGAAAGACTCTTGCAAAGTGGGTAAGTCCTTGGTAAGGTGGAAGACTCTTTGTGTTTGTATGGGTAAGTCCTTTGGTGGTCTTGTGTTGTAACTCTTATTGGTGAATATATAGAGGAAAGCACTTGCAAAGTCCTATAGGTTGACCTCTCTAGGTAGTGGATTGACTCTCTCCTAGTTTGGAGAGTGGAACCACTCTAAACGACCTTGTCAAGTTCTTACTTTCAGTTTCTCTCATCCTTTCTATGCTTGTTAGTTAGGACTTCAAATTGCACTTAAGTTATTGGTTTTTATTGATATAATTTGAAGGTATAATCTATCTTGTGAGAATTTTTGAAGCTCTATTCACCCCCCTCTAGAGCCCTAGATCCAACATATTTAACATTATCAATAGAAATTTTTTATCTTCAATCTAGGTGATTGGGATTTATGGTTTATCTCTTGGCTCAGATCATTAGTTTCAAAACCCAAATGTGTGACTAAGTAGTTTTACCTCCATAATCCAGGGATATTAGGTAAAGAACATTAGTATTATCATTATGCATAATCATTATCATCATTAATGAATTCTCAAAAGTGAATATTTTATTATTGTTTGGATTATTTGGGTAGGGTCAATAACTTTTTTTTGGTCGGTGAAAAACTCTGTTGCTATTAAAATTTCAAAACTTTAGGTACAAAAAGACGCACCCCCTAACCCTTTGCAAGATTACAGAAAGAAAACTAAAGACCAGATTAAATCGGTCTTGAAAATAAGATCTCTAAATAGAAGAGAAAAAACTACAAACCACAAGAAAACGTCCCAGAAAATACATAGACAAGAGACCAACTATCCATCAGTCTAAACATTTGAGGAGCTACACTGACAATAAAGACCACCCACAAATTGTGCAGGCACAGAAGGAAGACGAAGGACACCCAGCCTCTATCTACGCACCAAGCAAGGCCGCACTTCAGAATTGGAATTTATCTGTCTCAAACAGCTACAAAACGCACTGTCTATCCTATCATACCATCATCTCGTAGAAGACTCCAAACACAGACTGATGACTGGAGCAGTGATCAATCCAACCATCATATATCGCCTTCGCACATAGCAATATGATCATCCTCTGAAATTAGTGGTCGGAAAAGATACGAAGGTTAAGATAAAAACCGAACAACACCAATTAGTGTCTGGTGAACTCAACTAACTAATAGCAGCAGAATCCTGGTCGCAGGTCGAACACCTCGGGGGTGTCCCTACTACTACTGTGCATTAATGCACATGAATGCACAGAGGCATTCCAACAAACACCTCACAGGTGTTCCATCTTCACATCTTCACAGCAACAGGAGGTAGCCATCAAATGCCAAGAACGCCTCAGCAAACCCTTTAGTCAACAAACGCCAAGAGCGCCTCAGCAGAACCTTGCAGCAGCAGAGGGCCAGCCACTCCTGATGTGCGAAGATCCTCAGCAGCTCCTTGTTGAATGCTTGACCAGGAGCATGCTTCGAAGAGCATAAGGACTGAACACGTTGAGGGTACTCTGCCTCACAGCAACAAGAGCTTGTCATTCCAGAGCTCGAAGCCCCTATTTGCACAAGGGCATTTCGTCGAGCAACTGAATGGCGCCAACAAGCAGCAGGAGAGAATCGATCAGCCACCTGATAGACCCTCACAAGAAGCCTGCAGGGTGAGGAGGATGCCACCAGAGCCTGGGGGAGGAACCCCATCGAGCCTGGAGGGCGCCACCAAAGCCCATGAGGGTGGATCTAACTTGTCGATGAAGATGCTCTACGGAAGGGACGGCGCAAGAGAGGACCCACACCCCCGTCGATGACCCACCCAGTGTCATAGATGAAAGGGAAAGGCGACCCAGGCCGCCTGTGAGCCACCGGACTCATGCTGCTATTCACACAAAGGCATTCCTATAACCCAAGACCTAGAACAGGTCGTGGAACCTGAACCCCAGAATGGGGCACCACCATCGCAGCAAGGATGGAGCCACATCTCTGAGCAGACCAGGGGGACCCGGTCACCCATTGAGGGAGCCAGCATCACTAGTGCCAAGGCACGTTCCGTCCCATCAAAGCCGAAGATCACCAGTATCTTGGGGGGTATCTCAACCACCAGACAAGCAGTTTTTGGGAAAAGGGATGGCGCGGAGACCACCTGGCTTCACCATCTTGGAGCAGTAACACAAGGGCTGAAACTGGACCTAGATCAGCTCCCATCTTACCATCACTCTTGAATGGAAAGATCCGACGACCTCAAAATGTCGGATCACAGGTCCAAGTCGGGAACCTCGCGGCGCACCCTTACTGTTGTGAACCAGGGTAAAAGGCTACTACAGATTGACGAAGACGACGCTCCAAAACCTACTAGGGACTAACCGCGTAGACCAATCCTAGCCGACCGTCATTGAGGCTAGGGGGAGGGAGGATCCGAGGAGGATCTCCCCTCCCCCCAGCGGTGCCGCCGGGGAAGAGAGCTAGAGAGAGGACAGAGCGTGCCCTAGAGAGAGGACGGAGAAATTGATCAGATTCGGTAGGGTCAATAACTTTCAGTAGAATAAGTATGGTTACTTAATATTTTTATCATAATCATGGTGCTCAAATCTCATTAAGGAGAATTTATCTAAGGATTCGATCATGGGGTAAGCATTATGATACATGGACAATCATATAAAAGTAAAATGAAAACACCATAGACAAAAACTGCTTGCATCCAGTTTGAGTAGAGAGACTATGCCATCGTAGCTTCCAGAAATAGATCTTAAGAAGAGAGAAACCAAGGCCACAAGGCTAGTAGGTTGGCCATGGTGTGCCTGGACAAACCTACAATTACCTGGACATGGTCCTGGGTCAACAAGGAGTAGGTGGCACCCTTCCATGTCTATGAGCCAAAACATAGTGGAAGAGAATCAAAAGGCAAGGGGGAAAGAGACATGCTCATATACTCAAAATAGACAGAAAGCATCCATAAAGCTTTCCAAGGATTTCACAAAGGCAACAAAAAAATGCGTAGGTGAACCTAGTGGAGAAGTGACAGTCTCCACAAAATCCATAAGGAACCTAGTAGATACAGATTAGATTAGGGGTAAGTGGTATACCACTCAGGATGACTCATCCAGAGCTAAATGAGCTTAACTAGTATCCACATACTTTCCCTATTCACTTCATGTGGGTCGCACCTTCTTAGAGATCTCATATCGTGAAGCTCCAAAAGGTTGTCGTTGGACACATTTTTCAACCTGGAAATCTAGTGTACCACACCCTAGGAGGAGATTGGGATTGGGATTTCTAGGGTCTTTATATGGTGAGGACGTGTGGGATTCATTGAAGATAGTATATAGATGGTGTAGAAAAATATGGCATCATAGCAGCTAGTTGAAATAAAACTTTCACTGCCATATTCTTCTTATAACATTAGATCATGTCAACAACTATATAATGAAAGGACAGTTTCAAGGATATACCTGGTCCTAGAGCAAGTCCAACGACATTCTCCTCATCGTAGTATGTTCCTTTCTTCAAGTCACACTCAAATAGCACTGGAAGTAGCTCCTGGTTGATCATCATGAACGACATCATGACATTGTCCTCCTAGCAGGAAAGGATCCTCGCCTCCAGAGTAGTCCACACAAACTAGTAGGAAGTCCTTTCATTCTAGAAGAACATACATGAAGGAGGTGTCCCTTCACGTTGGTGTACTAGCACCAACTTGTTGTCCCACAATTGTTCTCCCTTGCTATCCCTCCCTTTATTGGGTAGGACTTGCACAGGTTCTCTCAGTTACCTCAACCAGAGAAGACAACAATTACCATAGTCAAATGAATTGTGTCTCTACGAAGACCCCAATACCCCTCTATTTATAGAAGGGTTAGGATCGGGATTCCCAGACTGTGTGAGAGTGGAAAGGACTAGAATTTCACAAGTTTTTGCAACCTGCAAGTGACAAAATGATTGTTTCATAGGTGAACTGATTGGTTGGCATGTGAGCCAATCGGTTCAACCCTTGAATCGGTCGTTTCATAATTTTTCCCAATCACAATTGTATTGGTAATTAAAATACAATTAATGCACAACATGAGGTCAGCCTTAATCCTTAATGCAATCAAATGTATCCATGAACTGATCATTCGATGACCTTGAGCCGATCAGTTCACTCAGTGAACCAGTCAGTTCATGCCCTGGTTCATCAAGAATTCAGCCAATGCATTCTCCAATCAACCTGACACTCCAAGCAATAGGTACACCACTTGAACCGATCAGTAAGTTAAGCATCATTCATTAATAAAATCCAATTCCAAGTGTATCATAAGTGTGTGACCCTATAGGTTCCAAGTTATGTTGGCAGTCAATATCCATAACTAGTTTAAGACATAATAAGCAAATAGAAGTATCTAGTAACACATCATTGCTACCCCCAAGTAAATGTAGAGTTGGAGAACAACTTCAACCTGCAATCTATGATTTGTGTTATAGTGTTTGTATAGTTCCTCTATCACTAGTATCCAGATTGAACTCAAGGCACAGAATAGCCATCCTCTTCAACATCCAATCTTTGTTCCTTGCACTAGATTAGACTGTCTGAGATATATGTAAGCTCAATATCACATATTGACTTACATATGCATCGCCATTCATTTCTCAGTCTCGCTAATCAAGTGGGCAGGATATCATACTCCTATAGGAGAGACAAATCCCATCTACACCACTAAAAGTCATCCCCATGTGTCACAATGCTTCCAATCATAACCTTTATAGAAACCCTTATTCAAGGTCACAGTAGATGATGTCAAAGTACATTGATCGACATGTGATGAATGTAGTGATTTCAGGTCTAAGAACCACAATCACCACCAACACTATGAGAGATTACTCCAACTACAATGTAATGGTTTCCATGTGTCACTCTCACAGTGGGCATGTATAATACGTTGTTCTCTAACAAGTATCTATGTGTTTGGTTTGATATCACATATCATGATTGATGAGATTCTATCATCAACCAACACACTCTAGTCTTATGTGTTGTTGTTGTCTATCAGCCTTCCAAAATAACATATGACTAGGTACATGGAAATGATGTATATACTCTTGGAATCTATACAATCTCATTGTTCAGGTCAACAACTTGAAGACATACATCATTGAGTAATATCATTCTTTAGACATTTATTATGTTACTTCATTATCTCATAATTGTATAAAAAAAATTGGAAGATTTCCTTAATTATTAATCAAATCATCTATAAGTTACACTGTTACAATGATCATATGATTGGCTCTTTGGGCATGCATACCAACAGACTCCCACTTGCACTTAGAGCCAATCACCCATTAACTTAATCTGAAGTGGTCTAACATGACCATCATGCTTCTACTATGAAAGTACTTATGTCAAGGTGTAACATCCCTGGATTTGAGGCCTTGGATAAGTTGATCTTAAAAGGAATGATTGGACTACCCATATCACCAAGGTGCACCTCCTTTTCCGGGAGCCCATCTCTAAAGAACTCCATAGTTAAGCGTGCTCAGCTTGGAGTAGTACTGGGATGGGTGACCAGTCAGGAAGTTGATCCTGGCTTGCGCGTGAGTGGACAAAAGCGTGCAGTTAAGGCTAGTGGTGGTTTGTGGGGCCAGTCGTCATTCCTGAAACTCTGCCAGAGCCTTGGGCAGTGGGCCCGGGCATTCCAAATGGTATCAGAGCCATAACCCCTCCAGTAGGTGGGGCCCACATGGGCATGTGGCATGCCAGTCTTGAGCCATGCGGTCCAGGAAAGTTGGAAAGGGCTATCCGTAGAGATGAGATGGAGCCACCCTTGCACTGGTAGTCGTGGATGGGAGCTGGGTGTCCATGGGCCATTGTGGGTTTGCACTGAAATGGGGTCATATTATGAGGCCATATAGTTGAGCCTTGATGAGGACGTCAAGAGTCTAAGTGGGGGAGATTGTAACATCCCTGGATTTGGTTGGTCATGCCATTGGGATGCCTAAGAGGGTAGATGACCTAGTACCTTTGGCGACCCAACCCTGGAGAGGGTCGTGCATGCTAGAGCAAAGGATAGCTCCTTCGTGGATGAGGTTAGAGAACCTATAGTTACCCTATGGTCTTAGGCAAGTAGGGTATAGCTTGATGAAATCCTGGTTAAGAGATCATGATGGATGGCTAATGAAAGGGGTATGGATGTTCTTGAGCCAAACATGAGTTGAGCATAGGCTTCAACCACATAAGGGTATGCTTGTGAGCATGAGCCTTCATGGAGAAGGGACCTCTAGTAAGTATGGTTGGAGGTGGAATTAGCTCTAGAGAGAGAGGAAGCAGAACCCCAACAGGGAGGTTGGAAGCCTAAAACCCTAAAACTTGAGGAATAGTGGGGAGTCGAGAATGATGCGACCTAAGGGGATAATAGTGGTTGCCTTATGCTTGATCCTTGGAGGCTGATGATATCTTGGTTGTCTTTAGAGGAACCAAACCCTAGAGAGAGGATGATGCTTCTAGTACCCATGATATAGGAGGTTACCTACTGGATGAGATAAAGAGGATAATAGTGGTTGCCTTATGCTTGATCCTTGGAGGCTGATGATATCTTGGTTGTCTTTAGAGGAACCAAACCCTAGAGAGAGGATGATGCTTCTAGTACCCATGATATAGGAGGTTACCTACTGGATGAGATAAAGAGTGCTCTAGACCCTAAGGAGGTTTAAGTAACTAGTTGTGAGACTTTACATCTAGTTGAATGTCCTTGAGGAGGACTCAACTCTGAGGTGTTGCTCATATAAAAGGATCATGGGAGTACATGGCATACCTTGTACATGATTGATTCATGGTTAAGAGATTGAGCATGCAGTTGGATATCCAAAGGAGAACCTAGGGTTCCTAGGCCTAAGAGGGGAAGTAGTGTATCAGATACTCATGATGAGATTTGAGTCTCTATAGGTTCAAGCATGGTACTCTTCGTGTGTAGAGGTAAAGGAAATCCCTTCCGTTATGGGCTTAGGCAAGTAGGGTATAGCTTGATGAAATCCTGGTTAAGAGATCATGATGGATGGCTTATGAAAGGGGTATGAATGCTCTTGAGCCGAACATGAGTTGAGCATAGGCTTCAACCACATAGGGGTATGCTTGTGAGCATGAGCCTTCATGGAGAAGGGACCTCTAGTAAGTATGGTTGGAAGTGGAATTAGCTCTAGAGAGAGAGAGGAAGCAGAACCCCAACAGGGAGGTTGGAAGCCTAAAACCCAGAAACTTGAGGAATAGTGGGGAGTCGAGAATGATGCGACCTAAGGGGATAATAGTGGTTGCCTTATGCTTGATCCCTGGAGGCTGATGATATCTTGGTTGCCTTTAGAGGAACCAAACCCTAGAGAGAGGATGATGCTTCTAGTACCCATGATATAGGAGGTTACCTGCTGGATGAGATAAAGAGTGCTCTAGACCCTAAGGAGGTTTAAGTAACTAGTTGTGAGACTTTACACCTAGTTGAATGTCCTTGAGGAGGACTCAACTCTGAGGTGTTGCTCATATAAAAGGATCATGGGAGTACATGGCATACCTTGGACATGATTGATTCATGGTTAAGAGATTGAGCATGTAGTTGGATATCCAAAGGAGAACCTAGGTTCCTAGGCCTAAGAGGGGAAGCAGTTTATCCGATTCTCATGATGAGATTTGAGTATCTATAGGTTCGAGCATGGTACTCCTCATGTGTAGAGGTAAAGGAAATCCCTTACGTTAAGGGTATGTGATAACCTCCTATTTTAGTAGTTTATCTTAGTCATTTTCCTTAGTTTTCCATACTCTTTCTACATTTATATTGTACTTAAACCTAATTTTACCCCTTTTTTGTAAATACATCATCAAACTAACTTTTCCTTTTATAATTGCAGAAAAAAAGCACAAAAAAATAACAAAAGAATAAACCAACCCAAGGGTCGAGTGAAGCCAAACGGTCCCAAGACCGCATGGAGTTCAAACGGTCCCGAGACCGCATGAAGCCAAACGGTCCCAAGACCGCATGGAGTTCAAACGGTCCCGAGACCGCATGAAGCCAAACGGTCCCAAGACCACATGGAGTTCAAACGGTCCCGAGACCGCATGAAGCCAAACGGTCCCAAGACCGCATGGAGTTCAAACGGTCCCGAGACCGCATGAAGCCAAACGGTCCCGAGACCGCATGAAGCCAAACGGTCTCAAGACCGCATGGAGTTCAAACGGTCCCGAGACCGCATGAAGCCAAACGGTCCCAAGACCGCATGGAGTTCAAACGGTCCCGAGACCGCATGAAGCCAAACGGTCCCAAGACCGCATGGAGTTCAAACGGTCCCGAGACCGCATGAAGCCAAACGGTCCCAAGACCGCATAGAGTTCAAACGGTCCCGAGACCGCATGAAGCCAAACGGTCCCAAGACCGCATAGAGTTCAAACGGTCCCAAGACCGCATGGAGCTCAAACGGTCTCAAGACCGTTTGACGCCAAACGGTCCCAAGACCGTTTGAGCCCAAACGGTCTCCAAACCGTTTGGATCTCACTCAAAGCCTATAAATAAGACCTCAGGGCCGTCCATGAAAAGAAAAAGAGAAGAGTCCAGACGTCCAGAGGCTGTCTCTCCACTACCAGAACAACTCCATCCATCACTCGAGGCTGCCGGTCTGAGACTCACGTCCATTGCAAGCTACTTTCTCTCTCATCAACAAGGAAGGTGAGAGGAGAAGATCCGTCATCAAGCAAGCTACAAGGAGTGGAGATCGTTGCTCTCTCCACCAAGGGTTCAACCTTCTCTCCTCAGTGGAGATGATGTTCTTTCTATCTCTTCTTGCCTCCTTCTTTGTTGCTCCCTCTATGAGGAGCGAGTAGTTCCACCCACTGGGGCGCGGGGACTAGCCCCGATGCCCATGTTTTGTATTATGTACTGTAAAAAAGATGTTATCATATCGTTTTAATACTAAATCGTTTCACACATGCTTGAATGATGGCCACGTTCTTGTATGCATTTATTGCCTTTCGTTGTGGTTTGTCTACGACCGCTATCGAGGCTTGAATACCGATTTAGTGTTGGTTTCTGGTGTGTGTATCCACCACGCATCCGTTTCGGTGTCTAGAAGTGTATCTCAAAGAGTGGAGTAAACTCACTATCATCTGGCACACTCCCATCTGTATGGAAGAGACCTTTGGTAAGTCGAGGAACACACTTTGCGAAGGGAATGATGTAAAGCATGTGACCATTCGTTCGGGGATGGCTGGCGTTGCATCATTCCCGCACTTCTCGTAGCTAGGTTATCCCTCACCGGAAACTAGGCCTACAAAGACGCTATTCGATTTGGTAATTATCGCTCGCTTGTTAGTTTTAGATGCACGTTTCTTGAGGTTGAGTAAGATTCTCTCTTCGGAGACTACATCCTTCAGTGACGCGTAGTGATGTACCGCATGAGAGTTACTTAACCCTTGGAGGATGAGATGCATTGCCCTTTTCTTATATGGGCATTGGTCTTGTGGAACATCGAAGGGTGCAATGCATCGCTCTTGTCTTATGTGGGCATCGGTCTTGTGGAACACCCTTGGATGCAACGCATCGCTCTTGTCTTATAAGGCATCGGTCTTGTGGATACATCCATGCATCTAGCTTATAAGTCTTGCTTAGTACATATACAATGCATGTGTAGCGGTGGTAAATACCTGCTTAACCCCAGTGATTCATCATCAATTGTTAACTCTTAAGATTTACTTGCTTTATTTACTTTCTTGCTTTACTTTCTTTGTACTTAGTTTAAAACAACCAAATCAAACTTTCGATCTAAGTATCAATCTTTAAGTTGTTAAGTAAAGGCTAAACGTTTTTCATCTTGACTTCGTCAAGACCGTTGTCCCGAGGATTCGACCCTTAACTATACTACGATAAGACTTCCACATGTCTTAGCACATGTGGGTGGAGTTCTTACCATAGTACTAGCAAGGCTAAACTTAGAGACTCATCATCTCTAGGATTTTTAGTGGTAAGTAAAAAATTCCATCAAAAATTGGCGCCGTTGCCGGGGACAACGGAACTTTTTAGTTTTTACTTACCAATTTCTTGGTTGATTAGGATTTTACACTTTTTTAATAACCAATCCAATAATTCTTGATCTTTTTCATTTCCTTCCATTTTTCCTAACTTGAGATTTTCCTTCTACTCAGGTAGAAAACGTGTATGCAACCCCCGCATAGCATCGGATTCTCCCCTGAACCAGAATACGATTCTGAGGTAGAAAGAAGTTTTCACCGAAGGAATAGACTAAACCGCCAAAGAGCCAGACAGATGGCCGAAGAGCAACGCCTTGTTGCAGAAAGAGTCAACGCCGCCATAGCAGCACAACGAGCACAACTCATTGCTGACACTCGTGCTCAGGTGCAAGCTGAGATCCGAGCTGAAGTACAAGCACGCATCCAAGCAGAGCAAGCTGCTGCTCAACTCGCGTTAAGAAACAAGCAACTTCGGGATTACGCCGTCCCGAAGAATTACGAAGATAACCATCCGGTCCGGCCTCCGATCATTAACATCCCACACTTCGAGATCCGGACCCAATGGATTCAGATTATGCAAGGGATTTCTTTCTCTGGAAGTTCTGGAGACGACTGCATGGACCACCTGAAACGGTTTAAGGCATTATGCCGACTGGTCCCACAAGCTGGCATTGCTTTCGACGCAATAATGCTCCATCTGTTTCATTTCACTCTATCTGGAAGGGCCTTAAGTTGGTATAATTCATTGGATAGAGAACCCATTATTACCACCTGGGCCCCTCTAGAGGAGAAATTCCTGGAGAAGTTCTTTCCACCCTCGCTTACTTACGAAATCAGAGGGCAGATCAACCATTTCTCTCAACTTCCTGGAGAGACCCTCGCCGAGGCATGGGAAAGATTCAAAGAACTTCTTTGAAAATGCCCTCATCATGGGATTTCGCAAAATCAACTGATTGAGACCTTTTATCGGGGGGTAAATGATGACATTAAACAGTTCCTAGATTCCTCATCTGGAGGAAATTTCATGAGGAAAAACTATGAAGACGCCTGGAAGATCGTCACTTTAGGGGCTGAAAACCAGTCCAACTGGGGGCGAACAGCCGGAAAAGGCGTCCTCAAAGTCTTTAAAGCTGAGGAATCCACGGAATTAAAGTCAATAGCAGAGGCTCTGAAAGCAATCGCCCATAAACAGCAAACCCTTGAATCATCTCTAGGGGAATTCAACAAGAAACAAACCCCGCAGCTGCATCAAGTCAAAGCTGTCACAGGTTCCTGTGAAGCTTGTCATGCATCAGATCATCCGACCTTATCCTGCGGAATGCTCTATAGTGTGATGATGGATCTTCATCCACCACCACAACCCTATGAGGCCATCACTAATCAGATTGAAGATCAGACTCCGGAGCAAGTCAACTCTATCCATACTATTCCCGAGCAAGTCTACTATAATCCCAGTCAACCAAGGAACCATCCTGGATTCCAGTATGGGAACCCTTCTGGGACTGCAAACCCGCAACACCAGACTCAAGGGGGATTTGACAGTAGGTTGCCTCTTGGGTTATCAAACAATCAAGGGAATCCAAGAAACAACTTCCCTAGGGTTAACTACCCTAGAAATCAGTCAGCCTACTACCAGTACACTCACCCCCCCGCTTCACCCACAATTGCATGTTCAACAATACCAACAACAAAATTCTCAGAAGAATGTTACCACGCAGCCGGAAGATGAGCTATCTTTGATAAAGCAAATGCTTCAGTCTCAGCAAACTATGCTAGCTAGCCAGCAAGCCCAACAAAGGGCTGTTGAAACCCAGCTAGCTCAGATCGCTGCACAGTTGAAGTCTTCGGCTGGCGTTTCTGATAGGCAGCCTGAACCAAATAGGCAAAAAGAACACGAACAGCTGAACGCCATCACCACAAGGTCGGGACGCATTCTGCCTGAACCCATCAAGATCACTCTGGATGATGATGATGTGCCCATTCTTTTGACGAAAGAGATCTCGCAACAAGAGATTGGGAAATCTCCCGAAGATACCGAGGACAAAAACAAAGAGTATGTACCCGCAGAACCCAAGGTCCCCCAATTCAAACCAAGGATCCCATATCCAGGCAGACTGCAAGAAACAAAAATGGATGCCAGGTTTCAGAAATTCAAGGAAGCAATGAAGAAACTTTATATCGATATCCCACTCCTCGACGCTCTATCCGAAGTACCAGCATGGGCAAGGTATCTCAAAACTTTGCTATCACGTAAGTATATCACCAAAGAGCAGGAAACCGTCAAGCTTGCCCAAACCACCTCTGACATCATCTTGAATAAACTGCCCAAAAAGAAGAAGGACCCAGGTTCTTTCGGAATCCAATGTTGCATTGGAAACACATCCACAAAGAAAGGATTAGCTGACCTCGGGGCTAGTATATCCATTATGCCTTTCTCAATGTGCCAACGCCTCGGTTTCACAGATCTGCTACCTACAGCAATGACTATTCAACTTGCTGACTCCACCATAACCGCACCTTTGGGAATCATTGAAGACGTTCCAGTAAGAATAGGCAAGGATGCTTACGTTCCATGTGATTTTGTCATCATGGATATTAAAGAGGACTTGAGATATCCGATCATTTTCGGCAGGCCTTTCCTAGCTACAGCCAGAGCACTAATCGATGTCGAAGCCGGAACCATCATCCTTAGGCTCGGAAAGGAAGCCATTCAATTCCGTGTCCTTGACAGCATGAAAGGCCCTAACATTCAAGAAGAAGTCTTTCTTTTAGACGCAATCCAACAAATGTCACAACTAGAAATCTCCGAGCCAATCGACGAACTTGAAAATGCTCTTATCAATCCCGAAGTCGAGTTCTCTGCAAATGAACTAGTCCAGCAATGCATCCAATATCTAGAAAAGGCAGAAGAAGCACCAAAGGCTACCTTTGAAGAGCTTAAAGCCATAACGACTATTGAAGCAGCAGAACCACCAAAAACCCCTGAATTGAAGACCTTACCCACAGGGCTCAAATATGTTTTCCTGGATAAGGAAGAGCTATGCCCAGTTATTATCAGCTCCACCCTCACCGAAGACCAAGAAGCCAGACTTCTAGACAAACTAAGGAAACACAAAAAGATCATTGGTTATAAAATAACCGACCTCACAGGCATAAATCCGGCTCTGTGTATGCACAAGCTTCCTATGGTTGAAGAATTTAAACCCACTCGCGAACATCAAAGAAAACTGAACCCAAATTTAAAAGAGGTAGTCCGTTTGGAAGTCCTCAAACTGCTTAAAGCTGGTATGATCTACCCTATCTCTGACTCTCAGTGGGTTAGTCCAGTTCAAGTTGTCCCAAAGAAAGGGGGCACTACTGTAGTGATCAACGATAAAAATGAGCTCGTACCTACTAGGACTGTAACGGGGTGGAGAATGTGCATCGATTATAGGAAATTGAATAAAGCTACAAGGAAAGACCACTACCCTCTACCCTTTCTAGACGAAGTCCTGGAGCGCTTGGCCCACCAAAAATATTTTTGTTATCTCGATGGTTATTCTGGGTTCTACCAAATACCCATACATCCAGAGGACCAAGAAAAAACCACCTTCACTTGTCCCTTCGGGACATATGCTTTTAGAAGAATGCCATTCGGGCTATGTAACGCTCCTGCTACTTTCCAACGCTGCATGTCCGCCATTTTCGCCGGATTAACTGAATCTATTATGGAAGTCTTTATGGATGATTTCTCTGTTTATGGAGAGTCTTTCGATAACTGTCTAAATAATCTCGAACAAGTCCTGCAACGTTGCAAGGAAACAAACCTTATCCTGAACTGGGAAAAATGCCATTTCATGGTAACAGAGGGTATCGTCCTCGGACATAGAGTAAGTGATAGAGGGATCGAGGTCGACAAAGCAAAGATTGATGTCATCTCGAAGTTGTCACCTCCGAAGGATATAAGAGGAGTTCGAGCTTTCCTAGGTCATGCCGGGTTTTACAGAAGGTTCATCAAAGATTTCTCAAAAATAGCTAAACCCATGACCCAACTCCTGACAAAAGATGCCGAGTTTATTTTTGACCAAGAATGTATGCAAAGTTTCTCCACCCTTAAAGAAGCACTAATTTCCGCACCTATTCTAAGGGCTCCAGACTGGTCGCAACCCTTTGAAATTATGTGTGACGCAAGTGACTATGCCATAGGGGCCGTTTTAGGACAACGAATCAACAAGAAACCCTATGTCATCTACTATGCGTCCAAAACGCTTGATGAAGCACAAAGAAACTACACGACCACGGAAAAAGAGTTCCTAGCTATCATCTACGCCTTCGAAAAATTCCGCTCTTACCTGATCGGCTCTAAGGTAATTGTCTACACTGACCATTCTGCTATCAGACATTTGATTCAGAAACAGGATGCCAAACCCAGGCTCATCCGCTGGGTATTGATGCTTCAAGAATTCGATCTAGAAATCAAAGATAAAAGTGGCGTAGAGAACGTTGTCGCCGATCACCTCAGTAGAATCGAGGTTGAAGACAAAGATAAAATCCCTATCAGGGACTCTCTTCCTGATGATCAACTTATGAAAGCCACTCATAACTTCCCTTGGTTTGCAGATATCGTCAATTATCTGGCCACAGGGATCATTCACCCGTCTGCTTCTTATCAAGATAAAAGGAAATTCCTTCATGACGTAAAACGTTATCATTGGGATGAACCCTACTTTTCTACCTCTGTGCCGACGGACTTTTTCGTCGATGCCTTCCAGAAGAAGAAATAACATCGGTTTTGGAACACTTCCACTCCGGACCCACGGGGGGGCACATGGGCGCCAAGAAAACTGCCATAAAAGTTCTACAATCTGGTTTCTTTTGGCCCACCATATCAAAAGACTCACATAATTTTGTCAAATCCTGTGATAAATGCCAATTTTCGGGCAACATATCAAAAAGAGATGAAATGCCTCTTACCATGTGGCAGGAAATTGAGCTGTTTGATGTATGGGGGGTAGACTACATGGGACCTTTCCCCTCATCATATGGTTTCTCGTACATTTTGGTCGCTGTGGATTACGTCTCGAAGTGGGTCGAATCTGTACCCACTGCATCTAATGACTCCAAACCTGTTGTCAAATTGTTCAAAGAAACCATCTTTCCAAGGTTTGGAGTCCCAAGAACGGTCATATCTGATGGCGGAACCCATTTTCTGGAACGAAGTTTCGAAGCATTACTAAGAAGATATGGAGTCCATCACAAAGTTGCCACACCTTACCACCCACAAACTAGTGGCCAAGTGGAAGTATCCAATAGACAGATAAAAGCGATTCTTGAAAAAACAGTGAACAAAAATCGCACTGATTGGTCCACCAAACTTTCTGACGCCCTCTGGGCATATCGTACGGCTTACAAAACACCAATTGGAACAACTCCGTTCCGCTTGGTGTACGGTAAATCATGTCATCTTCCAGTAGAACTGGAACATAAAGCCTGGTGGGCCATCAAGCAACTAAACTTCGACCTTAAAAGTGCAGGAGAGAACAGACAACTTCAACTACAGGAGCTAGAAGAACTCCGCATGACAGCATATCACAGTGCCAGAATCTATAAAGAGCAAACGAAAATGTGGCACGATGGACATCTTAGGAGAAAAGATATCACCGTTGGTGACAAAGTGCTCTTATTCAATTCCAAGCTCAAATTATTCCCCGGAAAGCTTCGAACAAGATGGTCCGGACCCTTCACTATAAAACATATCTACCCAACTGGAGCTGCCATTATCATCAACAACAACGGAGGAGAACGCCGTTTAAAAAGATACTACACTCAGGAAGACAAAACACATCAACAAACCCTCGATGTCAGAAACGCTACGCCCACAATTTCGTCGAGCCAGTGACGTAAAACCAAGGCGCTTCTTGGGAGGCAACCCAAGACCTGAGTATCAATTTCTCCAATTTTCTAGTTTTATTCTCTCTTAATTTTGTTTTACTTTCTTTAAGTTCTTTCATTACTAAATCTAAAAATACAAAAAAAAAAAAATATATATATATATATATATACAAATATTTTTATGCTCCAAACGGTCTTAAAACCGTTTGAGACCAAACGGTCTTAAAACCGTTTGAGACCAAACGGTCCTCAAACCGTTCGGGACCAAATGGTCTTGAAACCGTTTGGGACCAAACGGTCTTGAAACCGTTTGGGACCAAACGGTCCTCAAACCGTTTGGGACCAAACGGTCTTGAAACCGTTTGGGACCAAACGGTCCTCAAACTGTTTGGGACCACACGGTCTTGAAACCGTTTGGGACCAAACGGTCTTGAAACCATTTGGGACCAAACGGTCTTGAAACCGTTTGGGACCAAACGGTCCTCAAACCGTTTGGGACCAAACGGTCCTCAAACCGTTTGGGACTACACGGTCTTGAAACCGTTTGGAACCAAACGGTCTTGAAACCGTTTGGAATACGATAAGTCACCGCTATAAATACCGACCCCGCATCTCCATCTTCCTCTCTTCGAATCCTCGCACTCTACAGTCTTTTCGTGCGCAGCACTTCACCTTTTTGCTTCTGTGCCTCCGCGCAAGCTTCTCAATCCACCTCCCACAAGATTGTCCGGCGACCCCAAGCACGCTGCTCACTCCGCGCCACCTTCGCGTCGTCGTCAAATGATGTTCTTCGTTGCCGTGCCGTTCTGTCGCCACTATCGCGCAAGTCGCCGTTTCCTCCACCCACCTTCAAACCCTCGCCCCGTTCCACCTTCGCCCCGTTCCACCTCCCCCCCCGCGCCGGCGACCTGCGGCTCCTTGCTTTCCAAGCGGTCCTCCAACCGTTTGAGACCAAACGGTCCTCAAACCGTTTGGAACCAAACGGTCTTCAAACCGTTTGGGACCAAACGGTCCTCAAACCGTTTGGAACTTTCGTGTAATCAAGCAGCACATATCGCCGTGCACTCCTTTGCAATTTTGTCTTGATATTGTCTAGCAGATTCGTTGCTAGAATTGCAGATTTCGTCTACAATATCAAGACACAATTGCAAAGGAATGCACTGCGACATCAATAAAGCTCCTGAACCAGCACTACAAGACACCCCAATTCGCATCCACTCTACTCCAATCTCCAGGGGTTACCGCAATTTTGGCTTAACTCGCAGCCCTTGTTCAAATGACTTCTCAACCTATCACTTTCCCACTCCGAGGACAGAGTGTGTGATGAGTTAGGGGGGGGTCATCAGACAAGGGCTAGGTATCAATCTCTATACACCCTTTTCCTTAAAATAAGTCACCTCAACTAACTCTAGAATCATGTTAGTCTCTACAAGTTTTTAGCACTTAGACATCAAATGGCGATTTATCAACCCCCATCCACTATGGATCCTATATTTTTGCTCCATTTCTTTATCTGACTCCCCATAGGTCAAAATCAGGGCAGAAATAAGCCGAGATCTCAAGGATGAGAGGGAAATCAGGCAACTTCCAAGTCAAAAATCTCTGCAAGTGGACCACAAACCAAATAAGTGCATGCTGAAAAACTTCAAGAACAACTTTCCTCTCTTCAAAATAAAAGAGGCTTGGCCGCCCAAAATAAATCCTCATCCCAAAACCCAAGCCTGTGAGTTTTTGAATAAAAGCCAGAGAGACGAATAAAATCATGAGAGTTGTTCCACGAATAAGGACCTATATAAAGAACTGATAAAGGGCTCACCCGGCCGGCACATTCCGCTGCCCTCACAAAGGCAGGTGCGTCGCGTCCGGTAGTGAAACCCTAAAAGTTCCAAGTATATGAAAAGGCTAATAAAGGACTCGCCCGGCCGGTACATTCAGCTGCCCTCATAAAGGCATATGTGTCGTGTCCGGTAGTGAGATCCTAAAAAGCATAGACAGCCCCTCCCCCACTCGAAGGGGAGTTACACTTCAAAGCCTTCAGCCAACCCTCATACCCTCTCTAGCTTCCAATAGGTTTCGAGAGGTATAAAGTTGATTAGAGTCAACAACATGCACAAAATAAATGTGGTCCCAAGGCAAACTTTGAGATACGGAAAAACCTGAAATCCAAGCAACTCTCGAAATCCAAAAGGATCAAGGCATGCAATAAGCCTCGATACGACCCCTGGGGAACTCAGGTCAAGAATTGGAGCAAGAGTATGGAAATTTTAATCGCCGCGCCATTTCATGTCTCAGCTCTATCTAACTTGAGGACAAGCTAGACTCTAAGTTAGGGGGGGTGATAACCTCCTATTTTAGTAGTTTATCTTAGTCATTTTCCTTAGTTTTCCATACTCTTTCTACATTTATATTGTACTTAAACCTAATTTTACCCCTTTTTTGTAAATACATCATCAAACTAACTTTTCCTTTTATAATTGTAGAAAAAAAGCACAAAAAAATAACAAAAGAATAAACCAACCCAAGGGTCGAGTGAAGCCAAACGGTCCCAAGACCGCATGGAGTTCAAACGGTCCCGAGACCGCATGAAGCCAAACGGTCCCAAGACCGCATGGAGTTCAAACGGTCCCGAGACCGCATGAAGCCAAACGGTCCCAAGACCGCATGGAGTTCAAACGGTCCCGAGACCGCATGAAGCCAAACGGTCCCAAGACCGCATGGAGTTCAAACGGTCCCGAGACCGCATGAAGCCAAACGGTCCCGAGACCGCATGAAGCCAAACGGTCTCAAGACCGCATGGAGTTCAAACGGTCCCGAGACCGCATGAAGCCAAACGGTCCCAAGACCGCATGGAGTTCAAACGGTCCCGAGACCGCATGAAGCCAAACGGTCCCAAGACCGCATGGAGTTCAAACGGTCCCGAGATCGCATGAAGCCAAACGGTCCCAAGACCGCATAGAGTTCAAACGGTCCCGAGACCGCATGAAGCCAAACGGTCCCAAGACCGCATAGAGTTCAAACGGTCCCAAGACCGCATGGAGCTCAAACGGTCTCAAGACCGTTTGACGCCAAACGGTCCCAAGACCGTTTGAGCCCAAACGGTCTCCAAACCGTTTGGATCTCACTCAAAGCCTATAAATAAGACCTCAGGGCCGTCCATGAAAAGAAAAAGAGAAGAGTCCAGACGTCCAGAGGCTGTCTCTCCACTACCAGAACAACTCCATCCATCACTCGAGGCTGCCGGTCTGAGACTCACGTCCATTGCAAGCTACTTTCTCTCTCATCAACAAGGAAGGTGAGAGGAGAAGATCCGTCATCAAGCAAGCTACAAGGAGTGGAGATCGTTGCTCTCTCCACCAAGGGTTCAACCTTCTCTCCTCAGTGGAGATGATGTTCTTTCTATCTCTTCTTGCCTCCTTCTTTGTTGCTCCCTCTATGAGGAGCGAGTAGTTCCACCCACTGGGGCGCGGGGACTAGCCCCGATGCCCATGTTTTGTATTATGTACTGTAAAAAAGATGTTATCATATCGTTTTAATACTAAATCGTTTCACACATGCTTGAATGATGGCCACGTTCTTGTATGCATTTATTGCCTTTCGTTGTGGTTTGTCTACGACCGCTATCGAGGCTTGAATACCGATTTAGTGTTGGTTTCTGGTGTGTGTATCCACCACGCATCCGTTTCGGTGTCTAGAAGTGTATCTCAAAGAGTGGAGTAAACTCACTATCATCTGGCACACTCCCATCTGTATGGAAGAGACCTTTGGTAAGTCGAGGAACACACTTTGCGAAGGGAATGATGTAAAGCATGTGACCATTCGTTCGGGGATGGCTGGCGTTGCATCATTCCCGCACTTCTCGTAGCTAGGTTATCCCTCACCGGAAACTAGGCCTACAAAGACGCTATTCGATTTGGTAATTATCGCTCGCTTGTTAGTTTTAGATGCACGTTTCTTGAGGTTGAGTAAGATTCTCTCTTCGGAGACTACATCCTTCAGTGACGCGTAGTGATGTACCGCATGAGAGTTACTTAACCCTTGGAGGATGAGATGCATTGCCCTTTTCTTATATGGGCATTGGTCTTATGGAACATCGAAGGGTGCAATGCATCGCTCTTGTCTTATGTGGGCATCGGTCTTGTGGAACACCCTTGGATGCAACGCATCGCTCTTGTCTTATAAGGCATCGGTCTTGTGGATACATCCATGCATCTAGCTTATAAGTCTTGCTTAGTACATATACAATGCATGTGTAGCGGTGGTAAATACCTGCTTAACCCCAGTGATTCATCATCAATTGTTAACTCTTAAGATTTACTTGCTTTATTTACTTTCTTGCTTTACTTTCTTTGTACTTAGTTTAAAACAACCAAATCAAACTTTCGATCTAAGTATCAATCTTTAAGTTGTTAAGTAAAGGCTAAACGTTTTTCATCTTGACTTCGTCAAGACCGTTGTCCCGAGGATTCGACCCTTAACTATACTACGATAAGACTTCCACATGTCTTAGCACATGTGGGTGGAGTTCTTACCATAGTACTAGCAAGGCTAAACTTAGAGACTCATCATCTCTAGGATTTTTAGTGGTAAGTAAAAAATTCCATCAGTATGTTTGATGAACCCCTCACAACTAAGTTGATGTAATGTGCCTTAGTAGTTGTTGGTTTAAGCATTCTCATGTGGATGTAAACCCTAAGGATGCTTGTGACCTTTGTTATAAAGGTGTAGTTTCCTCCCATCCTGGGAGAGCGACCCTTTGGTAGGGAGTATACCAGTTTGGTTGGTTTTGAGGTAACCTAAAGAGGTTTTATAGGATCCTGAGAAAGCTAAGTGAAAAGTACATGGCATGAGATTGAACATATAGACCCATAGTTAACCATCTCAAAGTGCATATGGATGTGTTACCATGAAGGTAACCGGTATGGGGCCTGACCAAGATAGGCAGGTCGCCATGATCCCTATGAAAGGATGAAAGTCAGTCGTGAATGCAGAGAGATATGATGAAGGCTTGGGTAAGGTTCTAAGTTGGACATGTACTATGTTAGAATCCTATCCAAGGGTAAAGGTAGGGATAAGACCGATGGAAGAAGGAGTCGCCTAATTCCCTAGTTGCACATGACCATGGGGTCAGGAGGTAACAACTATCATTGTCTGAGGGCCATGGGTTAGGAGATTGATCACCTTCATGAACTCATGGGACCCAAAGGGCAGATGAGTAGGGCACTCTCTAATGCATAAGGGAAAAGGGATGACCCCAAAAGTGTCGGCTCCCTATAGACCTAGAGGAGATGACCTAGGATTATGCTTGGACCAAGTAAGTCCGAGACCAGTTTTCCCTGGAAGTAGTGTGGATATCATGATGTTTGTGATATAGAGACATAAGCTGCATGTTTCAACTTGGATTTGAAAGTGTACGGGCAAGGTGGGATGTACCATCTCTACTCTTGGAACAGGAAGAACTCTGCATTTGGACTGCAGCCAAATGCTTATTTCCTCTTGTTATGGGAGTGAGAGATAGGACAGTACGCATGCCATACACCAAGGATAAAAGATAATGTGGTTTGGAACGTTGCCACGAGATATGGGGACAGAGAAGATAACATACTCTGGTAAAGTGAATAATACATGGATGGTTTGCAAACGCTAAAGAGAAATAAGATAGACATCTTATAAGGATGTTTTTAGCATGAGCTATGAGTTACATGAGGTTGAGGTTGGAAACCAAAGGAATAAGCTCGAAATGTTCTTGATAAAGATGGACTTAGGGCTAAGATGAGATGAAAAGTATAATACATGGAGGGGTATGTTACCTAATACCTAAGGATAAGAAGTGGTGATGAATGCTCTGGTTGAGATATAGTGCCTAGTTTAGTTGGAAGCTAGAAGAAGTTGAGGTTGTCAGGCCAACCTTAAGTTGGGAAAAAGAGATAAGTTGAACAAGAATGGTGGTTGTTTGGATAGCCAGAAGAATGGTTGTGAACCCCGGATGCACTCCCCTGAAAAGAAAGGTGATGAAACCCTGATTAGAGTGGTGTAGGGTTTCTGAGGAATCAGCTTGAGGAATCATGACACGCTGGAGATCATAATTTTAAGATCACCATATACCATGATATTACTGAGATAGTAAGAGATAGTAGCACTTTGGATGCTTAAGATGAAGATACATGTGGCTTGTGGCCATGCATGATAGAAGTAAAGTACGAACACCAGTAACCCAGTGTATCGATATAGAGGATAAAAGAGTCCTCGAGAGAGAGAATGGGAGTTCATTACTATGGATGTTGTGGTAAGACTCCCCTAGACCAAGGAGGGTTGAGGTGCAATATGGGTTATGGTAGATCGCCTTACCTAGATGACATGAGAAAGGAAGAGTGTTGTCACAAGACAGATTCAGTTGAACTACTTAAGGGAGAATATGGTTCAACCACACCATGATGCAAGTTCAAAAGTCCTTGGGTTTGACCAAGGTTCACTTCCATAAGGTGGAAGTAGATACATGAAGAGCTCAGTGTTTGTACAGTATATCACCCCCATACTAATGGACAGTATGATCCGGACTAGAGGGTCTGATGAGAGCATGTGTCCTCACTTAGGGTGATACATATAGAGATAGTTCTTAAGATGTGATGTTACCCACCATAGCCTTTATCGGGATGAAAGAAGTTCTATAAGGAGGTTGTGTCGGTCACCACTTCATTATGATGATGTTGGTGAAGGAGGCCTCGTGAAGGTCATAAAAGAACCACAGTGTGTGCTTATGAAGTCGCTTGATCGTGCAATGGCTGAAAGAGAGAGCCCAAGGGTGACATGAGTCACGAGCTGATGCAAAGCAGACTGACATGCAGTTCACTGTGGGAGAATATGTGATGTGAAAATCCAACCCCTCTAAGCTACAGCTGATAAAGCTGAGTCCCCGATATATGGGTCCATTTGAGATGGATTGGTGGAGATGGTTGTGTTTAACCTTACCCATCAGCATAAAATGATGGGTTGCATGAGTCCGATCTAGAGCACTATGTGAGGTACCCAAGCCATGTGCTGAGCCCTGAACCTATTCAGCTTTTGAGGCTAGAATGTCCTGAGTCACCTATGAGGGTACGATATACCAAGGTAAGAAAGAACTCATATGGAAGAAAATGAGATGATGAAACTTCTTGGGAAGCACCATGGAAAGGGTGAAGCCACATAAGAGCCATGATGGACACATGAAAGGCTTATCCTGTTTGTTTGTTTGCTTGATAGAATTTTGAGGGCAAAATTCTCATAAGAGGGGAAGGATGTTACAACCCCAAATTTTGGGTTCCTTTGGTGAGAAATGTAATTTCTCATATTAAAGATATTTGGACAAAAAATGATATAATTTGTTTTGAATAAAAAGATTTTGTTTATAATAGCCTTGATTATTGTTTTGTGGGCTATTAGGCCCAATAATAAAGAAATGGACAAAAGAATTTATATTATTGTGAAATGGAGGAAAGAAAAGAATGGAAATCTCTAGAAGGCAAATACAAAGAGGGATTTCGTGCCTCTTGGATTCCTTGGGTTCCAAGGAGTCCAAAGTTGCATAGAGAATGCAATAAGAAAAGAAAGGATTAATTAAATATTGCCTTATTTAGAAGAAATGAGAGATAATAAAAATATTACAAGAAATATGTGGAAATATGGATAATGAATCCATCTTGGATGAGATTTCGTGTCCACATAGTCCTAATGGAAAAAGGAATCAGAATCAAGAAAATAAAAGATTAAAGAAAGAGAAAATGAAAAGTAATCTAGATTACCAAGTGATGAATAATCACCCTATGCATGACAAAACACCTTCCTTAATAATTCTAATTTTCCTTCGTGAACCTTCTTCGAGAAAGGGTTGAGAAATTCTAATATGGGAAGGAGTAGCTAATTCTTAACGATTAAGAATACATGAGAATAAGGATAATTTCGATGGATTAATGTGAGGATAATACCTCCCATATCGGTAAACTATCTCACATCAAAGGAAACGTAGACGGGTGGCTCTCTTTCCTTTCGTGTTTTCCAGGACTTGAAAGACCCTGCTGAGACCTATATAAGGGCCCCTTTGGTAAAGGCAAATGGGGTATTTGTCATCAGTAGGCTTAGGGAGTTGTTCCGCTAGCCTTGCTCCCTAATTGGCCGTGAACCCCAGGAAAAATGCCAGAACAGCGGCTGCGGATGGCTCTTTGGTTAAGGAGGGACACGATGACCTTCCTCCTCCTGTCTTCACCCATGGACGACTCCCATACAAGTCAAAGAAGGCGGCTTTTTCCGCTGCAATGCCTCAAAGCACCAGAGGAAAGGAGGAATCATCTAGCAGCATGAATAGCCAGGGTATAGAGCCGTGGGAGGGAGTGCAAAGGAGGGAGGACACACCCACACCACCAGAAAGATGCTCGGTCGTCATCTCCCTACTGTCACCTTCACGCAGCACCTGCAGAAGGTCTACACTCTCGTTGATTGGTTGCAGACCCAGTAGCCTTGCATCCGGTCAACTCAACCATGGTTCAAGGCCTTGGCGGGCTCGGAAGGGGGCGGGGGAGGTAGGGGAGCCATCCCCGATGACCGGCGAGGTCCGGAGAGGGGCGGCGCAGCCGCATCTGCCCTCTACTGCGGTGGCCGCGCTAGGGCGCACGCGGGAGGAAGAAGACCAGGCCATTGGACGTTTATGCCCCTCCGCGGGCTGGAGATCCTCTAACTTAACCAAGGGCAAAGACGTACTTCCGTTATATTTTCCAAATCGAGTGCTTTGCATGGATGCAGCGACGTGGAGCAATCTGACTGGCCCAAAGTAAGTAAACTTGCAAATTTCATATCTAATAGACCGTAGCTTGGATAAATACAAATAATATATGTATTTTGCTCAAAAAAATGAGAGGAATCTATTAAAAATATAGTTGAAGCTTAATTCTAATTGCAATTCGAAAATAATGAAAGTTATTAACTTTAATGTAAAGATGATTAAGAAACCCTACTTTGATATGATTAATGTGATTAATAGGGTTTAATTGATTATTAAAGTCGATATTAGCCTGTTAATGATGAAAAGGATGAACTTTGCATATAATTAGTTAATTTAGAGTTTCTTGTGCATAAATATGTTTTAATGGGCCTTGAAACCCTAATGTTGACTAATTCGACTATTAATGGCTGTAATTGATTAATTTCATGATTAAAATCGGAATATGCTAAGTCTAAGTTATTTCAAGCATTAAAGTTCTTAATTGATGGATAAATACCCTAAATGAAGTAATTAGGGTTTTCTCATGAATAAAAAGGTGGATTAATGGCAAATCGAGTTCTTATGTGATTTGGACTGTAATGAACTATGAATTGATGATAAATGCATATAATGATCTTATTATGGATTAAAAGGATAAAAATAGTAGCTTTAATAAAAAGAGGCTTAATGAGCTTAATTAATGGTTAAATATGCTTTTAATACATAATTGAGGAATAGATGTGGAAATAATTAGGGTTTGTGATCAATTGTGTTAAATTAGGGTTTAAAATAATAAAAGATTAAGGGAAACCCTAATTGCAATGGAAACCCTAAAAGTGGACTAGAAACCCTAAGAAGCGAGCTAGATTTAATAGATCTTAATGACACGAGTAATAAAAGGAAATTGTATATTTGTTTCAGGATCTTATTGAATGGTTGCTTGCTCATTGTTGTTTGGACTATTCTTGCACCTGAATCTACATGTACAGGTATGTGGTTACACTTATGACTACCCGAATTAGTTTTCTGGGATTTTATCGATGTTTCCATCGTGGATTGAATTAAACTATTGGATGTATTTAATTCATGCAAAGTATAATGTGAATATGACTATCACATAAGAAATATGCCTACTAGCTCATATCCTAGTCCCCTTTGTACCTTTATAGATTGACCTAGTAAATGGCTACCAATGAGGGTAGGTCCATCAGGTCATTAAATGACTTAGTAAATGGCTACCAATGGGGTAGGTCCATCAAGTCATCATGAGTCAGGGATTGGTCTACCTTTGGGTAGGACCATGCGACTCCATAACCCTAGGTATTGGCTACCTGTGTGGTAGGGCCATGAGGGTAAGGATCTACCATATGAGAGAGGTGGTATCCATGTCCACTATAGGGACGTTATAGAGAAAGGGGATAGGCAAGGATTGAGTAGAAATGCTTAAAACGTAATCTTGGTTGTTAAATGATATTTGGTTGATTACATTGTTAACATAGTTGCACAATTATTGTTTCCCCCACATACCAGCTTCGGCTGACCGACATTTTGTTTGTCAGCGTTTTAGGTACAAATGAAAGAACAAACAGTAAAGTGACATATGTGGAATTGAATGAGAAATAACATGCACAGGAGGATTAGTTAGATTAACATCTTCATGGATAGAAGTTTAGAAATCCCAGTTTTTCCAAGATAAGAAAAGTTTTATTTTATACCTGTTTTTAGTTTAGTTGGTAAAGTTTATTAATTATTACTGATTATTTTTCAAACCTTTGATCCTATTAATTGAATAACGTCTCTGATCTTCAGGTCTCCCTTAATTGGGGGTTACCGGGAGGCGGGGTCGTTACAATTGGTATCAGAGCATAGGTTCCTCAATTAATCTTTAGTAATTATTAAATTTTACAAATTTTTTAGAAACCAAGAGAGTTATTAGAGGATTGTCTGAAAGACTGAGGTGTCTAGAAAAGGATCACGTCTGGGGGCTGGCAATATTTTCCTCCGCACCGCTAGTCGGAATACGAGGACTCCCAGATTGTGTGACTGCCTGGCCAATGTCTTAGGGTATGACTCAAAATAAGACACCTTTAGGACTCTCTCATCTTGTTCATCCCTTCTCAACTCAAATTCTATTAAGGACCTTAAGGATTAGGGTTTTCTCTCTTCTCCTCACCCTCTTGAGGTATGGGTAAGGTTGATAAGGATTAAGGAATCCTCCACCAAATTAATAAAAAGCATGTAAATAAGATGTCATGGACATAAGCTTAATAGAGTAAGCATAAAAGGAATAGATACATGCTTAGGTCGTATGACACGAGTTGTCATTGCCCTCAGGAGAGACATGAGGATAGACCTCCTTGGTAGGAGGATGAGTAGAGGGAGTTGGTCTTGGAGGTAGAGACCTCCATTAAAGGTAGAGACCTAACACATCCTTGAGGATAATGGTAACCCTAATCCTAAGTGAAGGTTAGAGAGAGAGATGACATGATGAGTTAGATTTCATGATTGACCGAGTGTTAGGTTGGTCATGCATTTGGGATGCCTAAGAGGGTAGATGACCTAGTACCTTTAGCGACCCAACCCTGTAGAGGGTCGTGCATGCTATAGCAAAGGATAGCTCCTTCGTGGATGAGGTTAGAGAACCTATAGTTACCCTATGGGCTTAGGCAAGTAGGGTATAGCTTGATGAAATCCTGGTTAAGAGATCATGATGGATGGCTTATGAAAGGGGTATGGATGCTCTTGAGCCAAACATGAGTTGAGCATAGGCTTCAACCACATAGGGGTATGCTTGCGAGCATGAGCCTTCATGGAGAAGGGACCTCTAGTAAGTATGGTTGGAGGTAGAATTAGCTCTAGCGAGAGGAAGCAGAACCCCAACAGGGAGGTTGGAAGCCTAAAACCCTGAAACTTGAGGAATAGTGGGGAGTCGAGAATGATGCGACCTAAGGGGATAATAGTGGTTGCCTTATGCTTGATCCTTGGAGGCTGATGATATCTTGGTTGCCTTTACAGGAACCAAACCCTAGAGAGAGGATGATGCTTCTAGTACCCATGGTATAGGAGGTTACCTGGTGGATGAGATAAAGAGTGCTCTAGACCCTAAGGAGGTTTACGTAACTAGTTGTGAGACTTTATACCTAGTTGAATATCCTTGAGGAGGACTCAACTCTGAGGTGTTGCTCATATAAAAGGATCATGGGAGTACATAGCATACCTTGGACATGATTGATTCATGGTTAAGAGATTGAGCATGCAGTTGGATATCCAAAGGAGAACCTAGGGTTCCTAGGCCTAAGAGGGGAAGCAGTGTATCCGATGTTCATGATGAGATTTGAGTCTCTATAGGTTCGAGCATGGTACTCCTCATGTGTAGAGGTAAAGGAAATCCCTTACGTTAAGGGTATGTTTGATGAACCCCTCACAACTAAGTTGATGTAATGTGCCTTAGTAGTTGTTGGTTTAAGCATTATCATGTGGATGTAAACCCTAAGGATGCTTGTGACCTTTGTTATAAAGGTGTAGTTTCCTCCCATCCTGGGAGAGAGACCCTTTGGTAGGGAGTATACCAGTTTGGTTGGTTTTGAGGTAACCTAAAGAGGTTTTATAGGATCCTGAGAAAGCTAAGTGAAAAGTACATGGCATGAGATTGAACCTATAGACCCATAGTTAACCATCTCTAAGTGCATATGGATGTGTTACTATGAAGGTAACCGGTATGGGGCCTGACCAAGATACGCAGGTCACCATGATCCCTATGAAAGGATGAAAGTCAGTCGTGAATGCAGAGAGAGATGATGAAGGCTTGGGTAAGGTTCTAAGTTGGACATGTACTATGTTAGAATCCTATCCAAGGGTAAAGGTAGGGATAAGACCGATGGAAGAAGGAGTCGCCTAATTCCCTAGTTGCACATGACCATGGGGTCGGGAGGTAACATCTATCATTGTCTGAGGGCCATGGGTTAGGAGATTGATCACCTTCATGAACTCATGGGACCCAAAGGGCACATGAGTAGGGCACTCTCTGATGCATAAGGGAAAAGGGATGACCCCAAAAGTGTCGGCTCCCTATAGACCTAGAGGAGATGACCTAGGATTATGCTTGGACCAAGTAAGTCAGAGACCAGTTTTCCCTGGAAGTAGTGTGGATATCATGATGTTTGTGATATAGAGACATAAGCTGCATGTTTCAACTTGGATTTGAAAGTGTACAGGCAAGGTGGGTTGTACCATCTCTACTCTTGGAATAGGAAGAACTCTGCATTTGGACTATAGCCAAATGCTTATTTCCTCTTGTTATGGGAGTGAGAGATAGGACAGTACGCATGCCATACACCAAGGAGAAAAGATAATGTGGTTTGGAACGTTGCCACGAGATATGGGGACAGAGAAGATAACATACTCTGGTAAAGTGAATAATACATGGATGGTTTGCAAACGCTAAAGAGAAATAAGATAGACATCTTATAAGGATGTTTTTAGCATGAGCTATGAGTTACACGAGGTTGAGGTTGGAAACCAAAGGAATAAGCTCGAAATGTTCTTGATAAAGATGGACTTAGGGATAAGATGAGATGAAAAGTATAATACATGGAGGGGTATGTTACCTAATACCTAAGGATAAGAAGTGGTGATGAATGCTCTAGTTGAGATATAGTGCCTAGTTTAGTTGGAAGCTAGAAGAAGTTGAGGTTGTCAGGCCAACCTTAAGTTGGGAAAAAGAGATAAGTTGAACAAGAATGGTGGTTGTTTGGATAGCCAGAAGAATGGTTGTGAACCCCAGATGCACTCCCCCGAAAAGAAAGGTGATGAAACCCTGATTAGAGTGGTGTAGGGTTTCTGAGGAATCATGACACGCTGGAGATCATGATTTTAAGATCACCATATACCATGATATTACTGAGATAGTAAGAGATAGTAGCACTTTGGATGTTTAAGATGAAGATACATGTGGCTTGTGGCCATGCATGATAGAAGTGAAGGACGAACACCAGTAACCCAGTGTATCGATATAGAGGATAAAAGAGTCCTCGAGAGAGAGAATGGGAGTTCATTACTATGGAAGTTGTGGTAAGACTCCCCTAGACCAAGGAGGGTCGAGATGCAATATGGGTTATGGTAGATCGCCTTACCTAGATGACATGAGAAAGGAAGAGTGTTGTCACGAGATAGATTCGGTTGAACTACTTAAGGGAGAAGATGGTTCAACCACACCATGATGCAAGTTTAAAAGTCCTTGGGTTTGACCAAGGTTCACTTCCATGAGGTGGAAGTAGATACATGAAGAGCTCAGTGTTTGTACAGTATATCACCCCATACTAATGGACAGTATGATCCGGACTAGAGGGTCTGATGAGAGCATGTGTCCTCACTTAGGGTGATACATATAGAGATAGTTCTTAAGATGTGATGTTACCCACCATAGCCTTTATCGGGATGAAAGAAGTTCTATAAGGAGGTTGTGTCAGTCACCACTTCATTATGATGATGTTGGTGAAGGAGGCCTCGTGAAGGTCATAAAAGAACCAAATTGTGTGCAGATGAAGTCGCTTGATCGTGTAATGGCTGAAAGAGAGAGCCCAAGGGTGACATGAGTCACGAGCTGATGCAAAGCAGACTGACATGTAGTTCACTGTGGGAGAATATGTGATGTGAAAATCCGACCCCTCTAAGCTACAGCTGATAAAGTTGAGTCCCCGATATATTGGTCCATTTGAGATGGATTGGTGGAGATGGTTGTGTTTAACCTTACCCCTCAGGATAAAATGATGTGTTGCATGAGTCTGATCTAGAGCACTATGTGAGGTACCCAAGCCATGTGCTGAGCCCTGAACCTATTCAGCTTTTGAGGCTGGAATGTCCTGAGTCACCTATGAGGGTACGATATACCAAGGTAAGAAAGAACTCAGATGGAAGAAAATGAGATGATGAAACTTCTTGGGAAGCACCATGGAAAGGGTGAAGACACATAAGAGCCATGATGGACACATGAAAGGCTTATCCTATTTGTTTGTTTACTTGATAGAATTTTGAGGGCAAAATTCTCATAAGAGGGGAAGGATGTTACAACCCCAAATTTTGGGTTCCTTTGGTGAGAAATGTAATTTCTCATATTAAAGATATTTGAACAAAAAATTATATAATTTGTTTTGAATAAAAAGATTTTGTTTATAATTAGCCTTGATTATTGTTTTGTGGGCTATTAGGCCCAATAATAAAGAAATGGACAAAAGAATTTCTATTATTGAGAAATGGAGGAAAGAAAAGTATGGAAATCTCTAGAAGGCAAATCCAAAGAGGGATTTCGTGCCTCTTGGATTCCTTGGGTTCCAAGGAGTCCAAAGTTGCATAGAGAATGCAATAAGAAAAGAAAGGATTAATTAAATATTGCCTTATTTAGAAGAAATGAGTGATAATAAAAATATTATAAGAAATATGTGGAAATATGGATAATGAATCCATCTTGGATGAGATTTCGTGTCCACATAGTCCTAATGGAAAAAGGAATCAGAATCAAGAAAATAAAAGATTAAAGAAAGAGAAAATGAAAAGTAATGTAGATTACCAAGTGATGAATAATCACCCTATGCATGACAAAACACCTTCCTTAATAATTCTAATTTTCCTTCGTGAACCTTCTTTGAGAAAGGGTTGAGCAATTCTAATATGGGAAGGAGTTGCTAATTCTTAATGATTAAGAATACATGAGAATAAGGATTATTTCGATGGATTAATGTGAGGATAATACCTCCCATATCGGTAAACTATCTCACATCAAAGGAAACGTGGACGGGCGGCTCTCTTTCCTTTTGTGTTTTCCAGGACTTGAAAGACCCTGCTGAGACCTATATAAGGGCCCCTTTGGTAAAGGCAAACGGGGTATCTGTCATCAGTAGGCTTAGGGAGTTGCTCCGCTAGCCTTGCTCCCTAATTGTCTGTGAACCCCAGGAAAAATGCCAGAACAGTGGCTGTGGATGGCTCTTTGGTTAAGGAGGGACACGATGACCTTCCTCCTCCTGTCTTCACCCATGGACGACTCCCATACAAGTCAAAGAAGGCGGCTTTGTCCGCTGCAATGCCTCGCCACACCAGAGGAAAGGAGGAATCATCTAGCGGCATGAATAGCCAGGGTATAGAGCTGTGGGAGGGAGTGCAAAGGAGGGAGGACACACCCACACCACCAGAAAGATGCTCGGTCGTCATCTCCCTACTGTCACCTTCACGCAGCTCCTGCAGAAGGTCTACACTCTCGTTGATTGGTTGCAGACACAGCAGCCTTGCATTCGGTCAACTCGGCCATGGTTCAAGGCCTTGGCGGGCTCGGAAGGGGGCGGGGGAGGTAGGGGAGCCATCCCCGATGACCGGCGAGGTCCGGAGAGGGGCAGCGCAGCCGCATCTGCCCTCTGCTGCGGTGGCCGCGCTAGGGCGCACGCGGGAGGAAGAAGACCAGGCCATTGGACGTTTATGCCCCTCCACGGGTTGGAGATCCTCTAACTTAACCAAGGGAAAAGACATACTTCTGTTATATTTTCCAAATCGAGTGCTTTGCATGGATGCAGCGATGTGGCGCAATCTGATTGGCCCAAAGTAAGTAAACCTGCAAAGTTCATATCTAATAGACCGTAGCTTGGATAAATACAAATAATATATGTATTTTGCTCAGAACAATGAGAGTAATCTATTAAAAATATAGTTGAAGCTTAATTCTAATTGCAATTCGAAAAGTAATGAAAGTTATTAACTTTAATGTAAAGATGATTAAGAAACCCTACTTTGATATGATTAATGTGATTAATAGGGTTTAATTGATTATTAAAGTCGATATTAGCCTGTTAATGATGAAAAGGATGAACTTTGCATATAATTAGTTAATTTAGAGTTTCTTGTGCATAAATATGTTTTAATGGGCCTTGAAACCCTAATGTTGACGAATTCGACTATTAATGGCTGTAATTGATTAATTTCATGATTAAAATTGGAATATGCTAAGTCTAAGTTATTTCGAGCATTAAAGTTCTTAATTGATGGATAAATACCCTAAATGAAGTAATTAGGGTTTTCTCATGAATAAAAAGGTGGATTAATGGCAAATCGAGTTCTTATGTGATTTGGACTGTAATGAACTATGAATTGATGATAAATGCATATAATGATCTTATTATGGATTAAAAGGATAAAAATAGTAGCTTTAATAAAAAGAGGCTTAATGAGCTTAATTAATGGTTAAATATGCTTTTAATCCAGAATTGAGGAATAGATGTGGAAATAATTAGGGTTTGTGATCAATTGTGTTAAATTAGGGTTTAAAATAATAAAAGATTAAGGGAAACCCTAATTGCAATGGAAACCCTAAAAGTGGACTAGAAACCCTAAGAAGCGAGCTAGATTTAATAGATCTTAATGACACGAGTAATAAAATGAAATTGTATATTTGTTTTAGGATCTTATTGAATGGTTGCTTGCTCATTGTTGTTTGGACTATTCTTGCACCTGAATCTACATGTACAGGTATGTGGTTACGCTTATGACTACCCGAATTAGTTTTCTGGGATTTTATCGATGTTTCCATCGTGGATTGAATTAAACTGTTGGATGTATTTAATTCATGCAAAGTATAATGTGAATATGACTATCACATAAGAAATATGCCTACTAGCTCAGATCCTAGTCCCCTCTGTAGCATTATAGATTGATCTAGTAAATGGCTACCAATGAGGGTAGGTCCATCAGGTCATTAAATGACTTAGTAAATGGCTACCAATGGGGTAGGTCCATCAAGTCATCATGAGTCAGGGATTGGTCTACCTTTGGGTAGGACCATGCGACTCCATAACCCTAGGTATTGGCTACCTGTGTGGTAGGGCCATGGGGGTAAGGATCTACCATATGAGAGAGGTGGTATCCATGTCCACTGCAGGGACGTTATAGAGAAAGGGGATAGGCAAGGATTGAGTAGTATTGCTTAAAATGTAATCTTGGTTGTTAAATGATATTTGGTTGATTACATTGTTAACATAGTTGCACAACTATTGTTTCCCCCACATACCAGCTTCGGCTGACCGACGTTTTGTTTGTCGGCGTTTTAGGTACAAATGAAAGAACAAACAATAAAGTGACATATGTGGAATTGAATGAGAAATAACATGCACAGGAGGATTAGTTAGATTAACATCTTCATGGATAGAAGTTTAGAAATCCCAATTTTTCCAAGGTAAGAAAAGTTTTATTTTATACCTATTTTCAGTTTATTTGGTAAAGTTTATTAATTATTACTGAATATTTTTCGAACCTTTGATCCTATTAATTGAATAACATCTCTGATCTTCAGGTCTCCCTTAATTGGGGGTTACCGAGAGGCGGGGTCGTTACAATTGGTATCAGAGCATAGGTTCCTCAATTAATCTTTAATAATTATTAAATTTTACAAATTTTGTAGAAACCAAGGGAGTTATTAGAGGATTGTCCGAAAGACTGAGGTGTCTATAAAAGGATCACGTCCGGGGGCTGGCAATATTTTCCTCCGCGCCGCTAGTCGGAATACTAGGACTCCTGGATTGTGTGACTTCTTAGCCAATGTCTTAGGGTATGACTCAAAATAAGACACCTTTAGGACTCTCTCATCTTGTTCATCCCTTCTCAACTCAAATTCTATTAAGGACCTTAAGGATTAGGGTTTTCTCTCTTCTCCTCACCCTCTTGAGGTATGGGTAAGGTTGATAAGGATTAAGGAATCCTCCACCAAATTAATAAAAAGCATGTAAATAAGATGTCATGGACATAACCTTAATAGAGTAAGCATAAAAGGAATAGATACATGCTTAGGTCGTATGACATGAGTTGTCATTGCCCTCAGAAGAGACCTGAGGATAGACCTCCTTGGTAGGAGGATGAGTAGAGGGAGTTGGTCTTGGAGGTAGAGACCTCCATTAAAGGTAGAGACCTAGCACATCCTTGAGGATGATGGTAACCCTAATCCTAAGTGAAGGTTAGAGAGAGAGATGACATGATGAGTTAGATTTCATGATTGACCGAGTGTTGGGTTGGTCATGCCTTTGGGATGCCTAAGAGGGTAGATGACCTAGTACCATTGGCGACCCAACCCTGTAGAGGGTCGTGCATGCTATAGCAAAGGATAGCTCCTTCGTGGATGAGGTTAGAGAACCTACCCTATGGGCTTAGGCAAGTAGGGTATAGCTTGATGAAATCCTGGTTAAGAGATCATGATGGATGGCTTATGAAAGGGGTATGGATGCTCTTGAGCCAAACATGAGTTGAGCATAGGCTTCAACCACATAGGGGTATGCTTGTGAGCATGAGCCTTCATGGAGAAGGGACCTCTAGTAAGTATGGTTGGAGGTGGAATTAGCTCTAGAGAGAGGAAGCAGAACCCCAACAGGGAGGTTGGAAGCTTAAAACCTTGAAACTTGAGGAATAGTGGGGAGTCGAGAATGATGCGACCTAAGGGGATAATAGTGGTTTCCTTATGCTTGATCCCTGGAGGCTGATGATATCTTGGTTGCCTTTAGAGGAACCAAACCCTAGAGAGAGGATGATGCTTCTAGTACCCATGGTATAGGAGGTTACCTGGTGGATGAGATAAAGAGTGCTCTAGACCCTAAGGAGGTTTAAGTAACTAGTTGTGAGACTTTATACCTAGTTGAATGTCCTTGAGGAGGACTCAACTCTGAGGTGTTGCTCATATAAAAGGATCATGGG
Organism: Alisma plantago-aquatica; assembly: GCA_963693085.1. Lineage (NCBI taxonomy): Eukaryota > Viridiplantae > Streptophyta > Magnoliopsida > Alismatales > Alismataceae > Alisma > Alisma plantago-aquatica. The sequence goes on along the minus strand of OY856413.1, from coordinate 69,971,082 downwards.
AGTACATGGCATACCTTGGACATGATTGATTCATGGTTAAGAGATTGAGCTGTTGGCTAAATGGACATCTATAAATCCCTTTGATTTGATTATGACAAACATTTCATTCTTATTGATCTAACGAGCTACTTGAGTGTGCAGGAACAAGGTGGATGACAAAGCAACTAGGGAAATCCATATGCCTACATGTTTATGTTTTCATGCAATGTAAACGCTTTGTAAAAACTTGTACAAATATATAATGTACAAGTACTTAGATTGCATGTAAATCAAGTGTTAGATCTTCCCTAGCTAAACACCACATTTAGATAAGTCATCCCCTTCAAATAGGATCACATATGCACACTCATACATATAATTAGTGCCTAAATTGAAACATTGAAACAGGATCAATCTCGGTCGACAAACTCCTCAACCGAGACACTCTCGGTCGACAATCTTCTCGACCGAGAAAGATCCAAAGTAGCCGTTAGACACAACTGACAAGGTAGTTGGCAGTTGGAGATAGACGTTGCAAATCACTTGTTCCAGAGAGCCTGTCGGTCGACAAAAGTTCGACCGAGTAGGTGTCTCGGTCGACCATTCCTCGACCGAGATGGTCTCTGACAGCAAATGCAGAATTAATTAATTAGCCGTTGTTAAAGCAACAAACTTGTACCTAACGGCTAGTTAAGCACTTAGAAACCCCTAGAAGTTGTCTAGAACGTCCTTAAGCATCCTTAGGCCATTCCTATAAATAGGACAAGTCATAGGACACTCAAATACACTTGTTACACTTGAGAAATCCTTGAGCATACTTTGAGCAATCTGTTTGTGAGTAATTTGAGCTTTGTGACAATTGGCTACTTCCTTCCTTAGCTCAAAATTCGTGTCCTATAGGCTAGTATCTCCTACCCACTGCAATCACAAGTCCATACACTTGGTTAGGAGATCTATACGCTTGATCTAGGCAAATCAAGCCTTGGGCTACAAAGGATAAGTTGTAATTTCCTTTTTCCTTTCTTGTTCTCTATTACCGTTTGTATTCTCCTTGCTACTCCTAGGTAGGAGGCTGCTGATTGGAGAGGGTGGAGATCTTCTTGGTGAAGAAGGTGACTTTGAGCTACTTCAGAAGGATGGTGCAACGGGAGGTTACTTCTAGAGAGGAAGGCTATTTCAAGGGGGAGCTTGGAGTTACTTCAAGAAGGCTACCTCAAAGTTGGTGCACCTACTTCAAGTGAAGGTTGTTCAAAGGGTGTAAAGGAAAGTATTGTATTTTGTATAAATCCTTGAGAAGGTAATAAAATAAATACTTTCAAAATCCCGGTTGGGTAAGCAACCGTGTAGTGGACTGACAACTTTAGTATTTGCTAAAGTTGGAACCACTCTAAACACCTGTCTCCTTCTTCCAATTTCAATTGTGGTTGTTTGAGTTCAATAAATTGTTAAAATTATTTAAAAACTCTATTCACCCCCCCCCTCTAGTGTTTTTCAATTGGTATCAAAGCAGGCTTCAAGGAACCCTAACAAGGTCTTAAAGAAATGGGTGATGGAGTGCTCAACAACCTTAACCTCGAAGGGACACTTTTTGCTAGGCCTCCAGCGTTCGATGGAACAAACTACCAATATTGGAAGAGAAGGATGCAGTTCTACTTCCAAGGCATCAATTGGGACTTATGGAGAATGGTGTCAACCCCATATGAGCTCCCTCAAACTCAATTTACAGAATGGGATGCAAATACGGTAAAGCTAGCTCAAATGAATGCAAAAGCTGTAAGCATTTTATATTGTTCTATATCAGTAGGAGAATTTAATAGAATATCTAATTGTGACACAGCCTATGATATTTGGCATAGACTATCCATAACCTATGAAGGTACAGTCCAAGTCAAAAATTCCAAAATTAGCATGTTTAAACAAAAGTTTGAACACTTTCGTATGGATCCTGATGAATCAATTAGTGAAATGTTTGCAAAATTTTCTACTATTGTTAATGGTTTAAGTGCCCTAGGAAAACCTGTCCTTGAAGAAGATCAGGTATCAAAGATCCTTCGTTCACTTCCTCCAAAATATAAGCCAAAGGTGACAGCCATTGAAGAGGCAAACGACCTCACTCGACTGAAAATGGAGCAACTTATTGGCAACTTAGAAGCTCATGAAGCAACCCTAGAAGAAGAAGAAAGAAGAGCACGTGAACTTCAGCAAGGAAAAAAGAAGGATGTGGCTCTAAAAGCTTCAAAGGTCGTCACACAAGAAAGTGATGAGTCAAGTGAAGAAGAAGGAGAAGAAGCCTTGATAGTCAATGGTAAGAAATACAAAAGATTTAAATCTAACAAAATTTCCAGTTCTTCTTCTACCCCTCCTAGGTGCTTTGAATGTGGGAAGAAAGGGCATTTCAAAAATGAATGTCCTAAAGCAAAGAAAGGAAAGAAAATCTCACACAAGAAGAAGGGAGAAAAAGCCTATAAAGCTGCATGGGACGAGTCAAGTGACAGTGAAAGCGGAGAAGAAACGGTAGATTGTCTAATGGCAAGAGAAGATGATGAAGACTCTCAAGAGGTAAGCCTACTTGATCTTCCTAAAGAAGAGTTAGTTACTAGTCTACAAGAAATTCATGATAAGTATGTTGATGTCAAGAAGAAACTAAAGAAGGTTATCAAATCAAATGATGAGCTAATTGCTAAATTAGATAATCTTTCTTCTGAAAAGAATAACATTGATCTTGAGAATTTGTCTTTAAAAACATCTTTAGATGATTGCACTAGAAAGATACTCACTTTAGAAACAAATGTTGATCTTCTTTCTAAAGAAAAGACTGACTTGTTAGCTAAACTAAAAGATTTTTAGACTCAACCTATTTTTTGTAACCATCTAGACTATGATAATGTTATAAAAGAAAGAGATTCATTGTTATCTGATTTAGATCAAGCCAGAAATGATCTACACAAGAAAATGAATGATATTGCTCAGCTGTAAAGAGAACTTTATGAGTTAAGAAGAAAAGATATACTTGATAACATTCTAAGCATTGGTACTGTTTTCAACGGAAGAAAAGGTTTGGGATATGCTCCAAAGAAAAATCAACCCAAAAAAAACTCAAACTATGTTTGTACCCAAGAACACAATGGCTAGAAAGAGAAATGAAGTGGATTCTATTACTTGCCATTTTTGTTTACGTCTTGGACACTATTCCTTTTCATGCCCTTGTAAAACTAAGGATTCCGAATTAGTTTGGGTCCCAAAACCTCAAACTCAGTAGAGTCAAATGGAATTTAGTTGAGATATGACCAAACGCTCCATCTTGCTATTTATATTGTCTTATCTCAACTAAATAAAAGATTTCATGCATATTGTTAATTTTCTGCATTGTTGTACTGAAACAGAAACTTAGTCGGTCGAAGTATTGTCGACCGAACCATTAATCGGTCGAAGTATTGTCGACCGACCGAATGTCTGTAACATATCAAAATTTACAGCAATTATTTCGGTCGAAAATTGGTCAACCGAGCTAAATTTCTGTGTTTCTTTGTTTGTAATACAGTAATCTTCTCGATCGACAATTAGTCGACCGAGACAGATGTCGGTCGAACAATTATCGACCGACTGGATTTCTGATTCAGAACTCTTATACAAATATGTACTTAAATGATTCTAACCATATCGGACCATCACATGGGTACCAAAATCTACATTTTAATGCATGAATGGGTGGTTGACAGTGGATGTTCCAAACATATAACCGGGAACAAGGATGCATTTCAAACCTTTGAAGAAAAGAAAAGTGGAACAGTCACCTTTGGAGATAATGGTAAGGGCAAAATCGTTGGAATAGGTAATGTTGGTACAAACCTCGAAATAAAGAATGTTCTACTCGTTGATGGTTTGCACCACAATTTGATAAGTGTTAGTCAATTATGTGATAGTGGTTATGATGTGTTATTTAACAAAACTTGCTGCAAGTTATTGATAGAAAACACTACAAATGTTGTTTATGAAGGAAATAGAGTTGGAAATCTTTATATCCTTAAACCTAACTCTATGAAATCAGTAGTGGGAAAATGCTTGCTTGCAAATGAAAATACCTTACAACTATGGCATAAAAAGCTAGGACATGCTAGTTCACATGTTATTAAAAAGTTAGTAAAATATGATCTTGTTCGTGGATTGCCTACTTTATCTTTTGATCAAGTTGAAAATTGTGAACCATGCACAATGGGAAAGCAAACCAAAACCTCTTTTAAACCAAAACATGTACTTAGCACCAGTAGGTCCTTAGAATTAATTCATATGGATTTATTTGGACCCATGAGGACACAATCTATTGGTGGTAAAAGATACTGTTTTGTTATTGTTGATGATTATAGTAGATACACATGGGTACACTTTATTGCAACTAAAGATGATACTATTCATGTTTTTATACAATTTTGTTCCAAGATTGAAAATCTATTACAAAGCAAAATATGTACCATTAGAAGTGATCATGGTGGAGAATTTGAAAATCATACATTTGAAGAATTTTGTACATCTCAAGGGTACACTCATAATTTTTCTGCTCCACGCACCCCACAACAAAACGGTATAGTTGAAAGGAAAAATCGATCAATACAAGAAATGGCTAGAACTATGATGCTTGAACACAACACACCCAAAACCTTTTGGGCTGAAGCTGTAAACACTGCATGCTATGTGTTAAATACAGTAACGGTTCACTCTCATTTAAAGAAAACTCCATATGAAATAATACATTCTAAGAAACCTAGAGTTGACTATTTTCATACTTTTGGCTCCACATGCTATATTTTAAATACCAAAGATGATAGAGATAAGTTTGACTCAAAATCACACAAAGCATTCTTTTTGGGATATTCCACTTCTAGCAAAGCTTTTAGAGTATATAACACTATATCTAGAAAAGTTGAGGAATCTATTCATGTTTCTTTTCATGAAGAATCCAAATCTGAAAATCTAGAAATCATAGATCTCACTAATCAATTCGAAAATTTAAACATACCAAATGATAGTGAGAAAGGTACTACAAATAATCACCAAGTTGAACCACAACCTACACCTAGGCTTATTAAAGATCATCCTCAAGAACTAATTATTGGAGATCCTAATGATAAAGTCAAAACTCGGTCTTCCTTCAAAGATGTTGCAAACATGGCTTTTGTTTCTATCATTGAACCTAAAAAGATATCTGAAGCTCTTAAAGATGATTATTGGATAATAGCCATGCAAGAAGAATTGAATCAATTCACTAAAAAAGATGTATGGGATTTAGTTCCTAAACCACAAGATAAAACCATAATAGGAACTAAATGGGTTTTTAGGAACAAGCTAAATGAGGCAGGAGAAGTAATAAGGAATAAAGCTCGGTTAGTAGCACAAGGATATAATCAACAAGAAGGAATAGATTTTGATGAAACGTATGCACCGGTAGCTATACTTGAAGCTATTAGAATGTTACTAGCTATTGCTACACATAAAAACATCAAACTCTACCAAATGGATGTAAAAAGTGCATTTCTAAATGGCATCATTCAAGAAGAAGTATATGTTGCCCAACCACCTGGTTTTGAAATACCGGAAAAAGGTGACTATGTTTATAAACTTAAGAAAGCACTTTATGGTTTAAAACAAGCACCTAGAAATTGGTATGAAAGGCTCAAGACATATCTTTTTGATAATGGTTTTTCTATTGGAAATTCAGATTCTACTTTATTTTTCAAAACATATACATCTGATTTCCTAGTTGTGCAAATATATGTTGATGACATTATTTTTGGAGCTTCTAATGATTCATTGTGCACACAATTCAGTGACATTATGCAAAAAGAATTTGAAATGAGCCTCATGGGTGAACTAACTTTCTTTCTTGGTTTTCAAATTAAGCAAACACCTGTCGGAATATTCATAAGCCAAGAAAAATATACTAAAGAACTCTTAAAACGGTTTGGGATGGATCAGTGCAAACATTCTACTACTCCTATGGCTACTTCTATTAAAATTGATAAGGATGAAAATGGGGAACCTATTGATGATTCCTTATATAGAGCCATGATTGGTAGTTTGCTTTACTTAACTGCTTCTAGACCGGACATTATGTTTCCCGTTGGTCTTTGTGCTCGATTTCAATCACAACCTATGCACTCTCATTTTCTAGCAGTTAAACGAATTCTTCGTTACCTAGCCGGCACTACTTGCTTTGGTTTATGGTATCCAAAAGGACAATCTTTGGATTTTAAAGCTTATACTGATGCAGATTATGCTGGTTGTCGCCTTGATCGCAAGAGTACTAGTGGTGGTTGTTTCTTGTTAGGAAGAGCTTTAGTATCTTGGTTTAGCAAGAAACAAAATATTGTTGCCCTATCTACAACTGAAGCTGAATATATGGCAGCCGGGTCTTGTTGTGCTCAAGTGCTTTATATGCAACAAGTGTTAAACGATTATGGTTTTACTCTTTCTTATACGCCTATTTTTTGTGACAACACGAGCGCTATAAACTTAGCACACAATCCTATTTTACACAGCCGAGCTAAACATATTGAAATCCGTCATCACTTTTTACGGGATCATATCTCCAAGAATCATGTTTCCCTTCATCATGTTGATACGGAAGATCAATTGGCTGATATTTTTACAAAACCGCTTCCACTAGATCAATTTAACAAAATTAGGAAGCAACTGCTTATCACTCCTTTGGAAGATGTTTTCTTTGATATTTGTGCTACTTAAACAAAAACTCTTACTTGCATCATGATATTTTGGCTTTTAATGGACATCTTTTTCATTAGATTTGATGGGACATCAAATTAAGGGGGAGTTTTTTTATTTCTAACGGATATCTTTTTGAAATGACAAAGGGGAAGAAATAAATATAAAACTAAAACTTAGTAATTATGAAAAACTCAATCAATGAGTTTCATAAATAAACTCTTGGCTTTACATTAAAAGTTGCTATATTCCCTAGTGAATTGGATTTCATGTTCCATAATTCAAGGGGAATAATAAGCACACATTTTATAAACAAGAGGAAAAGCTACAAAAGGTAATTTAAAGGTATGAAACTCATATGGTTTATATTTCCTTTATTTATATTTTAGGAAATGTTTGTCATCTTCAAAAAGGGGGAGATTGTTGGCTAAATGGACATCTATAAATCCCTTTGTTTTGATTATGACAAACATTTCATTCTTATTGATCTAACGAGCTACTTGAGTGTGCAGGAACAAGGTGGATGACAAAGCAACTAGGGAAATCCATATGCCTACATGTTTATGTTTTCATGCAATGTAAATGCTTTGTTAAAACTTGTACAAATATATAATGTACAAGTACTTAGATTGCATGTAAATCAAGCGTTAGATCTTCCCTAGCTAAACACCACATTTAGATAAGTCATCCCCTTCAAATAGGATCACATATGCACACTCATACATATAATTAGTGCCTAAATTGAAACATTGAAACAGGATCAATCTCGGTCGACAAACTCCTCGACCGAGACACTCTCGGTCGACAATCTTCTCGACCGAGAAAGATCCAAAGTAGCCGTTAGACACAACTGACAAGGTAGTTGGCAATTGGAGATAGACGTTGCAAATCACTTGTTCCAGAGAGCCTGTCGGTCGACAAAAGTTCGACCGAGTAGGTGTCTCGGTCGACCATTCCTCGACCGAGATGGTCTCTGACAGCAAATGCAGAATTAATTAATTAGCCGTTGTTAAAGCAACAAACTTGTACCTAACGGCTAGTTAAGCACTTAGAAACCCCTAGAAGTTGTCTAGAACGTCCTTAAGCATCCTTAGGCCATTCCTATAAATAGGACAAGTCATAGGACACTCAAATACACTTGTTACACTTGATAAATCCTTGAGCATACTTTGAGCAATCTGTTTGTGAGTAATTTGAGCTTTGTGACAATTGGCTACTTCCTTCCTTAGCTCAAAATTCGTGTCCTATAGGCTAGTATCTCCTACCCACTGCAATCACAAGTCCATACACTTGGTTAGGAGATCTATACGCTTGATCTAGGCAAATCAAGCCTTGGGCTACAAAGGATAAGTTGTAATTTCCTTTTTCCTTTCTTATTCTCTATTACCGTTTGTACTCTCCTTGCTACTCCTAGGTTGGAGGCTGTTGATTGGAGAGGGTGGAGATCTTCTTGGTGAAGAAGGTGACTTTGAGCTACTTCAGAAGGCTGGTGCAACGGGAGGTTACTTCTAGAGAGGAAGGCTACTTCAAGTGGGAGCTTGGAGTTACTTCAAGAAGGCTACCTCAAAGTTGGTGCACCTACTTCAAGTGAAGGCTGTTCAAAGGGTGTAAAGGAAAGTATTGTATTTTGTATAAATCCTTGAGAAGGTAATAAAATAAATACTTTCAAAATCCCGGTTGGGTAAGCAACCGGGTAGTGGACTGACAACTTTAGTATTTGCTAAAGTTGGAACCACTCTAAACACCTGTCTCCTTCTTCCAATTTCAATTGTGGTTGTTTGAGTTCAATAAATTGTTAAAATTATTTAAAAACTCTATTCACCCCCCTCTAGTGTTTTTCATGGGCATGCAGTTGGATATCCAAAGGAGAACCTAGGGTTCCTAGGCCTAAGAGGGGAAGCAGTGTATTCGACGTTCATGATGAGATTTGAGTCTCTATAGGTTCGAGCATGGTACTCCTCATGTGTAGAGGTAAAGGAAATCCCTTACGTTAAGGGCATGTTTGATGAACCCCTCACAACTAAGTTGATGTAATGTGCCTTAGTAGTTGTTGGTTTAAGCATTCTCATGTTGATGTAAACCCTAAGGATGCTTGTGACCTTTGTTATAAAGGTGTAGTTTCCTCCCATCCTGGGAGAGCGACCCTTTGGTAGGGAGTATACCAGTTTGGTTGGTTTTGAGGTAACCTAAAGAGGTTTTATAGGATCCTGAGAAAGCTAAGTGAAAAGTACATGGCATGAGATTGAACCTACATACCCATAGTTAACCATCTCTAAGTGCATATGGATGTGTTACCATGAAGGTAACAAGTAAGGGGCCTGACCAAGATAGGCAGGTCGCCATGATCCCTATGAAAGGATGAAAGTCAGTCGTGAATGCAGAGAGAGATGATGAAGGCTTGGGTAAGGTTCTAAGTTGGACATGTACTATGTTAGAATCCTATCCAAGGGTTAGGTAGGGATAAGACCGATGGAAGAAGGAGTCGCCTAATTCCCTAGTTGCACATGACCATGGGGTCGGGAGGTAACAACTATCATTGTCTGAGGGCCATGGGTTAGGAGATTGATCACCTTCATGAACTCATGGGACCCAAAGGGCAGATGAGTAGGGCACTCTCTGATGCATAAGGGAAAAGGGATGACCCCAAAAGTGCCAGATCCCTATAGACCTAGAGGAGATGACCTAGGATTATGCTTGGACCAAGTAAGTCTGAGACCAGTTTTCCCTGGAAGTAGTGTGGATATCATGATGTTTGTGATATAGAGACATAAGCTGCATGTTTCAACTTGGATTTGAAAGTGTACGGGCAAGGTGGGTTGTACCATCTCTACTCTTGGAACAGGAAGAACTCTGCATTTGGACTGCAGCCAAATGCTTATTTCCTCTTATTATGGGAGTGAGAGATAGGACAGTACGCATGCCATACACCAAGGATAAAAGATAATGTGGTTTGGAACGTTGCATCGAGATATGGGGACAAAGAAGATAACATACTCTGGTAAGTGAATAATACATGGATGGTTTGCAAATGCTAAAGAGAAATAAGATATACATCTTATAAGGATGTTTTTAGCATGAGCTATGAGTTACAGGAGGTTGAGGTTGGAAACCAAAGGAATAAGCTCGAAATGTTCTTGATAAAGATGGACTTAGGGCTAAGATGAGATGATAAGTATAATACATGGAGGGGTATGTTACCTAATACCTAAGGATAAGAAGTGGTGATGAATGCTATGGTTGAGATATAGTGCCTAGTTTAGTTGGAAGCTAGAAGAAGTTGAGGTTGTCAGGCCAACCTTAAGTTGGGAAAAAGAGATAAGTTGAACAAGAATGGTTGTTGTTTGGATAGCCAGAAGAATGGTTGTGAACCCCAGATGCACTCCCCTAAAAAGAAAGGTGATGAAACCCTTATTAGAGTGGTGTAGGGTTTCTGAGGAATCAACTTGAGGAATCATGACACGCTGGAGATCATGATTTTAAGATCACCATATACCATGATATTACTGAGATAGTAAGAGATAGTAGCACTTTGGATGCTTAAGATGAAGATACATGTGGCTTGTGGCCATGCATGATAGAAGTGAAGGACGAACACCAGTAACCCGGTGTATCGATGTAGAGGATAAAAGAGTCCCCGAGAGAGAGAGAATGGGAGTTCATTACTATGGATGTTGTGGTAAGACTCCCCTAGACCAAGGAGGGTCGAGGTGCAATATGGGTTATGGTAGATCTCCTTACCTAGATGACATGATAAAGGAAGAGTGTTGTCACGAGACATATTCAGTTGAACTACTTAAGGGAGAAGATGGTTCAACCACACCATGATGCAAGTTCAAAAGTGCTTGTGTTTGACCAAGGTTCACTTCCATGAGGTGGAAGTAGATACATGAAGAGCTCCGTGTTTGTACAGTATATCACCCCATACTAATGGACAGTATGATCCGGACTAGAGGGTCTGATGAGAGCATGTGTCCTCACTTAGGGTGATACGTATAGAGATAGTTCTTAAGATGTGATGTTACCCACCATAGCCTTTATCAGGATGAAAGAAGTTCTATATGGAGGTTGTGTCGGTCACCACTTCATTATGATGATGTTGGTGAAGGAGGCCTCGTGAAGGTCATAAAAGAACCACAGTGTGTGCAGATGAAGTCACTTGATCGTGCAATGGCTGAAAGAGAGAGCCCAAGGGTGACATGAGTCATGAGTTGATGCAAAGCAGACTGACATGCAGTTCACTGTGGGAGAATATGTGATGTGAAAATTTGACCCCTCTAAGCTACAGTTGATAAAGCTGAGTCCCCGATATATGGATCCATTTGAGATGGATTGGTGGAGATGGTTGTGTTTAACCTTACCCATCATGATAAAATGATGTGTTGCATGAGTCCGATCTAGAGCACTATGTGAGGTACCCAAGCCATGTGTTGAGCCCTGAACCTATTCAGCTTTTGAGGCTGGAATGTTCTGAGTCACCTATGAGGGTACGATATACCAAGGTAAGAAAGAACTCAGATGGAAGAAAATGAGATGATGAAACTTCTTGGGAAGCACCATGGAAAGGGTGAAGCCACATAAGAGCCATGATGGACACATGAAAGGCTTATCCTGTTTGTTTGCTTGCTTGATAGAATTTTGAGGGCAAAATTCTCATAAGAGGGGAAGGATGTTACAACCCCAAATTTTGGGTTCCTTTGGTGAGAAATGTAATTTCTCATATTAAAGATATTTGGACAAAAAAATGATATAATTTGTTTTGAATAAAAAGATTTTGTTTATAATAGCCTTGATTATTGTTTTGAGGGCTATTAGGCCCAATAATAAAGAAATGGACAAAAGAATTTCTATTATTGAGAAATGGAGGAAAGAAAAGTATGGAAATCTCTAGAAGGCAAATCCAAAGAGGGATTTCGTGCCTCTTGGATTCCTTGGGTTCCAAGGAGTTCAAAGTTGCATAGAGAATGCAATAAGAAAAGAAAGGATTAATTAAATATTGCCTTATTTAGAAGAAATGAGAGATAATGAAAATATTACAAGAAATATGTGGAAATATGGATAATGAATCCATCTTGGATGAGATTTTGTGTCCACATAGTCATAATGGAAAAAGGAATCAGAATCAAGAAAATAAAAGATTAAAGAAAGAGAAAATGAAAAGTAATCTAGATTACCAAGTGATGAATAATCACCCTATGCATGACAAAACACCTTCCTTAATAATTCTAGTTTTCCTTCGTGAACATTCTTCGAGAAAGGGTTGAGCAATTCTAATATGGGAAGGAGTAGATAATTCTTAACGATTAAGAATACATGAGAATAAGGATAATTTCGATGGATTAATGTGAGGATAATACCTCCCATATCGGTAAACTATCTCACATCAAAGGAAACGTAGACGGGCGGCTCTCTTTCCTTTCGTGTTTTCCAGGACTTGAAAGACCGTGCTGAGACCTATATAAGGGCCCCTTTGGTAAAGGCAAACGGGGTATCTGTCATCGGTAGGCTTAGGGAGTTGTTCCGCTAGCCTTGCTCCCTAATTGTCCATGAACCCCAGGAAAAACGCCAGAATAGCGGCTGCGGATGGCTCTTTGGTTAAGGAGGGACACGATGACCTTCCTCCTCATGTCTTCACCCATGGACGACTCCCATACAAGTCAAAGAAGGCGGCTTTGTCCGCTGCAATGCCTCACCGCACCAGAGGAAAGGAGGAATCGGCTAGCGGCATGAATAGCCAGGGTATAGAGCCGCGGGAGGGAGTGTAAAGGAGGGAGGACACACCCACACCACCAGAAAGATGCTCGGTTGTCATCTCCCTACTGTCACCTTCACGCAGCACCTACAGAAGGTCTGCACTCTCGTTGATTGGTTGCAGACCCAACAGCCTTGCATCTGGTCAACTCGGCCATGGTTCAAGGCCTTGGCGGGCTTGGAAGGGGGCGGGGGAGGTAGGGGAGCCATCCCCGATGACCGACGAGGTTCGGAGAGGGGCGGCGCAGCCGCATCTGCCCTCTACTGCGATGGTCGCGCTAGGGCGCACGCGGGAGGAAGAAGACCAGGCCATTGGACATTTATGCCCCTCCGCGGGCTGGAGATCCTTTAACTTAACCAAGGGCAAAGACGTACTTCCGTTATATTTTCCAAATCGAGTGCTTTGCATGGATGCAGCGACGTGGCGCAATCTGATTGGCCCAAAGTAAGTAAACTTGCAAATTTCATATCTAATAGATCGTAGCTTGGATAAATACAAATAATATATGTATTTTGCTCAGAAAAATGAGAGGAATCTATTAAAAATATATTTGAAGCTTAATTATAATTGCAATTTGAAAAGTAATGAAAGTTATTAACTTTAATGTAAAGATAATTAAGAAACCCTACTTTGATATGATTAATGTGATTAGTAGGGTTTAATTGATTATTAAAGTCGATATTAGCCTGTTAATGATGAAAAGGATGAACTTTGCATATAATTAGTTATATTAGAGTTTCTTGTGCATAAATATGTTTTAATGGGCCTTGAAACCCTAATGTTGACTAATTCGACTATTAATGGCTGTAATTGATTAATTTCATAATTAAAATTGGAATATGATAAGTCTAAGTTATTTCGAGCATTAAAGTTCTTAATTGATGGATAAATACCCTAAATGAAGTAATTAGGGTTTTCTCATGAATAAAAAGGTGGATTAATGGCAAATCGAGTTCTTATGTGATTTGGACTGTAATGAACTATGAATTGATGATAAATGCATATAATGATCTTATTATGGATTAAAAGGATAAAAATAGTAGCTTTAATAAAAAGAGGCTTAATGAGCTTAATTAATGGTTAAATATGCTTTTAATCCAGAATTGAGGAATAGATGTGGAAATAATTAGTGTTTGTGATCAATTTTGTTAAATTAAGGTTTAAAATAATAAAAGATGAAGGGAAACCCTAATTGCAATGGAAACCCTAAAAGTGGACTAGAAACCCTAAGAAGCGAGCTAGATTTAATAGATCTTAATGACACGAGTAATAAAAGGAAATTGTATATTTGTTTTAGGATCTTATTGAATGCTTGCTTGCTCATTGTTGTTTGGACTATTCTTGCACCTGAATCTACATGTACAGGTATGTGGTTACGCTTAAGACTACCCAAATTAGTTTTCCGAGATTGTATCGATGTTTCCATCGTGGCTTGAATTAAACTGTTGGATGTATTTAATTCATGAAAAGTATAATGTGAATATGACTATCACATAAGAAATATGCCTACTAGCTTAGATCCTAGTCCCCTCTATAGCTTTATAGATTGACCTAGTAAATGGCTACCAATGAGGGTAGGTCCTTCAGGTCATTAAATGACTTAGTAAATGGCTACCAATGGGGTAGGTCCATCAAGTCATCATGAGTCAGGGATTGGTCTACCTTTGGGTAGGACCATGCGACTCCATAACCCTAGGTATTGGCTACCTGTATGGTAGGGCCATGGGGGTAAGGATCTACCATATGAGAGAGGTGGTATCCATATCCACTGCAGGGACGTTACAGAGAAAGGGGATAGGCAAGGATTGAGTAGTATTGCTTAAAACGTAATCTTGGTTGTTAAATGATATTTGGTTGATTACATTGTTAACATAGTTGCACAACTATTGTTTCCCCCACATACCAGTTTTGGCTGACCGACGTTTTGTTTGTCGGCATTTTAGGTACAAATGAAAGAACAAATAGTAAAGTGACATATGTGGAATTGAATGAGAAATAACATGTACAGGAGGATTAGTTAGATTAACATCTTCATGGATAGAAGTTTAGAAATCCCAGTTTTTCCAAGGTAAGAAAAGTTTTATTTTATACCTATTTTCAGTTTAGTTGGTAAAGTTTATTAATTATTACTTATTATTTGTCGAACCTTTGATCCTGTTAATTGAATAATGGCTCTGATCTTCAGGTCTCCCTTAATTGGGGGTTACCGGGAGGCGGGGTCGTTACAGCGGGGATCAATGAAAAATACTAATCATAAATAGGAATTGAACATGAGAGCAATTAGATTAGCCATCTCATAAGTTATAATTAAGGGTGCTACTATTTCTTCATAATTTGTCGTGATGGCAAGAGAACCCATGGTCAAATATGCTTCCGGATGTGTTGTTCATAGGATAGAAATTCTTTTAATTATTAAATAAGCATAATGGCCATGTTTATTAGCATTAGTTACCTAGGGTTATGAGGATGACCCCACGTCTTCTCCTTGTAACGCCGTCAGCATCAGGCGTTACAGAAGCAAGGCGGTCTCTCAACACCCCGCCTCACCACCAAGAGAACTGAAAACTAGTTACTCTCTCACCCCTCTCTCTTTCATAAACCTTGTACCTCCACCCTCCATGTAATTCCAGGTAGGGTTGGTCGTTACTGAGCTCTTGAAGACTACTCATCACCCCCTCGCATCATCAACACCATGCAACCCTAGCAACACCACCACATAAAGCCCCGACCCCTGCCCGACTGTCTCTACCAGGCCATCGACCCATAGTCCTCCCCAGATTGCAGCCTCACGCTACAGCCGTGGCTTCTTCTTCTTCAGCCCACTAGACTCCCATGCCCCGGCGACTGTCGCCTGTAACTCAGAGTTTTAGATCCAACCATCAACGGCCTGTAGGTTTCCCTCTTCAGCCACCATTACACGCCCAAAAACCAAGACGACAAGGAACGCCGCCACCCATCTATCATCATGGCATCCTGCAATGCTGCCACCACTTGGATCCCATTGATCTCTTCATCTGCCTCGGCTCCCTGCTAAACCGACACTGCCACCTATAGTACCCAGGCATCCCCTCTAGATTTCATATTGTCTCCTCCACATGCGTCGCTCCTTCCTCCCTGAGGCAACCGCAAGCAACAACACACGTGTCTCAGATGTTCAGATGAACTCTCCATCACTGAAGCTTTAGATCCACCATCCATGACCACCCGACGCCACCCATCTACTGCCACAACCATTGACACCTTGGCAGCATGGCGACCGCTAACCTTGTCCCTCAGATCTCATCCACCTACTCTGAATGCCTCCATTGAAACACCATATACAACAGCAGGTCAACACCGCCTCCATCAACCTACAGACACCCCCACGTGCCTTGCCATCAGTTCCCACCTCCTCGCCATATGCCAAGCGCAGCTTTCACCACCACCATACTCAAACCATGGGGTGCCCCAACACCTCCCTCTAGTCCTGTTGCATTGTCAAGTCAGTATTAGGTCTCGCCAACAGCCAGACATTGCCACGCCGTCTCCAACCCAGCCACCTACAATGTCAGCGCAACATGCAACAACAGCGCCCTGCCTCACCACCAACAACAATGCCCCACCATGGACACCTCATTTTCTCCTGCATCCAAACCTCAACCAGTTCTTTGACCCTTGTTTTCCATTGTTGGCACCTTTCCTGGTGAGAATATACACTTTACTTGTGATGCCCAACCTGCAGTTGACCCTGCTAACACTTGCACATAGGGCAAGTTATGGCTATGAATATGCTGAAAGAACAACCCCTAGGGCCCCGATGGCTTTCGACATTGAGGCGGTAGTCTGCTCAAGCCACTAGACATGGTGTAGATCTCAACTCCAGGAATGAACGTCCATGCATGGAAGTAAGGACCCATCAATGACTAGATGGAGGCTGATTGAATGGGATCAGTTGCCTCTCATAGGCAACTCTAATACTATTGCTTTTATATGTATACATTTCTGCTAAGCATTGGTTAACAAACATACCTATAGTAATAATCTATAACTAACTATTGCATCAACTAACAAAAATTAGACAATTGGACCTATGGATTACCTAGCAGTGTATATATATATATATATATATATATATATATATATATATATATATATATATATATATATATATACATATATATATATATATATATATATATATATGTGTGTGTGTGTGTTGATAAGATAATAAGATATAAAGTAGTAATTTCGACCATTATGAGTTATCTATCCTTGTGATAAATCCAACCCTTGAAACTATGAATACTAATAGTTACACTTGGATATAATATTTGGAATTATGAATTACTTCATCTTAGATCAAAATTCCAATTGAAACATAGAGGATAATATTTAGGAGAAACCATGTAATTTTATAAAACCTCATATTTTCTCATAACTCCTATGATGACACATTTTAGTTTTTCATGGAACTTATTCATCTTTTCATTCACATATTAGTAATTATGTTCATATACATGTTTGAGACCTAGTTATTTATATATGAGTATTTTGGTGTTCTCTTAGTTATAAATGAAACCACTAGTTATCTTAACATAAAGGAACAATATGGAATTATGTAATGCCTAAGATATATTACAACTTGTATACTTATAAGAAATTAAGATCAAGGTACTAGCATATGAATAGTATGTATAGAGTTATGAGGAATTAAACCCTAAATATCCCTAGTAAGTTATATTAGTAAATAGACATACATGGTCCTAGTGACTAAATGTAGTTGTAATATATATGAGAAACAAAATGATATTTTAGATCTAACATAGAGACAACACGATAAAACAACTAAGTATGTAACATCAGATATATATAGCCTAGTTGGGAATCTAATATTGATAACCATAGAGAAAAATATGATAAATATAGCCCTAACTTGGAAAGGAAACACTAAATAGAAAAGATTGAACAAGTAATTGGTTCCATGCCAAATGATAATAAGATTGCACAACACTTTGTAGATCTCTTGCTCTTGGAGCCATTCTTGGTGATTATTCAACCTATGAAGACTTGAATAAATTAAGGTACTAGATTCTCTATTTTTGTATTGAGTTATTAATTTTCCTCTTGAATTCCATGTACATTGTTTAGTGGTGAACCCTAAAATTTTATAAGCCTTTCCTTCCTCTTTAAAAGTTCACCACCTCATATTGACTACTGTTTGATTGCATTGAATATTATAATAGCACTTGGCTTGATCTATTTAGAGTTTTGACTCCCTAGACTTTGGTCCCTTTGGGCTTTGGCTCCTTAGAGCTTTGGCTCACTTGAAGTAGGGTACGTCCCGCCGCCCTCTGCACAGGTGTAATGGATTAGTTGTCCCCCAGTCGACTGGTTAACATAGTAATTAGGCTCAATGTTGTTCTTTCATAGATGATTGAACATAAGGCATTATTGCCCTTGAAGGAAATGATATGATAGTGCTCAACCTTAATATTCAAAAGTTGATCATTGCAAATATTTTGATAATTTGGTATCTTGAACTATTTTGAATAGCCTTGTAAATTTTAATCTTATATTGTTATTCTTGATTTGGAAAATTTAGTCCACAAAATGTTCCTTACGCAGATTTTATATTACCTTGATTTATACTTAGAACCTATATTTTTCAAATAACTTGATATAAGAATTTAGTACTAGCTTTGCTGACCCTTTGTTTCCCTTCAATGGGGTCCATGTGTGGTTTCGTTCCCTTTGGGAACTCATGGGCAGGTGATAGATGGAAGAGTTTGAAGAGACATGCACTGGGTAGTCCTCCGTTGAAGACTAGATAGGAATGAATTTTATTTCTTAAACGTGTAATCATATTTGTAAGCTTATGTGACTTTGATGTACAAGAATGAATGTAACAAAGATTGTTTATATCTTGATATTACTTTGTAAATATTCAACTGTAAAGATCGAGTCTTTACAAGATGATATCAGAGCCATAAATGGTCGACACTCATGCATGTCTTGTAGAAAATTAGGGTTAAGTAGGAGCACCAATGGAGTAGTGAGGACTTAGAAAAATAGTTGACTATAAATCCTAGTATAGTTGGCCTATTATACTTAGACTAGAAATTCATCTAGACTCATCTCAATACCTTTTAAACTCCCCTAGGCATAGATTTACTTGAGCTATTGTGAAGGAAAATTGTAATTGAGCCTTTTAGAACATTTAAAATCACCATCCTAGGTATACCAATGGGTTTAGTACCATGATGTTCTATTTAGGTTTTGACGCACATTAGTAATCACATATATGGATATAGAATAAAAATTATTCTAAACCCTAAAGGGTAAGATTCACTATCACATTTGATAATTTTCATTTGGAACCTTATAACATATCTAAGAGTTATTTGAAATTGTGACCTAATACATGTTTGAAAAAATAATAATGATATGATATTTATAAAAAAAATGTTGACCATAGTAATTATAGTTTGGTCTACCATTTTGTAGTGTAGCAAGAAAAAAATGTGAGAATAATAGTTGATGCCTATTAATTTGAATTGCATACATTCATATAAGAACATAATGTTAAAATTCTTATCTGGACCTATCATCACTATGTGCTCACCTTAGTAGAAGATATACATTCCAAGGGTAATCCGATCACGAATCAGTTTAGTAACTATATTGAGGTGGTAAGAGATTTGATTGGCCACCCTAACTAAGGCATAGGCTAGTCTAAAGAGAATTAGTATCATGTGCATTAATTTAGGATGACATTTGTACAAAAAGGAGTATCATGATAGAAAATTTGACTCTGGAAGGAATATGGTTGTCAAGAAGGATAGGATTTCAGGGATGCAATCTCTTTGAAAGGTGGTAGTGTTGTAACATACTCAAATTTAGCTATTATTTTTATGTTGAGCTATTTTTCCCCTAAGTTGAATTTATTTACAATATTGCCCTTCAATCCAAAATTCAATTACTTATTTTGACTTAAATTATCATGACCTTTGATACAAAAATGTCCTCAATTGTATTTCCTTGTGTCTAAATGTACCAAGGCGGTCTCTCAACGCCCCGCCTCACCAACAAGAGAATCGAAAACTAGTTACTCTCTCACCCCTCTCTCTTTTGTAAACCCTAGACCTCCACCCTCCATGTAACGCGAGGTAGGGTTGGCAGTTACTAAGCTCTTTATGACTACTCGTCACCCCCTCGCATCATCAACACCCTACATGTTATAACCTCAAATTTCTGAAAATATAATGTAAAAGGCTTTTCTCTTTTAATGACTAAATGAGATCTTTTTCTTTGAATTGTGATTATTTTCGTGTGAGATGGCTTTGATTGTTTGATTGTGGGCCTTGGAGGCCATTAAGCCCAATTGAAAAGAAAAAGGAATTAACAAAGAAAAGAAATTGACTGAAAAAAGGGAAATATGAGAAACTGATAATTAAAAGAAGATAATGCTAAACTAATATTCCCCAATATGGGAATTTGTTCCTTTAGGTTTCCTTGAGGTCCGAGGGACCCAAATTAATGAGATAAAGGCAAAAGAAATAAGAATATGAATTAATTGGGAGTATTTAATATGAAAACTTGGGAGAGAAGAAATCCTTTTTCATATATTGCTTTTGCTTCCCAATTTTCGTACAAAGATAGAGAATATTAAAAGGAACTTTCCTTTAAAATTTGAGACCAATCAGAGTTATGGATTGAGAGATATTAATTTTGCAAGATATGGCCAATTTGGGAATTTTCCTGAATTAAATAAAAAAGGATTTTGCTTTCCTTAGAACGCGAGCAATCCAGCCCGTTGGATCTTGATCCAACGGCGATCGCTCATCGTCTAAGTCCCGTTGGGACTGGGACTCTGGCTTTTACAGGTTGTTTTTGCAACCCTTTTTTTTCTCACGATCTGATGATCATGCCAGCTGGATGATGGTTCCAATGAACTCAGGAGATGGAATCGCGAAGATTCCATCCTAATATCTCTGGGTTTCATTGCTAAATGAGGAAACACCCAACTGGGCAGGTCCCCGGGAGGGCGATTGAGGGGACCAGCATCCCTAAAAGCTATACAAAGCTCTACGGCAGAGTTCCGGGAACTTGCTCGTGGCTTCAATTGCACCAAAGGACTTGACCTTGACCCTCATCGACATCGCAAGCCCTGTCGGAGTCCGGCGAGTTGGGGGCGACGTCGGCGTGTGATCAGCAAGGAATTGGACCTCTAGTTGACTTCGGCCGAGGGAGATGAAGCTCCATGTGCAATCGGATCGCTCACAGGCGGACTAGGGCTCGAAGTCAACCCTCGAGTTGACTGCGTGGATCCACTGCTCGCGCGAGGACGAGGAAGAAGACGAAGGGGTAAATTACTCAATTGCCCTCCGCATCCCCTTAAACCGGTAAGGACACTCCTGTCCTTTTCCTATTTTGAGCGATGTTTAGCGGAGCGCGCGATCATGGCCGCTGGATCCTGAGTGGACCACCGGACCATTGATCGTGCGGTCCGCGTTTTTCCTAAATTAGTTAATAATTGGATAAAAATGATTTTTCTTAGAAAAATTATAACTGGAGCTAGGAAGCTCGGATGGAAAAACTCAATACATGAAAAATGATCAGAAAAATATGAGGGATTTAATAAAAATAGTTTGAGACCTTGAATCTGACTCGTTTTGTAAAAGTATATTTCTAGAATAAGAAAAAGAGTTAATTTGTGGATAAAAACCCTAATTGTTGATAAAAAGGGTAATTAGTCTTGCAATTAAGATAATTCGAAAATGGTTAACTTATTTTCTGTTTTAGATAATTATTAACCTGTTTTGATGATAGAATTACAAGTTTAGGGTTTTGTGACTCCATATGTGGATTAAAGGTTGGAAACCCTAATTTAGAAAAAGAAATGATAAAGTAATTCGAAATTAGGGTTTAATGGACTAAGTCTGATCTTAGGAATCTTAATGGATGATTCAGCAAGAAAATTAGGGTTTGATGTATAATTTGATAAAAGTAAGGTAAAGGCAATAAAAAGGATTAAAACCCTAATTATGGTCAAAACTCTAAAAAGGACAAATAACCTAGGAAACCCTTAGAATTATTGAATCATAGTGACATGATTAATAATAGAGGAACTAAATGCCTTTTTCAGGAGATTGTGTGTGTGCTTGCTTGATTTTCTGGTTGATTAAGTTAATTCTGCATTCAAGTCTTCATTAATAGGTATGTGGTTAATTATGAATAACTGCTTTAGTTTCCCGAGAGATTCCCGGATGTTTAATCGCATTGAATGCAACTAAACTGTTTAGATGTTCATATTGCAATTATAAAGTGACTATGACTATCACCATTTAATATAAATGTGTAAATCCTGCACCTACATGCCACCCTGATGGAAGATGCCATAAAGGTCAGGCCTAGGAGGGTAGATAAATGGGCCCCATGAGAGGTGACCCTAAACACCAAGCTCGGGAATGAGAAGGTGATTGATGAGGCAAGACTAAGGAGCACCATGAGAGGTGACTCCCAGGCACCAAGCTCGGGATTGAGAAGGTGGCCTTAAGTCAAATCCAGGGTTAGGGCAAAAGTGGTGGGGATTGTCACATGGAACATGTAAATTGACTTGTTAATTACCTTGATTGCAATACTTAAATTGTTAGACTTAATTGTGAAATTTGGTTGCCCCCACATACCAGCAATTGTTGATCGATGTTTTGTTTGTCGGCGTTTTAGGTAATATCCAGAAAATCACAAACAGTAAAGTGGCACATCGTGAAATTAAGAAATAAAGTGCAAGGAGGATTAGATAGAATATTTCAAGCTGTGGATAGTTAGATTTCCCAGTTTTATAAAGGTAAGTAAAATTTTTAATTTTTGTACCCAATTCCAGTTTAGTTAGTAGAATTTTATAATTATTGTTGGTTATATGTTGAACCTTTGATCCTGTAAATTGGTTAATGGCTCTGACCTCCGGGTCTCCCTTAATTGGGGGTTACCGGGAGGTGGGGTCATTACACTACAACCCTAGCAGAACTACCACATAAAGCCCCAACCCCTACCCGACTGTCTCTACCAGGCCACTGGCCCCTAGTCCTCCCCAGATCGCAGCCTCACACTACAGTTGTGGCTTCTTCTCCTTCAGCCCACTAGACTCCCTGCCCCAACGACTGTCGCCTGCAACTCAGAGTTTTAGATCCAACCATCACCGACCTATAGGTTTCCCTCTTCAGCCACCATTGCACTCCCAACAACCAAGACGGCAAGGAACGTTGCCACCCATCTGTCATCGCGGCAACCTGTAATGCCGCCACCACTTGGATCCCATCGACCTCTTCATCCGCCTCAGCTCCCTGCTAAATCAACACTGCCACCTATAATACCGAGGAATCCCCTCCAAATTGCATATCTGTCTCCTCCACATGCATCACTCCTTCCTCCCTGAGGCAACCGCAAACAACAGCACCCATGTCTCATATTTGCAGATGAACTCGCCATCACTGAAGCTTTCGATCCACCAGCCATGAACGCCTGACGCCACCCATCTACTTCCGCACCCATTAATGCCTTAGCAGCATGGCCACTGCCAACCTCGTCCCTTAGATCTCATCCACCTACTATGAATGACTCCATTGAAACACCATATACAACAGTAGGTCAACACCGCCTCCATCAACCTACAGACACCCCCACGTGCCTTTCCATCAGTTCCCGCCTCCTCACCATATACCAAGCGTCGTTGTAACCACCACCATACTCAGACCATGGGGCGCCCCTACGCCTCCCTATGGTCCCATTGCATTGTCAAGTCAGTATTAGGTCTCGCCAGTAGCCAGAGATTTCCACGCCGTCTCCAACCCAGCCACATGCAATGTCAGCGCAACCTACAACAGCAACGCCCTACCTCACCACCAACAGCAATGCCCTGCCACGGACACCTCATTTTCTCCTACATCCAAACCTCGACCAGTTCTTTGACCCCTCTTTTCCATCTCCGACACCTTTCCTGGCAAGAATATACACTTTACTTGTGATGCCCAACCTGCAGTTGACCTTGTTAACACTTGCACATAGGGCAAGTTATGGCTACGAATCTGCTAACAGAACAACCCCTAGGGCCCCGATGGCTTTCTTGTGACATTGAGGCGGTAGTCTACTCAAGCCACTAGACATGGTGTAGATCTCAACTCCAGGAATGAACGTCCATGCATGGTAGTAAGGACCGATCAATGACTCGATGGAGGCTGATTAGATGGGATCAGTTGCCTCTCATAGGTAACTCTAATACTATTGCTTTTATATGTATACATTTCTGCTAAGCATTGGTTAACAAACATACCTATAGTAATAATTTATAACTAACTATTACATCAACTAACAAAAATTAGACAATTGGACCTATGGATTACCTAGCAGTGTGTGTGTGTGTGTGTATGTGTGTGTGTGTGTGTTGATAAGCTAATAAGATATAAAGTAGTAATTTCGACCATTATGAGTGATATATCCTTGCGATATATCCAACCCTTGAAACTATGAATACTAATAGTTACACTTGGATATAATATTTGGAATTATGAATTACTTCATCTTAGATCAAAATTCCAATTGAAACATAGAGGATAATATTTAGGAGAAACCATGTAATTTTATAAAACCTCATATTTTCTCATAACTCCTATGATGACACATTTTAGTTTTACATGGAACTTATTCATCTTTTCATTCACATATTAGTAATTGTACATGTTTGAGACCTAGTTATTTATATATGAGTATTTTGGTGTTCTCTTAGTTATAAATGAAACCACTAGTTATCTTATCATGAAGGAACAATATGGAATTATGTAATGCCTAAGATATAATACAACTTGTATACATATATGAAATTAAGAGCAAGGTACTAGCATATGAATAGTATGTATAGAGGTATGTGGAATTAAACCCTAAATATCCCTAGTAAGGTATATTAGTAAATAGACATACATGATCCTAGTGACTAAATGTAGTTGTAATATATATGAGAAACATAATGATATATTAGATCTAACATAGAGGCAACATGATAAAACTACTAAGTATGTAACATTGGATATATATATATATAACCTAGTTGGGAATCTAATATTGATAACCATAGAGAAAAATATGATAAATATAGCCCTAACTTGGAAAGGAAACACTAAATAGAAAAGATTGAAAAAGTAATTGGTTCCATGCCAAATGATAACAAGATTGTACAACACTTTGTAGATCTCTTGCTCTTGGAGCCATTCTTGGTGATTATTCAACCTATGAAGACTTGAATAAATTAAGGTACTAGATTCTCTATTTTTGTATTTTTCCTCTTGAATTGTATGTACATTGTTTAGTGGTGAACCCTAATATTTTATAAGCCTTTCCTGCCTCTTTGAAAGTCCACCACCTCATATTGATTACTATTTGATTGCATTGAATATTATAATAGCACTTGACTTGATCTATTTGGAGTTTTGACTCCCTGGACTTTGGTCCCTTTGGGCTTTGTCCCCTTAGAGATTTGGCTCACTTGAGGTAGGGTACGTCCCACCGCCCTGTGCATAGGTGTAATGGATTAGTTGTCCCCCAGTCGACTGGTTAACATAGTAATTAGGATCAATGTTGTTCTTTCATAGATGATTGAACATAAGGCATTGTTTCCCTTGGAGGAAATGATATAATAGTGCTCAACCTTAATATTAAAAAGTTGATCATTGCAAATATTTTGATAATTTGGTATCTTGAACTATTTTGAATAGCCTTGTAAAATTTGATCTTATATTCTTATTCTTGATTTGGCAAATTTAGTCCACACAATATTCCTTACCTAGATTTGATATTACCTTGATTTATACTTAGAACCTATATTTTGCAAATAGCTTGATATAAGAATTTAGTACCAGCTTTGTTGACCCTTTGTTTCCCTTCAATGGGGTCCATGTGTGGTTTCGTTCCCTTTGGGAACTCATGGGCAGGTGATAGATGGAAGAGTTTGAAGAGACATGCACTGGGTAGTCCTCCATTGAAGACTAGATAGGAATGAATTTTATTTCTTAAATTTGTAATCATATTTGTAATCTTCTGTGACTTTGATGTACAAGCATAAATGTAACAAAGATTGTTTATGTTTTGATATTAGTTTGTAAATATTCGACCGTAAAGATCGAGTCTTTATAGGGAAGATTCTGACATTGTCATGGTGAAGAAGATGGTCGCAGCTCGGTGGAGAAATAGTCTTCTACACGATGGAGGGACAAATTTGGGTGAGGAGGAGAAGAACACCAAGACAGCCGAGGAAGGTCTTTTATCTCTTCCTTCCTTCTCTTCTCATGCTCTTGCTCGCAGGAGATGGAGCGGTAGTTGGCTGACGAATGAAGGTGCTATAGATCTGAAATCCCACCACTTTCATGGGTAGGAGATAGATCTTGATGGAGCAGAGATGGTGGATTAGATAGGACACCACAGAGGTAGTCTTTGGCAGAAGAGATCGTCTTCCTAGGTTGGGCATAGAGAGGCAGCCTATCGGTGTCATGGAGAAGAAGAGATGCCACAAGTGGATGGGGAGGTCGTCTATTTATAGGTTTAGATCACCGACTTAGTGCCACAGTCGAGGTCAGCACCGACTTAACTTTGTGATTGAGGTCAGCACTGACTTAACTTTGCGTTCGAGGTATTGGACACGATCGGATCTAGGTCGCGGTCGAGGCACTAACCCGGTCGTAGTCGCGCTCGAGCTGGTGTCTGTGGTCGAGGTGTTTTGTCTTGGTTGAAGTGTCATATGGCATCACGGTCACAGCCCTTCTTTTCTTGTCCACGGTTGCGACATCATGTTCTTTCCCACAGTCACGACATTCTCTTCATAGTTGTGTTCGAGGCACTGGCTGTGGTCACGGAATCACCTTCTTGGCTGCGGTCACGGCATTATGGAATGAACCCACCCTCGTGGGGGTGGGGGCTATTGCTATGGTTCGATGGTCCTGCACTGATGAATCCTCTAACTGATGAGGATGCTTTCTGATGAAGAAACTGCCCATCGAAAAAAGGATCCAAATTATTGAAAGTTTCTTGGGCCCGCTAGTCGGTTAGCGGGACCACCACATTCTATACTGGTGCACATAGTGCAATGCTTAATCATGCAATGGAGACAAATGGATTTGATCAAAACTCTGAATAATCATGTAAAATTGAGGAAAATCGTATATGAGCACATTCAGGGGGCATATAAGAGCTTTCAGTGCAAAACTGGGCCAAAATGGTGACTAAAACTAAGATGAATATGCATTCATCAAAACACCTCAAACTTAAACATTGCATGTCCTCGAGTAACACAAAACCTGAAACAGTCGCCAAAATGGAACACTTTCAACTCTTGTGATTGCCTCATCTTCACATCATGTTTATTTCTTTTCTGCTTTGTATGGCTGAGCAATCTCAACTTCTTGACACGATTGAACACATCTTACAATATCTTCGTTCCCAAGTTCATTTCACAAAATCACTTCCTCCCTACTTTCTCCAACATCAAGCATGTCTAACACCTTCGTAGGAGTCCAGATATACCCACATAACAACAAGTGTGCATCTGATCTGACACTGGTGTTTTTCAAAAGAGCGGTAAAAAGAGGCATTCATTGTTCCTGTAGGTGGAAAAGGGAGTGAAGGGGGGTATGGAAGGGAGTAATAGATATCTCCTCTATTCGACTCGAGATTTTTATTATATGTTTGCAATTATATTGATTGCAACTTTTATTTTCTTTTTTTATGTAAATCTCTCCTCTATTCGACTCGAGATTGCATTTTTTGTGTGTGCACATTGGCATCTTTTCTTTTTTATTTTGGTGATACACCCTTATTAAATAGAGAGGGGTATGGAAAAAGTGAATAAAGAGGGGGATGGTGTGCCACCCTGGACTTAGGGTTTGGCACTACTTTTATGGATTTCTATTTCTTTTGTATGTATGGAGGGGTATGAAGATGTAAAAGAAGATTAGATGAGAGTTCAGATCATAATGCAACTTGATTTACAATTCAGTACATCGAGTTGTTCTCCTTATCATATTATGCTCAAATAATGACTTAATGGGGATCCAGTGGAGATTTCATGCTATTGTTCCACTAGTCAATTAGGAAGCATGATGTGTTTGATCCCTCTTAGTTCGATGGATACTTGCCATTTTACTAAAGAATCATGATGTTAGGATTCATAAGCTTCACATTGTGATTTCTAACCATTGGCTAGTTTCAAAAATTATCCTTCATGAGGCTTTGCTTTGAATAAGGAGGGTATAATGATTCAAAATTGCATGGAAAAAGAACTAGCCGGCTAGGTAAAGGCTTTGATTGAAATAAAAGCATCAAAACTTCATCAAGTTTCTATACAAAACTACTTTGAAAACTTAAAATTTTGAAAATTTTGATCAAAATTGCAACGATGGGATCTTAAGTCTAAAACAAATAGGTGTGGGTGGAAAGTAAAGTACATACTACCCACCCTCCACCCCGAACTTAGAAATTTGTTCATCTCGAACAAACTTTAAATCTGAGATGGAGGGGAAAAACCGTGTTGGTTGGACCACCAGATGTGGTTGTGTTCCTTTCAGCAACGTCTCCTCCATCTGAAATCTCAAAATTGAAAACTATCAGAACTTAAGATTGCATCTTGGGATGTGATGTCTACTGAGTGCAAAATTTTCTAATTCAAAACTAAAAGTAAAAGCTAAGGTAAGGATCGGGTTGCCTCCCGACAAGTGCTTTTGTTTTATGTCATTGGCTCGACATGCTTCTTTCAATTTTTTAGTCGATATGCTGGTTTGGAAAGATACAGTGATGCTTCAATGCTCATGTCAGCTGTGGTGAAATATCTCTTCAGGCATTGGCCATTTGCCACAAACTCTCCTAACTTTTCACTCCATAAAACAAAATCACCATGTGGGTAGATGCTCTTGACAATGTACGGTCCAGACCAATGAGAACGGAGTTTTCCTGGGAACAATCTCAGTATTGAGTTAAACAGTAGAACTTGGTGTCCCACTTGTATGTCTATCCTCTTAAGATGACCATCATGCCATAGTTGTGTGCGTTCTTTATAGATTCTTGCATTCTCATAGGCAGTTATTCAGAGTTCTTCTAGCTCCTAAAGTTGCAGAATCCTAGCTTGGCTAGCTTTCTTCATGTCAAAATTCTATTGTTTGATTTCCCACCAAGCTTTGTGTTCAAGTTCTATGGGCTGGTGACATTATTTTCCATAGATTATTCTAAAGGGTGTTGTTCCAAGAGGAGTCTTGAAAGCAGTTCTTTAGGCCCACAATGCGTCATTGATTTTTACTGACCAATCCTTTAGGTTGTGACCTACTGTATTTTCCAGTATAGCTTTGAGTTTATGGTTTGATACCTCTACCTATCCACTCATTTGTGGGTGGTAGGGGAAGCTACCTTGCGAGTCACACCATATTTTCTCAATAGTGCTTCAAAACTTCTTTCTAAAAAATGAGAACCCCTGTTGGATATCACAGTGCGTGGAACTCCAAAATGGGGAACAATGATATCTCTAAACATTTTGATGACTGGTTTCAAATCTCTAGTGATATTTAATATGGCATCTACCCATTTAGAGACATAATCCACCACGACTAGAATGTAGCAAAATCCATATGAGGATGGGAATGGGCCCATGTAGTCCACTCCCCAAACGTCAAAAATCTCAACTTCTTGCCAAAGCTTAAGGGGCATCTCATCTCTTTTTGTAATGTTACCCACACTCTGGCATTTGTCACAAGACAAGACAAAGTTGTAGGCATCCTTGGATATCATTGGCCAAAAGAAGCCACATTGTAGAACTTTCAAAGCAGCCTTCTTAGAACTCATATGGCCTCCAACGGGGCCTGAATGGCATTGCTCTACAACAAGATGAGCTTCTTCCTCAGTGATACAACATCTATAAATACCATCGGTACAGAGCTTGAAGAGGTACGACTCACCCCAATGATATTGCTTCACATCATGCATGAATTTCTTTAGTGAAATTCCAGTGCATTCAGGATGGATGGCACCGACAGCAAGGTAGTTCACATAGTCTGTGTACTAAGGGATAACTTCTGAAGCTATTGTGAGTTGGTCATCTGGAAGAGAGTCATTAATTGGGATCTTTTCAGTGTCCAGGGTGTGGACTCAAGTGGTCTGCCACAACATTCTTCATGCCTTTCTTATCTCTTATCTCAAGATCAAATTCTTGGAAGAGGAGAATCCATCTGATTAGCCCAGGTTTTGCAACTTTCTTTGCTAGGAGGTAACGAATTGCAGCATGATTAGTGTAGACGATGACCTTCAAACTGATGAAGTAGGATCTAAACTTGTCAAAGGTATACACAACTACTAAAAGTTCCTTCTCAGTATTTGCATAGTTCCTTTAAGTTTCATCAAGGGTCTTAGATGCATAGTAGATGGCATGATGTTTCTTTTCTTGATACATTCTTCGTCAAAGTGGAAATCAGTATCCTTCAGTAATAAATTTGTCATAGGCTTGGTTATCTTGGAGAAATCCTTTATAAACCTTCTATAAAAGCATTCATGACCAAGAAATGCGCAGACCTCTCTTACATTAGTCAGGAGACTGAGTTTATAAATCACTTTGATTTTTGCCTTATCTACTTCAATCCCTCGATTGCTGACCCTATAGCCAAGGACAATGCCTTCTTTTACCATAAAATGAGACTTCTCCCAATTTAGCACTAGATGTGCTTCTTCGCATCGTTTGAGGATCAGAGAGAGGTGCTTCAGGAATGAGTCATATGAATCTCCATAAATAGAGAAATCATCCATGAAAACTACCATAATGATTTCAGTGAGTCCAGTGAATACGGCTGCCATGAAACCCAAGAAAGTCACAGGCATATTACAAAGTCTGAAAGGCATCCTTCTAAAGGCATATGTTCCAAAGGGGCAAGTGAATGTTGTCTTCTTTTGGTCATATGGATGTATGGGAATTTGATAGAATCTAGAGTAACCATCGAGATAGCAAAAATATTCTTGGTGAGCCAATCGCTATAGGACTTGGTCTAGGAAAGGCATCGAGAAATGATCTTTACATGTGGCCTAGTTCAATTTCCTATAATTGATACACATCCTCCAACCAGTGGTTGTTCGAGTGGGGAGGATTTTGTTATTTTTGTTTCGTATCACGGTAGTTCCACCTTTCTTTGGGACAACATGTACAGGACTCAACCATGGCGAGTCAGATATAGGATGATAGATGATTCCATTATTGAGCAATTTGATGACTTCAAGGCAGACTACTTCTTTCATATTAGAATTCAGCTTCCATTAATGTTCGACAGTCAGCTTGTGGTCTTCCACTGTGGGGATCCTATGCATACAAAGTACTTGACTAACCCCGGCGAGGTCACTCATTTTTTAGACGAGGGTCTTTCTTCTTTCTCTTAATTCTGTGAGGAGTTTATCTTCTTGTTAGGATGTTAGGTCAGAATTTATGATAACTGGGCAGACCTTGAGATCATCCAGAAACATGTACTTCAGTCCCTCAGGTAGGGGATTCATTTTGGGGGCCTCTGGTTTCTTGCATAGGTCTTCATTTACGTTCACAACCTTGACTTCCTCAAATTTAGCTTCAGGAACTTCTTCTGCAGAATTGAGGTGAAGAACATAATTCTTTACTTATTCGTCAATGGAATTATCAGTAGATGGGTTAGTTAGATCCACTTCTAAAGGATCGTCTGATTCATGATTCTCTTACATAAGGAGTGACATTTTCTCTATGCAATCAATCAAATAGACTTCTTCTTGCATGCTTGGTCTTCGCATACTTTCAAAAACTCTAAACTCGAGTATTTCTTTTCCCAGTATGAAGAGCAAGATTCCTGCTTCAACATCATCAAGGCTCTCACAGTGGCGAGGACAGGACGGATAAATATAATAGGCTATCTAGAGTCATCTTTTTTGTCCATGATTACAAAGTCACATGGAACATAAGAGTCTTTGCCTACCTTGACTGGGACATCCTCAATGATTCCCAAAGGGAGAGTCATAGAATTGTCTGCAAGTTGTATGGTCATGCCAGTTGGGAGAAGTTCTGTAAAACCTATCCTCTTACAAAGGCTAAGTGGCATGATAGAGATGCTAGAACCGAGGTTAGCTAGTCCTTTCTTACATGTGCAGTCACCAATAAGGCACAAAATCCCAAATGATCCTGGGTCTTTTTGCTTCTTGGTCATTTTGCTCTAAATAGTATCAGAAGTATTTGTTGCTAATTTGACTGTCTCATATTCCTCAATTATATACTTTCTTGTGGGGAGAGATTTTAAATACTTCGTCCAGGTAATTATCTCATCCAGTGTATATAGAAAGGGTATATCAACATGAAGCTTCTTCACTGCTTCTTTGAACTTTGTGAAATGAGTGTCAAGCTTTGTCTGCTTTAGTCAAGCTTGAAAAGGAGGATGAGGCTTGCATAGTGGTATAACTGGATCAGGCGTGTCTTCTGCTTCTGTAATGAAAGATTTCTCAGAACTTGCTTTGTCTACCTTATCATTTGTCAGTAGTTCTTTTGGTTGAGATTCAGGTACTTCAGTATCTTAGACAATCTCCAAGTCATCCTCTTCTATAACTACCACAGGTGTCTTGACAAGAGGATCAGAATAGTCTTTTCCAGACTAAGTGGAGACAGGTTTCAATTGCTCAGGATGTTTAGGATTGTTCTCTGGTTGGCCAACAAAAGCTCGAGTAGGTGGTTTAAGACTAGCTAAAAGTTGGGCTAGTTGGGATTCAAAAGCCTTCTCATGGGCTTACTAATTTGCTATCATATTATGTTGTGATTGTAGCATCTTCTCAATGGACGATAGTTTGTCATCAGAAGAGATGGGACCAACTTATTGTCCTTGCTATAGTTGTTGATACGGGACTTGGTTGAGATTCTGGAATTGAGAGGTGTTTTGATATTGGTTGTAATTTCTATTTGAAAATTTACCCCTAAAGTTCCCTTGATTCCTGAATTTTGTTGTTGATTATACTGAAATCCTGACGGGCCTCGTTGTTGATTATCTGAACTGAGTTGTTGTGAACTTTCCACTCCTAAAGGATTTCCATACTAAAAACTAGGATGGTTCCTATTTTGATTTGGAATATAATAGCCATGACCAGGGATAGCATGGATGGCATTCAGATTTTCCATCTGACCATTACCTCCTTGGGTACAAGCATTGCCCAGAACAACATCATAGACAATATTACATGATAGAGTAGAATGATCAGTGTCTTTACATGCTTCACAAAATAGAGAAGATGACTTGACTTGTTCTTGTTGTTGAGGGGGTGAGTGCCTCCTTTCATAGGTGTTGAAAGATGATACAAGGTTATCTTGCTTGGCAACTAGTAGATTTAGAGACTCATCGATAGACTTGTACTCAGGGCTACTTTCTGCCATAGCTACCTTCAACACTCCTTTGCCTACGGATCTACCCCAATTCCTTTATTTTTAGCTCCAAGGGTGACAACCTTCCATGCGCAATCATAGCTTTGACGCATGAAGTTACCTCAAGATGAGGAGTCTAAAACTTCTTGATATCATCATCCACACCCCTATAAAAGATTTTGATGAGCTGATTCTTAGGTATGCCAAGGTTTGGACAATTGCATAGTAACTCATTGTATCTTTCCCATGCTTCTGCTAGGGTTTTTCCAGGAACCTAAACAAATTGTGTTATTCTGCCCCTAATATCATAGTGGAGGGAAGGAGGGTAGAATTTTTCCAAGAAAACATTTTGAAGATGTTCCCAAGTTGTGATGGGGTCACATTGCAAGGAGTTATACCAACTCATGCCTCTATTTGCAAGGGAATATTTGAAGAGATAGAGTCTGATGGCATCATCTATAACTCCATTCTGCTTTGTCATAGCGCATAAATCTATGAACCTCAGAAGATGTTCTTAACTATTCTCTCCTTGCTTGCCATAGAAAGGGTTGTTTTGAAGTGGTGTAATCCAATGTGACTTGATCTCAAAGTTTGGAGCAGCGATAGGAGGAGGTTGCAGTGGGTGTTGAATGTCAGAAGCCTTAGGTATTGAGAACTCTCTAAGGTCTTTTTGTAACTCGGCTTATTGTGTTGTTGCTTGAGCTGCTTGGCTTTCCACTTGAATCGTAGCTCGGGATTCTTGCATAAGCATTTCCCTTTGTGCATTAAGGGATTGAGTTACCCTTCGGGAAATTTCCTCCTCTTGTTCCATCCTAGCTCAGTTCTCTCTACTCTGATGATGAAAAGTTTGTTCTATCTCAGGAGCAAAGCTAGCAGCAAGGATAGAACTGTCGGAGCGGTGCATGCACTAGTCTTTGGGGGCACCTGAGATGGAAAGATCTTTCGGGAGTTAGATTGACGGAGTAGAATCAAATTCAAGTAGATGATCAATAGTATCAAAGGTGAAAGTAAAATCCTAGATTAGTCTCAATAGAACTAGATCTAACTAGATGATTTCATTGTCCCCGGCAACGGTGCCAGAATTTGATGTGGTTTTTACTACACTAACAAACTCACTTAGGGCTGAAATCCCTAAGTTTTTAACCAAAACCTTGTACAATAGTACCACACACAAGTGGACGGATCTTATTGCAGTATAGTTAAGGATCAAATCCCAAGAGACAACTTTTTTAAGAATCTTGCTAGTCGAATCTGGTTCAACTAAGACTAGTATTTAGAACAAGAGTTGATTTGGGTTTAGTTAAACTAATTGCAAGGAAAGTAAAAGAGTGGGATTAAAACTTAGTTTAGATTAATGATGGGAATCACTGGGGTGGGATCGGGTTTCACCACCACTACACATGCAAACACATCCAAAACACATCCTGGCAAGATAAAACTATCCAAATGGAGTAGCAAACCATCTGTTAGGAAATAGAGTTCGTGTAAGCATCTCCATGGGCTCGATGTCTCGTTACCCATGGGTCACACACTTACTACTCCGGAGATATCCCTTTGGAAGTTCTCGTCTGGGCATCAACCATGTTAATCGATATTCAAATCCTAAGTATTGAAGTTCTTGCAACTAAGGAATATAATAGATCATGTAAGGCAGGTGGTCAATCCACAAAGCATGCATTAAATGATTAACAATGAAATGGAAAGTTATATACAAGACATGAAATGTTATAAAATGGACATGTAAGAATGGGTAGAGGGGCTAGTCCCCGCACCCCAACAAAATGGACTACTCGCTCCTCATGATAGAAACAAAAAGAACAAGAGAGATGGAAGATTCCACCATGGTCATGGTAAAGAAGATGGTTGCAGCTCGGTCGATAAACGGTCTTCTACACGATGGTAGGGCAGATCTGGATGAGGAGGAGAAGAACATCAAGATAGTTGAGGAAGGTCTTCTCTCTCCTCCTTCCTTCTCTTCTCGTTCTCTTGCTCACGGGAGATGGAGTTGTAGATGGTTGACGGATGAAGGTGCTAAATATCTGAAATCCCACAATTTTTGTAGGTAGGAGATAGATCTTGATGGAGAGGAGATGGCGGAGTAGCAAGGACCATGGAGGTATTCTTTGGCCTCTGAGATCGTCTTCCTAGGTTGGGCACAGAGCGGAAGCTTATCAGTGTCATGGAGTGGAAGAGATGCCTCAAATGGATGGGGAGGTCGTCTATTTATAGGTGCAGATCACCGACTTAGTGCCACGATC
The DNA here is from genome assembly GCA_963693085.1 of Alisma plantago-aquatica. Taxonomy (NCBI): domain Eukaryota; kingdom Viridiplantae; phylum Streptophyta; class Magnoliopsida; order Alismatales; family Alismataceae; genus Alisma; species Alisma plantago-aquatica. The sequence continues at coordinate 69,935,972 of OY856413.1, read as the reverse complement.
GAGGTTAACACTGACTTAATTTTGCATTCGAGGTTAGCACTGACTTAACTTCATGATCGAGTACTGGCCACAATCAGGGTTGAGGTCGCAGTCGAGGCACTGACCCGGTCGCGGTCGAGCTGGTGTCCGTAATTAAGGGGTTATCTGCGGTCAAGGGGTTGTCTGTGGTCGAGGTGCTTTACCTCAGTCGAAGTGTCATCTGGCGTCAAGATCGCAGTCCTTCATTTCTTGGCCATGTTTTTGGCATCATGTTCTTGCTCGCGATCGCGGCATTCACTTCGTAGCCATGGTCGAGGAACTGGCCGCGGTAGCGACATCACCTTCTTGGTTGTGGTCGCAGCATTATGGAATGAACCCACCCCTGGGGGGGCTATTTCTATGGGTCGATGGTCCTACGTTGATGAATTCTCTAACTGATGAGGATGCTTTCTGATGAAGGAACTACCCATCAAAAAAGGGTCCAAAATATCGAAAGTTTCTTGGGCCCGCTAGTCGGTTAGTGGGACCACTGCCTCCTACACTGGTGCTCATAGTACAATGATTAATCATGCAATGGAGACAAATGGATTTGATCAAAACTCTGAATAATCATGTAAAATTGAGTAAAATCATATATGACCACATTCAGGGGGCATATAAGAGCTTTCAGTGCAAAACTGGGCAAAAATGGCGACTAAAACGAAGACGAATTTACATTCATCATATACTCGACCTCTATTGTAGAATCCACAATTGTCCCTTATTTGGAACAGTTCCAACTCATAGCTTCATTATTGAGGCAAAACACAAATACTGATTGCGATTGATAATCATCTTTGTCAGTTTGGAAGCTTGCATCTTGTTAAAACACTTTTGATTTGATTTGATTTGAACAATATATGAAGATATTTAATTGGGCCTTTAATTAATTATCACTCTCACTATTTTGTTCAAATTGACAACCCTCTCATATCAATTTGGAAGATTATCGCATACAACTTTGTAGTGAGGCAAGATCCAAAACAATTCAATTATTACTTGGCTAACGCCAGCGTCCATAATCAATTATTAAAGTAGGCAACATTTCCCAATTGCATCTTATGCAACTCTTGGATATATGACATGCAAAACTCTTTGTCATAGTCATCTTCATTCTTCTAGGTGCTTAATCTCATTAAGCACACCTAGTTAATCCTGATCGAAAAGCCACATGATAGTAATGCTCCCCGCTTGGCAGACCTACATAACTAACATCACACTTCCATGAGATAGACGGCGTAGGCGTTCCCACACATAGTTGATCAAGCTTTTCATGTTTGTTTCTAATGGAAAGCATCTTAGACTTAATATGCTATTGAGGGAGTTTGTACATATAAATACATATACATATCCAATCACTATATACATATAGTACATAACATATATGTTCTATAACCCACAAAAAAATTATGTAATAAAATATAAGTGATGGTTATGGCCATTCTACTGCAATTCCTTGGAGCCACAAGGAATTACCACCACCTAGGGTTTACATTTCATGTAGAAACCTCTTATTGATGAAGAACTATGCTTGCCATTCTGGGATGATCAGTTAAACCCTTTAACCGATCGGCTCACTTCTTGGCCAATCAGTTGGTCATCTCCCCAGTTGTCTAGTCTCCGGTCAACCATCTTCTGGATACTCCATTTGATCGGTTGGCCCTCCAGCGGATCGATTCGGCACCTCCTGTCATCCGTCCTCCATGGTCCTCCAGCCATTCAGTTTGTCTTCTGAAATGAGTGGCTCATCTTTTCATTGTAATAAGAAATTAAACTATCCTAATGATATTACATGATAATAGAAAAACCTCAAGTTACATTCGAGGGGATCAAAGGTAGGAGAGAATAATATTTTTATAATTGGAAGATAAGGTACATGATCTGTCTGAAAACTCAGATAAAATAAGAATAAAAACACAACCACCATGCATAGATATATATATATATATATATATATATATATATATATATATATATATATATGTATGTATGTGTGTGTGGTCATTAGCCACAACCACGCTACACATCCACCATCAAAACTAGCTTTTAGGGTGATGCTGTAAATTGTATATATATATCATATACATATTAGTTTGGGATTGGATGTGATAATTAATCGGATATGCACATTAATCAATTTAAGCATTCGCATCGTATGTAATAAATAAATGAAAAATCAAAAATCTGATCATATCGATTATCCCAAAACATAGTAAGTTGACCTCCCCCTACCGTTATAGGGTAATATGGCCAATTTTTGTTTCCACTACCTGCTACAATGCCATATTTCCCTACAATAGCAGACAGCAAAAATAAAAATTCACTACCACATTCTCCTTGTAATAATAGATCGCGTCAACAACTATATAATGGGAAGGATGGTCTTGAGGATATATCTGGTCATGGAGCAAGTCTAGCGACAATATTCTCAATGCAGTATGTGACTTTCTTCAAGTCGCACTCAAACAGCATATGCAGCAGCTCCTGGTTAATCACCATGGATGGCAGTCTAAAACTATCCTCCTATAGGAAAAGGCTCCTCGCCTCTAGAGTAGTCCACACTGACAACTAGAAACTCTTGTCCTTATAGAAGAACAGTCAGAAAAGAGTTGTCCCTTCACATTGGTGTACTAGCAGCAACTTGTTCTCCCATAATTGTTCTCCCTTGCTATCCGTCACTTATCATCTAGGACGCTCTTGCATTCTCTTAGTTGCCACAACCAAATAAGGCAATAATTGTTAGAGGCAATTGAGTTGTGTATCTAGGAAGCCCCAGTACGCCTCTATCTATAGGAGGGTTAGGGTCAGGGTTCCCACTCTAAGGGAGTGGAAGGGACTGGAATTTCATGAATTTTCACAACCTACGAGTGGTGAACCGGTCGATTGGCATGTGATTTGATGGGTTCAACCCTTGAAATGATCATTTTTTTCATGTTTCTCCATCACTATTGTATTGGCAATTATAATCTTATTAATGCATAACATGATGTCAGCACTAATCCTTGATGCAATCAATTAATCCATGAATTGGGTGGTTCATCACAAGAATCAGGCGGTTCATCACATGAACAGCTCATTTGATGACCTTGATCCTATTGGTTCACTCAGTGAACTGGTCGGTTCATGCCCTAGTTCATTGAGAATTCAGCCGATGCAATCTCCAATCAACCTGACACTCCAACCAATGAGTTCAACACTTGAATGTTCAGTTCAAAGTTCAGTTAGTCAATTTTTTTTAAGTTGAATACCTAAACTCTTTAGTAATCAAGTTAAACATCATTTATGAATAAACTCCTATTCCTAGTGTATCCTAAGTGTGTGACCCTATTAGGTTCCAAGTTACATTCGTAGTGAATGTTCATAAATAGTTTATGACATTACAAGCAAAGAGCAGTATCTAGAAACACATCATTACTATAGAAGTTAATGGAAAGTTGGAGAACAAATCCATAGTGTTTGTATAGTTCCTATGTCCCTGATATCCAGATTGAACTCAAGGCATGGAATATCCATCCTCTTCAACATTCAATCTATGTTCCTTGACTAGAGCAGACTGTTTGAGAAATGTGTAATCTCAATATCACATATTGACTCACATGTGCATGGCCATGCATTTCTAAGTCTTGCTAATCAAGTGGCCAGGATATTATACTCATGGAGGAGGGACAAATCCCATCTACATCACTCACAGTCATCCCCATGTGTCATAGTACATCAGATCATCACCTTTATGGCAACCCTTATTAAAGGTCACAATGTATAATGTCAAAGTACATTGAATGACATGTGATGAGTGAAGTGATTTTAGGTCTAAGAAACACAATTACCACCAAAACTATGAGAGATGACTTTGACTACCATGTAATGGTTTCCATGTGTCACTCTCATTGTGGGTTTGTTCGATACACTATTCTCTAACAAGTATCTATATGTTTGGTTTTGTATCACATATCATGATTGATGACATTCTGTCATCAACCAACACAAACTCTATTCTTATGTGTTATTGGTGTCTTTCAGTCTTCCAAAATAACATATAACTAGAGACATAGCAAGAATGTATATACTCTTGGCATCTGCAAGATCTCATTGTTGAGGTCATCAACCCAAAGACATACGTCATTGAGTAATATCATTCTTTAGGCATTTATTATGTTGCTTCATTATCTCATATCTTAATAGAATAGAATAAATTGGATGATTTCCTTTATTATTAATCAAATCATTTACAAGTTATGCATTACAATAATCATATGATTGGCTTTCTGGGCATACATATCAATAGATAAAGAATAGTTGTGGATTGTAGGAGGTTGAAGATGATGTATAGGGTGTCGTTAGGGATGTAGGAAGTCAAATTGATGGGCTGAAGATGATGAGTTGAACTAGGCAGAGCTCCTCGAGTGCCCAAGCCTCTCTTAAGGGTCTACAAACAGCACACTAGAGGAGGCTGAAGGCTCTGTGGGCCTTTTGTGGTGCGTGAGGTTTAGGGTTTAAGTAGGGGCTTGTAAGGAGTGAGGAAGTCTTTAGAAGGCGATGGTGAAGTTCATTTCCAAACAGATGAGTAGATTGACAAAATTTCAAGCTTGAGTGGTGAAGGGAAACTCTTACAAGAGTCTGAGGTACTAGAAGATGTTACGACAAATGGTATTCACTAACATAATCCAGATTCCACATCTAGTGGCTCATAAGTTTCAAGTTCTATAGGGAAATAAGAATTTTGATAATTCTAATCATTTTCTTATTAATTATTGTCAGTGTATAGTGAAATTAATTTGCCCAATCAAACAATATCTAACCAAATCCAAATTTTATCCACTTGTCTAATTTTATGCCTAGTATATTCTTTTCAAGTTGATTTTCTCATTAAGTGACTATGATAATGAATAAGATTAAATGAAGATAAAGCTTATGTGTTACATAACTAATTATATAAACATATTAGGTCTTGAAAATTTGTATGTCATTTTTTTCACAGATATCTCTTAATTGGAATATATTTAGTGAATTACTATAATCAAAATTAGGGATAGAGACCCATTTATATAGAGATGACCAATAATATACTTAATAAATTATATTAAAGTGGCCAAAATGAGGATGTTATAGATAGAGATAAGTTTATCTACTTATAAAATACAACTTATTTTAATGTTATCTTCGTTTTCTTTGATTGTTGCAGGAATGTAGATCTTCTTAGGTCTGAATCAAGTCTTGATATTGATGGTAACATGCTTCCTAGGCTTGTATATGTTACTTGTGAAAAGCAACCTGGATTTTCACATCATAAGTGGTTGCTATGAATGTGTTGGTATATAATTTATTCTTTATTATATTCCATGGCTATCTTGTATTGTAAGAATTAGCTAATGATGTATGCTTTCTCCCAAATTGAAGTTTTAGTTGACATTCTTGAGAAATTTGTTGACCGATATCTCCACCATATGGAAGAGATAATGACTTACGGATTTTTTAACAAAGCTAAGAAAATCCTAAGGTATTGTGTGTCTTACCTAATAATGAATTGAAGAAAACATGTCTTTGGAGTCCGTTGAGGGGATCCAAAACTATATTCTTAAGTGAGAAAACCAACAACAACATACACAAATGGTTTTTATTATTACATTTTTTGAGAGTATGAATCGTTATATGTATACTATTTTATCATGTAAAGCTCGAGAATATTGCAAATATTTAATCAAACAGTCATTATGTGTGTTTTTACCATGCATATTGTGTGATAGGGGTAAGTTATAATGTCCTCCCCAAGTATTAATTGGATCATAATAAGTAAGAGTATGAATGTTGGCTTTGTAAGAAGAACTTTATCTAAAATCAATATTGATTTTCTCAAAAATAAATTGTTTGTAATGAGAGGTTACTCATCGGATACGTGATTTGAAAAAATATGTGTGTAGTAAATGTTATTTTCCCCCACATATTAACTAAGTATACAATTGCAGTCAATGCAATTTCTCCTACACATTAACTACATACACAATTTTAGTAAATCTCATTTTTTCCCATGAATCTAACTACATATATAGCTTTAGTTATATATCTAGCTACATTTACTACTGCAGTTATATGTGTAATGTTATTTTAGCTACATTTAGGGATACATTTGAATGTGTATCTAAATGGTTCTTTAGCTTCGTATATGAAAATTACAGTTAAAACAATTAGTTATACTAGCATTAGCCAAATATTATATATGTAAATATAAATCTAGCCAGAACTTTTAGCTATGAAATATTGGGTTTTTTCTACATTTTTATTTTGTAGTTAAAGACTATGTTTTGATCAAGGATCTATTAAGTAATCAATAACACTAATAATGGGTAACAGAGAGAAGAGACTAAGTACTAGGCTACATTATAATATATTTTTTATTTACTTAATAAAAGGTATTACAAATCCTAGTGGTTGGGGGTGGACAAATGGCATTTCAGTCCTACACTGCAACAAATTGTGTGTTCATTTATGACTTCATTTTCCAATTTGACCTCTCTCTGCACTTACATTTTTCACATAGTAAATTACACTTTAAGTGAGTCAAAAAAGTAAAAGTTTTTTTGGTGATTATGTTCAGTCCCCCTTCTAGAATACTTTATTTGATATTTGCTTCAAGGATCTCTTATAGGTCATTGAAGATCAATTATAGAAAGTTTATGGAGATCATTGGCTAGTGAGAAAAAATGAAAGTCATTGTTAGAGGAAGCCTCTTTTAATATGAAGCCTGATTTCTGTACGACTTTTGAAAAGTGCTTTCTTTCGTCATCTACCCCTTCATCCATTTACTTGGCTGAAAATCATATAGAGCATGATACTAGCCCTCTCAAATGGGATTTGCAAGAAAAGAAGTTAACTAAAGATCAAATAGAACAAATCTCTAGTTTCTCAAGCCACTTGGGATAGTGATTAAGAAGATGAAATTGAAGAAGATTTCAAGAAATAGGATGTGAGTGACTCCACACTGGAGAGTACATCATGCAAGGATGAGGTTTGTGATGAAACTAATATGTAGGAACAATGTTGTATGGACAAAACAAGTGATGAAAAATCCAAGGAGTTATATCTTTTAGATTTCTACAAAGTGAAATTAATTGATATAATTATACATTTTGGAATTTAGTTGCATGATCCTAGATCTAGTAGGATAAGAATGTCTAAGTTGATGGATAGTCTATATGAGCAACTAAAAGAGTTATGTGGAAAGATATATGGTTTAAGATCTACATAGTTTCTCTAGTGTTGTTATTCCTTTAAGATAGATGGTTTAAGATCTACATAGTTTTTCTATGTTGTTATTCCTTTAAGATAGATGGTTTAAGATCTACATAGTTTTTCTAGTGTTGTTATTCCTTTAAGATATATGGTGTAATCTACATAGTTTTTCTAGTGTCATTATTCCTTCTTATAAATTTGTTGGTAGATGATCATTCAAATAATAAAGTGTGTTTGAACAAAGAATTTTGACATGTTGGTTAAACAAATGCTCATCACTATAGCCTTACTATGTACACGTTTATTTTTATTTTGTAAATAATAATAAAAACAAATCATATGAATCATAGTCATGGAGTCCACCATAAGAAATTCATTTAATAAAAGAATTCCTATATAGGCATGATTTCAAACCTAAACCAATGACAATATACTATAGTTTTCTAATAAAATAATGGGAAGAATTAGACCCATATACAAACCCAAATATTCTCCAAAAGGAGATACATTACCCTTTTTAGTCCCACTCACATCCAAAAATCTAATCCTATTCATATCGTTAAACTAGATAGTCCTCTTCATGCCAACACCACTCTAGAAAGATTAGTCCAAGAAAATTAGTTTGGATTCCCAAAACCCTTATTCACATAAGCCATCTTATTCTCCTTATAAAAACGTTGATATAGTCTTTAATGGATATATTTGCTCTTTTTGCAATATCAATATTAATTATGTTACATTAGTCACATACATGCTTTTTTAATAAAATTCAAACTATTTATACAAGAACCTTATTGATCAAACTTATAGATCAACCAAATATGAGGTTTATTGATGTAACAATTTGATTAGATAAGAACATATTTCTATTTGAAGAAGGGTATTCGTACTTATATAGGCTCAAACTCTCTCATGCACTAGTTAATTTTATGCAATATTCATTATAAAAGTAGGACTATGAGTCAGTGATTTAGGGCTTATGACATTGACTAGAAGTTGACACCTAAGTGGACATTGTAATAACCAAAGAGTGAGATGTTGGTTACATAACTGACCCCTTATAATAAGTAGTCACAATTGTTAAACACAAACTATTGCTTTATTCTAGTTTTTTTGTTGGTTATTTATAAATAGACTGACGTGATAGGGGAAATTTTGAGCAACTTGGATTCTAGAAAAATATATCATGTTAGTTTTTAAATAAAATTTTCATGACGGGTATAGATATCTAGAGTTTTAACAATCCCAAATATGGTACATCTATTATGTTGGTTATTTCAAAAAATAACATATGTGACCTTTATAGTATTAATTTTTTTTTAACCATCTCAATAGTTTTAAGAAGTTACAAAAAAAGATCTATAGACCTGCATTTATGGGAATATGTAGTCCAACTTCACTTGCAACAAACCTATGATAAAGCTCAACCAAATCCCAAAATCTTCAAACTTGATACAAACTTAAAGTACCCCCAAACAACTTCCAATTATTAACATCTATAACCAAACCACTTCATTCAACCATCAAACAACACAATCTACTAGTAGTGCCTATAAAAGATTGTACAATCCCCAAATCTACAACTCAAAAAACTTTAAACAAACCCAAGTGAACCTATAAGTATTACCACTTCAAACAACCACAAAACCACATCATTATCTAGCAATATCAACCAATCCATAAAAATTGTCCATAGATCACAGAATCAATATCAGCATGCATTCAATTCAAAGAAACCATTTCAAGTGGCCCATAAACTGCTCAATTCACATAAACTTGCATTAATATCAAGAAAACATGCCAAATCACTCATAAAAACACATAGTCAACATCAACATGCATTAAATTCCATGAAACCAGCTCAAATCACCGACCCACTAACCACATGTTGTTGTGTTAAGAGTCAAAGATAGTTAGGCTTATGAAGAAGAAGAGAAATCTCTACGGCAGTAATCTAGGGTGTAGTGGTTAAAGGCTGGTGATAGGAATATAACCTTTGTCTACACATCTCTCAAAATTATAAGAGTTAAGAATAACATATATCATCTTACTATTGATGACAATATTATATATGACTCAAATGATACCATGAACAACATCAAGGGCCATTGTATTCTTATTTTCAATTTTTCCCCTGAAGATATGATTATCTAGGATGATGATTGGTTAGTTCCTAGACTCTCTCCTTAGCAACATGATACACTCAAGAGGTGGGTGACTAAGTAGGAGATGGAGTAGGTTGTGAAAAATCTAAATGATGATAAGGATACAAGTCCTGATGGGTTTAAAGCAGTGTTCTTCAAGAAGTGTCAGAACATTGCGGGTCAAGATATATTTAAGGCCATTCTAAGTTTCTCTGATATTGGGAAGCCTCTCAAAGAGTGTAATAGAAATTTTATTACTGTCATCCCAAAAATTTATGGAGATTATAATATTAATGATGTCAGACCCATTTATCTCTATATATCATTTATAAAATCATAATGAAGATCTTAGCAAACATGCTAAAGATTATTCTCCATGATCTTATTCATAAGAATCAGGTTGTGTTCATACATGGTAGGTCTTTTGGTGATGCCATTTTATTAATCAATGGGATTCTTAGTTCTTTTATTGTTTCTAATATTTTTGCTAAGATGCATATTGGGAAAGATCTATCTAAATCCTACAATACAGTAAGGAGGTACAACATTCTATTTATGCTCAAAAAGATGGGGTACCCAAATTATTGGCTGAAATGGATTGATGTTTGTTTTAGCTTAGCTTACTTTCAAGTTTGTGTCAACTGTACACTTGTTGATCAGTTAAAAGCTACTAATGGTGAAAGAAAGGGGGACTCCCTTGATTCCTACTTATTTGTAATAGAGATGCAAGGTTTCTCTTCCAACTTATGGGAATTTGTCTCCCATATTATCTTTGCTAGGATGTTCTTCTCTTCTCTAGAGTTGTTGAACCCAATGCTTTAGCTATTGCTGAAGTGCTAAATTTGTTTTGCAAGACATCTACATTTAGACTCATCAACAAGAAAATTCAAATTTTTATAAGCAAAAAGATTGAAGTTGATATGGAGTTTATCGAGACTTTGAGTATAGGCCTTGTCTCTCTACCAATTGGGTACACTACCTACCTCTTTTCACTGGAAGATTGATAAGAGTCATGTGTGTTCCTATTATAGATAAAATCAAGGGGAAGCTAGACTCAAGACAGGTGATATTGTTGTCTTTTGTTGGAAGAGATGACCTGGTCATGTCTACTCTTTTGTCTTACCATATTTTCTAGTCAACTGCATTCCACATTCCCAGAGTTGTCATTTTGGAGATTGAAAAGATAATGAAAAGTTTTATCTGGAACAATCATGAGAAAAAAAAGCACCATTCCACCTTCCCAGAGTTGTCATTTTGGAGATTGAAAAGATAATGAGAAGTTTTATCCGGAACAATCATGAGAACAAAAATCACCTTCATACAGTTTCTTGGGATATTGTTTCTAGTCCTAAAGTGGAGGGTGCTTAGGAGTAAGATCAATTGAAGATTGGTCAAAGGTTGTGCTTCTCAAAAACGTGTGGGACATTGCATGTGAAAAAGAATTACAATGGGTGAAATGGATTCATGAGAAGTATATTCATTAGGAATCTTTCTAGTCTGCAAAAAGAAAGAATAGCTCAACCTGACTAGGGAAGAAAATCCTTACATAGAGGTCCACTCTCTAGTCTATTGCGTATTTTCATGTTGGCAATGGGAAGAAATTCTATTTTTCCATGATCCATGGTTACAGGGGAAGGTATCACTTCTAAACTTGGTTGATTATCAAATTTCACTTCAATTGGGTGGGGGTGTGTGTGAAGCTAGTTGTTGTATTGTGGTAGTAAATGGAAATGCCCTAATTTTAAGGGTACCGAGTACATTCAAAGCATTTTTTATAAAATATATCCTCCTGTGGGGGTGCTTATTGCATTTTATATACATAAAATAAGTTTTTTTTAATTGAAAGATGGTTGGGGAGTTGTCAAAGCAAACAAGGACAAGGTTTCTTGGGGATAATGGGTCTAGAAAGTTGGTACTTCGAGGTGTTCATGTGTCTTGTGTAAAGGTTTCTCGAACAAGACCCATATTGTTGACTATCTTCAAAGAGTTGGGTTAGTCTAGCTACTAGATGCCAACTTTATAAATGAACAAAGAAAATAGCTCTCGTTTGTTCTTCAAGTGTGCTTTCTCTATCCATCTATGGGGTGAGTTCCATGGCAAGGATGGATCAATTCCAAGTTGCTTTAATGACCTTCTTTGGCACAAGGGTAAAGATAGAGTCCCTATATCTCTTTGTATATATTACATTTGGTGGAACGATATTGTAGAATCTTCCATGGCAATGAGAGAAGTTCAAGCTCCATATGGTCGATCAACAATAGTGACGTAGCAGCAATGAATAGATAGTTTCTCTTATATAGCTTCTTATTTTCTATTTTACATGTTTGGGTTATGTTCTACATGTTGTTTACATTCTATATTCAACCTTACACTTTGTAAAGTTAGTAAAGAGGGGTAACACTATATTCATAAAAAAATTAATGAAACTAAATTAAGTGACCCCCAAACTACATAGTTTACAACATGATAACAAAATATATATCAAAGCATGACAACCATCCAATATTTGAGACATGGTAAACCAAAAGAAGTCTTGTAAAAAATTATTAAAATGTAATACTTAACAATTCATTTCAATAAGTTTGGTTGCATAAAGATTGAGGAATTAGTAGAACTTACAAATGATACATAAAAATTAAGCCCAACCTACCAGTAATAGAAGAACTGTCTCAAAGCCCAATTTAAACATTATCACTTCAAATGAACGAGCATAACATGCATGTAAGCATGGAAAAAAATCTATAGATAAAAGCACCTTCACCAAAAAATTATGGAGTAAACTTGCATTTATATTATCAAATGACCGTATGTAATGACATGGAACTACTCGTCTGTGTCTAGATCATGGACAACATGTAATGATGTGGGTGCTAATCATCCATTGCTAGATTATGCAAGAATATGGAGCAACTAGATATGGTGATCATGATATGCTACAAAGAATAATAAAATGGGATAGGAGAAAGAAAATTTAGATATTTTATCGAAGAAAGACCTCCTTTGGATTTGATGGAAGTTTTTTAAATACTTGTACCCCCATGATTTCCAATCCTCTCCTTTTTTGTTTTGGGTCATCCAGTCCACCCATAGTGAGATCAATAAATATATAATAGTTATTGAATAGATAAAAGAAAGAAAATACTAGTAGATATATGTGAATGACATAATATGATATTAATAGTTAAAACGTGAAAGTATGTGCAATAAGAAGAGACATACAAAACCAAACTGATTCAAGGTCTACCTACACTCAATTTCCACAACATATCTTACATATATTAGCATCAAATTTAACATTATGATACTAACTTACATGTATGTGAATGATTGATTATGACATGCAAGCATTCATGTGAATGACAGACTGTGATATAAACATATATGCAAAATTTATATCCATATGAATAAATAAATTTAATACTAGCTATTAATAAATGCAAGTATGCATGTCAATATTGGATATGATATATTTTTATATGAAAAACCAATATTCATGTGAATGATTGAATATTATATTAAAAATTAAGGCATGAAAGTTCGTCAAATAAGAAGATACATACATAGAAAAACCTAATTTTCACTTATTTTCTCTCTTTGTTCCATGAAAAATTGCATATGCACCCACATAGGTGGTTTTGATAATGAGTTTTGAAATGAGATGATGGTGTATCTCAATGAACATGCTTATATTCTTATAGTGAGTGGGTTAGTATTATTTTAAATATTTAACCATGCATTTAACTCATTTGAACTTAATCATGCTAATGAACCCTAAATGAGGCAGTTTGAGGATTTTGTGGTAAATTTAGGGGGGAAATAGGATCCCAAAGTTTGACTTGGTTTCAGATATTTACTAATACCTACTGTTTTTAACCAGATCCAAATTATCTATTGATATTTATGAGCTATTTGCTTGAAATATTCTAGTTTAGCCAAATTATACTCAGTTTTTATATTTTTTGCCAATTTGGATTGTTTACGTCCAAATTTTCATTTTAATTAAAAACTTTCACTTAATTTTTTTCCTAACAGGTATTTAATAATGTGAAACAAAAGTGATGTCTAATTCAGTTTTAATAAGTCAGTTTACACAATATTCACAATGGTTGTCGTTTAGTGTCTATTTTTTATAACTTTGACCATTTTGGGTGGAAAATGCATAAATGTTTATGTTCTATAATGAGAATTATTTTGTTGGTTTAACATCATAAAAATGATATGCAAATGTTTTTTATAGAAAATAGATCATTACTCATAAGTCATACAACATCTACATAAAGAGACTGTTACAATACCAGAACAAACCAAGAACAAGATCAAGATTACAGTACCAATACAACTCATATCAGAACATGAGTAAAAACTTCTTCTTTGATTCCTCTTTTGCTAAAGGCATATTACTATGAAACAAGATCAAATTGAAGCAAAATGAGACCTTGAATATAGCTAGAAGTTTCATATCTCTCCTAAAATAGGGGAGTGTAAATAAACATATAGATTATCAACACTAATAAACATCGACAAAATGGAAAAGAATCTTCCACTAACAAGCTAACACTTATGAAAAAACAAATGGAACTTAAAGAACATAAAAATATAAGAAAAAAAATAAAAGGGGGAACCGAGATGCAAGAATTTGTTGTAGGAGAAAAACACCAGAACCTCTGTACAACGCCAGCATTAGGACACACCAAGGGTTGCCTCAATAATCACCACATAGATCCAACACCCCCTCCCCCACTAGGAAACCCCATTAAGGAAACCTATCTGTGTGGATTAAATGGAGGTATCATGAAACCATACAAGGAGTGCACTTGTAATGCCCCACTTTTTCAGACATAATATATAATGACCAGAAGCATAATTATCAAGGGGTGTCACAAATATGATGATCATTTCATAAAAACATAATTTCATTATACCAACACAAGATAACATAACAGTTCTCGTGTCTTAAGATCCATAACAGAAAACATAAACTTTATACTAAGCTAAACTAGTACATGATCCTTATACTTAATGAAAAAAACTTATGTAAACACCATAAGATAGTTGGAACCCCACTAGGGCTAACCTAGTAGATTTGTCCTCAAGATATATGCTTATTATCTAATCTTCCTTATCTTTCCCTCACACAAACAACGCATTTCTAGTCATTCTAACAAAAATGAAAAACATTAGAGTAAGGGGCATTGAGTAACATTACATGAACTAAAACATAATTGTACTTTTAAGAAAACATGAATCAAATATTTCAAACATTGTATTCCTTTAATATCATTTTTCTTCATCTACATTTCTCTTTATCATTGGTAGTATTATCTTGGGTTTACTATGTTGTCCTTCATTCATATTATTGCTCTCATAAGCTTAATAACTAACACCATTATCAAGAGCTTGAAAATATATGTACCAAAGTGTGCATTTCTCTATGGAGCTTGATTAATAGCTTTGCTCTCAGGGGCTTGCATTTGTGCTAAAAGGCATAAAACATGGAAGGAATAACATTATTCAACTTTCTTTTACTTGAGACTAAATTGGAGCATAATAACTTTGAACCTCAAATCTTAATTATGAATGGTGTTCATTTCATGATCATAAATTGATTTGTATTTCAATTTCTTTCAAATATTCATTAGAACTGTATACTTTAGTACATTATATTAATTCTCATAAATATTAGAAAATGAAACCTTTTTCTCATACTTGATACTTAGGGTGCATGACCACTTACTAATAATAAAATATGTCTTATAGATTCCCATGGGACCCCAACATAGTTGGGATTGATGCTTAGATGATGATGATGATGATGATGATGAGATTCCCATGGGACTGATGGAGACCCTCATATCTTGAAAGTAATATAGTTTGAAATATTCTCCATGCTAGTTGAAATTAAACCCTAATCCAGGTCTGATAAGAAAATAAGTTCAGAGATGATTAAATTAGGATTTGAAAATAAGTCAGTTTTCTTATACAAAATCCTTTCCAATGACTGTTTACACGAAAAAAATACCAAATATTTAATTATGATGAATTTTTAAAGTTTTGACCAATGAAAATACATTAAAGAATTAACTAATATACAAAATCAACCTAACCACTGGCACCTGCATTGAGGAGGACTAGTAGTCTCTAGGGACCTGTGATACACAAATGTGTGGCCTATCAACAAAAACACAAAGATTCCAACATTTCCCATACCACTACATGACAAGCAATGATAGATGCAAGGGTAACATAGTCAAGTAACACCATGGATGTCATCTTTGCGATGATGAACAAAAATGTTGCTCTAGACCAGACTAGTGAGTTAGAAACATTTGTCAGCTTCTAGCATCTTATTCATTTCTGATGCCCTTCACCAATCACAATGAACCTAAGTGGGAGATATGTGGTGACTATAATCACCCCAACACCTGTCTCCATTAAAAATAAAGCAACATAGGTTGAGGGTCAACCAAAAACCAAAATCCACTATCTACACATTCGTTGAAACAATCCATAAGCCAAAGAAAAACTAATTGTAGTAGAAACATGGGAAACAGTGGTTGGGGGCACTAGCATTGCTCTTGGATACCAAAGGGAGGTGAAAAAAGAGAGGGAACATAATGAGTACCTCATTGGGGAAATACTGGGTATAGAGAGATTTGTAGAGGCCCATAGAGATGTTTCATCTTGGTTCTCAAGCTTCCAGAGTTGTATGGAGAGGGGGCAGGGTTGTGGTTGCTTGAGCAAGTAGATCAAATTGGGGAAAAGTCTATAGGGAAGGTGAGGGTGTAGCATGAATGGGTACTTTATGTTTGAGGTACCATGATACTTTTGGTATGGATAATTATAGCTTTGAAGGTGTGGGGGTATCCTAGTTTCTCTCTGGAGGTTCAATTGTAGCAGAATAGGGAATCTCTTATGGTCTAGGAATTCTAGGGTATGAAATCATATTAAATTTGGGATGGATTTGCTCGGTAGAATGTGGTCTTTTAGAGATATCTTTTTGTTCTAGGATTCCTTGTAGGAAGAGATTACTATGAAGGAAGAATCAGGGCATGTGGACTCCTCTTATGACCAAGAGTCAGGTGAGGGGGATGAACCCTGACATGTGGATACCCTAGGATCTCTGACTCAGAGGGGACCCTCAAATTAAAAGGGTCGTGTGATAGGAGATTAATCAGTAACTATAGTAATACAACGTATTAAAGGATATAACCATTATTTTTAGGGATTTAAACCATATGAAGTCTTTCCAACATCATTTGCATGGGTCATATGAGGTCAGAGTGGCCTCAAATTTTGACCATAGGTGTATTTTAAGGTCTAGAACATCATTAAATAGTTAGTTTTCTAATTTGTTGATCAAAAGGTGACTTATTGTTATAAATTAATTAGTATAACATATGTACATTTAATGAATTATGATTGATCTCTAACTAGAGTAACTTTTCACTTATGGTCACTTAGGCCGATTTTAGTTGTATTGAATCCATTGGAAGAAATTAGGCCAATTAAGGTTCATATGTATATTAATGGTGATGAGGCTACACTAAGGAGAGATAAAGTACATTATATTGGAATTTTGATGTATTTGAACATACTTCAATATTAAGGATAATGAATTAACTATCATCATAAAATGGGGAAGAGAGAAAAATTATGTTATTGATCTTTGTAATATTTAAAGGTGTAGTTATTTACTTGGCATGATTTGCATTGAGGTCTATGGTTTAGATTTAATTAATGGTGAAATTTCTATTAGGACTCTAAACTTATTTTAATAAGTTTGGTATGTTACAATAGTCCTCTTTATAGCTCACCACCCAGTGTGATTGATAAACTCAAGTGAGAAGAGGTCTAGGGGGAGAAAGTCATCATTCATCAGTCGCCAGAGCCCCTCCCACATGCCAATTGATGCAAGCACTAACCGCTAACTTCCTAATCACTACAGGGGGTGGAGAGCTCCTCATGCCCGACATGTTTATATGTGTATGGTTTTAATTATAGTTCATGAGATTCTAAATATGGATATAACCTATTTTCTCTTTTTTTAAGCTAGAATTTACTCAATCATGATTAGTTTTCGAGGGAATTTGTATGTTGAATTTAATAGAATTTGGTTTGTATGATTGTAGTAAGATTTACAAGACTTTGATTGAAAATCTATGGTATATGTGGAAGGTGATATATAATGTCTACTAATTGACTATTGGACTCTAACAACTTAACTTGGTGCTTTTTTACATACGATGAACTTATTGGCTAACTATATTGATATAAGTACTAGATATATAGAATAGTGTTATAAGACAAAACACACACTACTAAATGATATTTTGTAAAATGGTTTTCTTATGTAGATAATGAACTAAGTTAGTTACATGAAAACCCTAAAAATAATAGTACATGTATAATTGAGTAACATTGAAGATCAAGAGAAGAACGGTTGAAAACTAAGTTGATGATTTGTAAATTACCCAACAATTGTCACTCCCTATTGTTATTGGAAGTTAAAAGTCAATTTATGCAACGTTTTCTTACTAGGAATATGTAGCTAAAAAAATTCAACTTCAACATAACATTAATTAAATTATTCAGTTGCAAAGGTTAAATGGCCAAATTAACATTTGTCTAATAATTATATTAAATAACAGCATGTAGGAAACAAAGTACTCTTAGTTGTTAGTTATTTGAATAGTGCTATGAGGATTGGGTGGTGTTATTTATTCCTTGAGATGTGGAAGGGGTTACTCTTTCCTATAGTTTCTTTGGAATGGGTATTACATGTTCAAAACTAGGTGGGGTTATGATGCTCATGGTAGGATGGACTATTTGTTGCTCTTTAGCCTCCTCATATGACTTTTCCTCATATGATAGTACTTCAAGTTGTGGTATTAAGCCAAAAAAAAAATTGCTTGACCTCCTACAAGCATTCCTCATATTCCTTATTGATATAAAAATAATATTGAGGATTGAATCCACTCAATTGACAGGGGTGATCGGAAATTTCATTGTCGAGATAGGATGATGATTCTATAGTGGCTAGCTACATAAGGGATTTGTTGAATTTGGGCTTGTGGTTGGAAGCAGTTGGGAGATGGCCAGACTAATACTCAAGGGGTGTACTTCTTTCTATTTCCATCATTAGAGAGGAGTAAGTTGTCATAGTTAGTGGTGGATCTAGATACTAGTGCTCTACCACACCTGAAGTTGATTGTTTGTAAGGATTCCTCTATGGTATTGAGGAGGAAGCAGAGGTGGTTGGGATGCATGTGGCTGGCACAATATTGGTTGATGGAAACATGATGGTGGCTATGGTTGCTTAGCTCAATGGTAAATGTTATTGGTTTTTTTTATTATTGATGGTAATGGATGTTGCTTGGCTTGACATGGATATTTCTTAAACTGGTGGTGTCTTCTTTGCATTCAAGGGCTCTTGTTGCTACATAGCTAGGGCTTCTCTTTTTCTTGTGCAATTGTGGGAGCTTTTCAAGATTGAAATGAATGAGATCGAAATGAAGAAAAAAGATATTTGATTAGGGTATTAGGGACATATTATGTGATAGTTATTTGTCAAAAACTCTCTGTCTGATCATGTGATTCACTTAAATGAAACATATGTCACAATTACACATCACCTAGTCTTAAAAAAATCATCACATATTATTCAGAATCTGACGTCCTAATTGGTGATTGTCTATAAAGTTGTACAATTCATATTCATTATTATCTTCTTGTGTTCATCAGCTTTCAGAATAAGATTTTGCATTGGTCATACTGTACGAGCTTTGAAGAGATGCAAAGGGTATTTAGAGATAGAGCTAATAGTATAGACACTCTTTGGTGTGCCATGAAGTATGTTGTTTATATTAGTATTAACTAGATTTCCTTTTTTTGTCTCATGTTATTTACCATTTTTATCTCTTCCTTTGTTTTTTATTCCAAATTTTGTATAGAATTTAACTTTTTTTGTGAAATAGAGGATCAACGTACTTGATTGACCGCAGAAAATCCATCTAAGACAATGTGTCAATCATACATGTGCAAGTCATATAGAAATTAACACAACATTGAGATATGTATAAAATGTACTTATCCCAATTGAGAACAATCACATATCAAGAGATTTAGCCTTTTACATTTGGTCCAAGTATCCTCATATTTCACTTGATTCATCCTAGTTATAGGGAACTAGTAGTCATGGTCATTAACCACTATCATATTAGGACCATCAATATTATTAATTAATGAATCATATTAAGGTTCTATAGTGTATTAATTTCACCTAATTTCCAATGCCAAGACAGAGAGTTTATTTCTTATAATAGTCATTAATTTGATTCAATGAATTGTATTTTAGTATTTAGTATCATTTGACAATTTTTCTACATTTGAACTAGTTGAACGTATTAGATTAGGTTGTATCAATATATTTTATCTCGCTAGTTTAGTTACCATAAAATCATTGGACCAAAATCCAATTTTTGCTTCATATATGTATTTCTCCTAATATTATAACGTCCATTATTGCAGCTTTTTGGTCCAATAAATTTTTTTGCAAATGTTATTATTCATGAATTAGATTATCAAGATCATTAACTATTACTATTATTGATTGTTAAAAAATGTAAGCTACCATCATTGGTGATTAAATACATTTCCTCTTCTTATGATGGAAAATATACATGACATTAGGTAGATACAATTGTTTCTCATATATTCTAGCATTAGATCTAATCGATATCATCAAATAACATCTATGTATATATGTCAGATCTGTTACTATATCCAATTATATTAAAGCAGTAGAATCCATATCTAAGGCTACCATTAAAACTCCACATTTTCCTACATCCTTTCTTATTTATATTATTGTAATGTCCATAGAATGTTACCAAGGTAACCTTATTTTCAGTAAATTTACTAAATGTTTACCTCGATATGATCAGCTAAGTCATTGGGTCACCACCGCATGTCCTGGATGTGGCCACATGGTTCGGATATTCCTGAATCCATTGCTAGTTGAGTCATCCAACTCGTTCTATGATATCTACAACCTATTACCATATCCCTCTATTTATCTTATTCTTCTTCATACAACATGTTTGTGATAAAGCAAAGTTTTTACTCCTCTAACCTCTCGCATGAGAAATGGAGGTCGTAAAAGGTAGTCATGACACGATATTACACTATCAAAAACTTTTTGTTGGTGGTCGTCCTCAAAATAGAAAGTCTTCACCATCAAAGGAACTCTAAGTATTTGAAATGATGCACGATGTAAAATATAAGCAAGGATAGGTGGAAAAAAATTTGTTAGAGCTCTTGACATTCTGTCGTTCTATAGCATCTCACCAAGTCTCCATGCAATCCATGTGAGTTCAAGGCTACCATGGAAAAAGGTGTCACTTCTCAAAAAGATGCTTGTGCCTTAGTTTTCCCCTCCTTTGTGAAATGATTTTTTAAGTTATGGAAATTGTTTTGGGAGCATATAAAAGTCATACTTTATATTTGTCTTCTCTAAGTATCTAATTTTGTCCAACTCTTACTCTATGATTGGTCTCGCACTTAGTAATTCATACTTGGTCCCCAACCTATAAAACTTAATGGTGAGATTTGGATGTAGGAGGAGTTTCTTCCCCCCAAAGAAGAATCCTTGGATGGTAAGTCTCTAAATTCATTAAGTCATAGGTTTTACATTGGTGTCAACAAAATATTGTGAATAGTGGAAATAAACAAAATCAAGTTCACCCTATATCCTCCATTATTGGATCTACCCTAAATTGGTAGGAGATAATTTCAGATCCACTATCCCCCAAATCAATGGTCATGGGAGGGCTACATCATCATGGATTTGATCTCTTCTCAAGGCATTAAATATTGTATATTATATGGTCGACTTTTTGGATATATATCCAACGGTCCCACTAACTTGAAATAAGAAAACCTAAATATCCAAGATTATTATCCACAACTTTTAACTTCAATTTATTATAATTCATGGATCCAGTGATCATAAAAATTTGATCAACGTTGGGAAATTACTTGGTTTATCTCTCATAAAGATTAGAGTCTAGAACTCCATAACATCACTAACATAATATATCAAAGTTGATCTGGTCATAAGAGGTGCAAATCTAAAATTATTATCACAATCACTATTACAGTTTCAAGAATAATCATGGGGAATCAATGTTCCACGTCTAATGCTCTACATCAATTGGATGACATGAACTATCTATATTTTTTATTCATTCAATTAGGGATAAAAATCATATATCATCAATTATATTCAAAATTTTGAATCACATGGTTGACCCAATATGACTTTCTAGTTCATGGTCAATTGACTAATTAGGGTCAAAGGGAATACCATTGAGGCATTGGAAGAGTGAGTAGGTCATAGAGGAGCAAGTGCTCCCCCCTCAACTCTAAGAAAATTACTATATAGTAGTAGTAAATGCCCCTCAACTCTAAATTTTATTTAATAATAGTAAAAAATTCCCCCCTCAAAAATGGATTTTTATATAGTAGTACTAAATATCCCACAAACTCGACAAATTTTTCATTAGTAGTAGAAAATGCCCCCTTCAAGTATGGAGTTTTCTAAAAATATTAATACTAAACGTCCCACTAACTCCAATAGTAACTTGACCAACAATACTCTAAACAATTGACTAAAAAATGCAACTCCAAAAATTGATCTATTCAACATGCATTCATTCCTTTAAATTATATTATGTTGACTAAAATAATTGTGGTGTCCCCCCAATGACATGGTTGGTCCTGGGGTTTACTCTTGGATGGGTGGGTCCAATAGTGGCCGATCTCAGGAGGGGTTCCTCATCATCAAAAAATTTGTGGGGCTAAGTTCTACAAAATTGACATGAGAAGTGCATAATTTTCCAAGATAGTCTTCAAAGAATTGACTCAAACAAGGTAATCCAAAAATTATTTTCTAAATACACAATCCAAAAAATTAAATTGTATTGACTTGAGTACATGAAGCTATTTAATTTTAACAATATATGTATGAGAAAGTTTATTAGAAGCACATTTTCTTCATAATACTTATATAAAAGCGTCCATAATACATAAGAATTATAAATATATTATACTCAGTTAGAAGAAAAATAATTTTTAGTATGATTTTTGGTAGACAGAGTGGGTCTCAAATGGGATTATAATTTAAATAAGAAAACATTTAAATATTGTGTTTAGAATTTATATATATAGTTAAACATATTGTGAAAGCAATCGTCATCTTGTGATTATGTCAACACTTGTGATACCAACAATTGTATTTTTAATAAAAGTATCAGGTTTAGAGTTTATTTTTTGCCAATCATCATAGCCTATACATCCTTATAGTCTTGAGCTAGATGTGCATGATGTTTTTGTGTCTTGATCTTGTATCCATTGTTACCTACATCAAATGATCATTTATATTTCATCCATTTGTTATTGTGATGACTGATAAGAACTATCAAAATTTTGATCAACTCGTAGAGCAATAGGTACATTCTTGTATATTGTTTTTGGTTGAGTCAATTTTTAATATTGGCATCATCATAATATAATAAATGTAACAACTATCATACTCTAAACATATTGGTGAATTATGTATTGGATGTTCCACTATCTATTTGTTTATTCTTATTAAATTTTGAAATATTGGCAAATATAAACCCTCATCATATTTAATTTGAAATGTGTGTGATTTTGTTATTCACTTATTTTGATTAGATGAATACAATCTCAAGACTATAAGATATGAAGAGATATTTGTATACAACTGGGTCACAATGAAGATGCATGCTAGCATACAATAAAAAGGAGTAGAATAGAAAATTTTGTGGAGGACAATGAAACAGATCTGGAATTACAACCTAAATTATATGACTATCATGTAAACAAAAGAGATTAAATACAAAGGTATTATTCAAAAAGGGTCATTTTAACTATATAATCACCAGTTTCCTCATAATATGATTGGTAGTAAATTGTGAAGATTTAACAAAGTATGATTTTATGAATTCTCAACATGGATAGAGTGTAGTGTTTCTTAGGATGTTGTTTGTTGTCCATGTTTCATATGGAAAGAAGAAAGTCCATACATATGTATATCGCTCAATAAGATTAGCATTGATATTACTAGTGGCAACATCAACATTGGAAATATTATTTTTTATCATGAATGCTATCAAAAATCATTGGTGCAAATAGGTGAATGATAAGTGACTCGATGATTCAATGGTTTCCTATAGTAAAAGAAAATATTTGACATTGTTGACAATAAAGTAATAGTAAAACAATTCTAATGAGACCACAATTTAAATTGTGAGTGAGAAAATTATGTTTTTATTTTGGAGTGTATTAGTATATCCAAAAATTGTATTTTGAGTGTGTTTAAGATATCAATTGACAACTACTAATACTATTAGCTCTTTTCATATATTTTAGTTATTGACTATTTTTTTTGTAATTGTGCCCCCCCCTCTGAGATCCCGCTGGCTCCACCCCTGCAGTGAGGTAGTTTTTGGCTCAAGGTAAATTCATAAAAACCATTGTTCTATTCCTGAATCATTTCAAAATTTGTTGTTCTTACATATTTTAAGATGTTTAGGAACTTCTTTTTGGGAACGATGATGTTATTTTATTTAGCATACATAACCCACACAGGAAGCAAAAGTTGTTTTAATATTATAGTGTGGCCTCTACTCATGTTGGCCTGAGCACAGTAGATGACAAATAACATCTACAAAGACAGGTGGTGCTTGCATAAATGTTAGTGTACTAAGTGTAGAAAGAATCCACATTCTTGTTAAGTTGTCTTCTTCATTGTTTGCTTTCCACGGTATCCACAATAGCTTGACAATCCAATCCTTTGCTAGTAGTTCTGCAATACAAGATGTTCATGCATTTAGGCCTGGAAAGAACCCTAAAGAAGTGAGAATAGCATGTGTTTCAAAGACATTATCAGTCTCAATGGTAATCCCAAGCAATCCCTTGCTTTGTGCTTGTTGGAGTGCAATAAGTCTCTATAACTAGTCTAAAACATGTGGTTATAGTTTTAGCCCATGTTGAGAGCCACAATCCATATGAGTACATAGAACAAATGTCAGATATCCCTTCCTTTGTTCAAATGATGCATCTCTGTTAATTAATAATCAGCCCCAAGGAGGGTGTACCCAACTAGAAGATGCATAAGATTCTATAGAATAAAGTGTTATATGCATGATTTCATGAAGAGTAGGTAGACGAGACCAATCTAATTCGATATAGTGTAGTTTCTTTCGTATATGCCTGGTGATCTGGTTAGCATTTATAGCATTATTTTTGAAAATAGTCGAATTCCTGCTCTTCATATTTTAAATAAGCTATAGAAAAAACTGTACATATTTTGATGTCTAGTTTAATAGATTGTGTCAATTATGGATTAGATTCCTCTATCAAAAAAACTAGGAAGTGTTGAATAAATTGAACTTGTTGCTAGATTTCTTTCGCCCTTGGGAAACCATGTAGCATATGAGGGATATCTTTCTATGAATGTTTACATAGGGAACAAGTAGCAGTATCGCTAAAATGTCAGTTGATGTTGCTTAAAGTTATTCATTAGATCCTGATGAGCTACAAGCCAAATGAAAATGATATATGTTGACAATTTTTAAGCTTCCATATAGTAGTCCATGGTCCTCCTTTAACTCTAGTGATATCTTGAGTTGGAACTGGATAGTTGGACATTGTTGTAAATATACCTGAGTCATTGAAGTTATGTGAATGTATATTATCATTACTGTAAGTACATGGTATAGGAAGACTTTCAATCTTATCTACAACATCTAAGGGAACATAATGACATATGAAACTTGAGTCCCGACAACTATATTTGGTAATCATTGGATTTGGCAATCATTGATGTGACTTTCAAGTCTTCTAATTCTACTAGAATATTGTTAAAGAATTCATGAAGCAAGGCGTTGTTCACCGGGAACATATTGTCATGTCAAACTGAGACTGTTGTACCACTATTCACAATGATATTGTTATTTTCTCAAGAAGGATGTACATCATCTTCTACTTGAAGAAGTATATGAAATATATTTGTGTAAAAGACCACGAATAGAAACCAAACAATAGTTTGTCTAAAGTTTCCATGAAAATCTTATTAGTAGATCTAAGTTCGAATAATGCATAGTAGCAATACCCATATGCCTTCTTCCTTCATAGTTGTACTTTATTTATAAAACATCATTTAGAGAAGAAGGTCCTTGTCTCCAAATAAAGTGTCTAATCATTTTTTCAATATGTTTAAACACACTAATTGGAAGTATTTTGGTTTCCATGGTAGAAGTTAGGATAGAACTTAAGATATATTTCACCATGCAAACTCAACCTCAAAGTTTGGGGTTATGCATAGCCCAACCTGAAATATTAGATTGTACTTTCTCTATGACTGATGAGTAAGTTGACTTAGTAATCCTACCATGGATAATAGAACACCAAGGTATTTTCCTAAGTTCAAAACTCATGTCATACCAGAAATAGAACATGCAGAAGCCTTAACAACATGTATTACTGAAGTCGAGAAATAAATTATGTTTTATCAGTAAAAATTGAATGTCTTGATTCCTCTTTAAATAACTAAAAGAACTTCATAAAAAAATGTTTGGTTTTGTAGATATTACAAAAAGAATAATGTCATCAACAAACATAGCATGGGATATAGAGGAACCCTACTGTGATATTTTGATAGGGTTCCATAGGCCATAAGAAACATAAGATTCAGCTAATTGACTGAGTTGGTTTAAACACATTATGAATAGATAAGGTGATAAAGGCTCACCCTGACATAATCCTCTATTGTTCCTAGAAGATCATAGTTTCTCACCATTCCATAGGATTTTAATATGACCACTTGTGATTTGTGACATGGTTGATTATACTTGGAGGAAAACCAACATGAGTAATAGTATCCAATACAAATTCCCACAAAATATGATAACATGCCTTTGATAGGTCAATTTTCATCACCATATATTGAAAGGGGATGGTGCATGTAATGAATCAATTCATGTACCAAAATTATGTTGTCTAATATGTTTCTGTCGGGGACCAAATCACTTGGAGAAGTGTGAATCCACTGTGGCATGTATGATTTCAGTGTTCAACAATATAAATCCATTTCAAACTAACATTGTTCAAAGAAATTGGATGAAGTTGACGCCAAGAAGTAATGTTAGAAGTCTTAAGCTAGAGAACAATGTGCACATTACACATATATGGAGGTAAGGTAAAATTGAGTAAATCACATTTCACAATCTTTATTATTGAACTTTTGACAAATGCTCCAATTATGAAGATGACTTCCAACATCAACATTTTTCAGACCAAAAACCTAATTTCTCCCAATACAAGTTGATGCAGTAAGTATTTCTTGTTCCGAAGGAGAACTACTTAGAAAGATAAGACAAAGGATGGGATCTAACCAAAAGAAAGCGGGTAACTTGTCCATTTTCATTTGAGTCAAAACTATTGAAGTTTGAAACTTATGTTTGAAGTGTTGTAGAACCAATATATTCAATGAGCTAGACTCATTATTCAAGAACCATGTTAATCTTATAAAGTGACAATTGTATTCCTCATATGTCTGCATAAAGTATGATAAAACTGAGTATCATTCTCTCCTTGTTGTAGCCAATTCAATAGCCTTTTTTGTCTAATATTGGCTTCTTCATAAGGTAAGAAAGATTGATAACCTCATTAAAGGTCCATGCATGATATGTCATCATCAGTAGAGTATGAATTTGCAAGTGATTGTTGTAGACTTTCAATATCTTTTAAAATCTTGTGTTTTGTTTCTTGAGCATCTTGAGTAGTTTTACAATCCTATGCAATGATATGTAGTATTATTTGGCTAATTGTAGAAGAAAAGTCTTGATGAGGAGGTCATCTAGCAGTAAGTAACTCGCTAAACATAGTATTAAAGTTCCAAAATGATTGAGTTCTGAATATCTTTTGATAGACTTTACACTTTATATTTTAAAAGAATAGTGGATTGTGGTGTGAACGTGTTCTTGGTAGGTGCCTTACAACTCCTTAATATCTAGATTGTAACCATAGAAGATTCACTAGAATATTATCATGATGCTCATGTAAAGTACCTTATTTATAGGTGAATGGACTACTAGAAAATATGCTAGCAATAAGTCTTCTTGCATAATACTATTTTAGAAAGAAGAGGTCTGATAGTTAAAATGGTGTCCACTTACTTCTCAAATACATGAAGCATACTATTGAAATCCTCGATCACAGTCCAGGTTTTATTGGTTTTTTGATGTAATCTTGGTAGGTACCTATAGAACATAGACCAAAGTAATGGATTTGGATGAACATCAACAATTGTCAGTATATATTCTTCATTCACACAACAATTTAAAAACTAATGATGAATTTCAATAAGTCATATATTGTAAAGATTATTTTGTCAAAGGAGACAAAATTTCATTGAAAATCCCCTCTTACCTCTATGAAATGACATGTGGTGTACCTAATTTTATAAATGACTTCATCCCCCTTGGATTTGATTGCAAGGTTCTAGAATAGCCAGAATAGGAGGATAGAATGTAAGCAACATATCCTTAATACACTTGATAGTATTTTCTTGTTTGATACCAATGATATTCCAACTTGTATTAATTTTAATATCATATTAAGAGGTATCAACAGTCTTGTCCTCCACTTAGTAGCAACATCATCACTTTTTTTAGTTTTGACTTAGTGTCTAGTAAGGGGGTTTCTTCATTTTGCCACTAGAGCATCTTGTTTCCTGAATTGTCTTCCATAACAAGGTTGGATTTAGAAGAGGAGGGGGTATTCAAAATGCTTTGTTAGTACTAGTGGGGAAATAGAACGTTGTTTGATTGTCGAATGAATAATAACTTCATCAGCCTATGCATCCACAAGTGTATATGTTGTGTTCAAAATTGGGATAGAATATGTAGCAATATTTTGGACAAGCTCAATGTTATCTTTTATTGAGTGGAAACCAAAATATCCTGCAAGTTTGCATTTGTAACAACATGGTCTTCACGTGGAACTTCATGGATAACCTGTGAACTTTTTGGGGGTGCCTTATGCTTCTTTGTCAAAACTTTTGACATAGGTCTTGGAATTTATAAATCATGATCATGCAGTGGGGACTCTTTAATTTTAGTCTCCTTTGATTTTGAAACATCTAATGTAGAAAATTGATTCTTATTTTTTTGTGGATTATTTTGTTGGTTGTGTTCTTGGAGGGTGAGGCATTTTTGTAGTAATGTGAAGCTTTATCCTGTACGGCACTTGCCAGCACTCTTCCTATTCTAATCTAACAACACATGCATCCTATGATGGTTGTGATAGAAAGTTTGATTCTTTGGGATCTTTCTATAACTCAAATGAGGAATATTCATTACCCATGATACCAAAAGTGGCACAAATAGATGGAAGATATTCATACTCTACATTGTATACAATGTCATTGATCATAACTATTAGAGAGTCATACTAATTTAGTTAATGAAGTTATTTGAGTCTAATTGTATACGGACCCAAGTGTGTCTTGGGCCATTAGGGTTTAGTTTAAAGTTTGTATGCTTCCCCCTTCCTATATAAAGGAGGGGACTCATCTTATCATAAATATCAAAAATCCTTCTTTTATTATTTGACAATCGTAGTTGTCTTGACTAGAACAAAGGTATCCATTTCAACTACAAGTCTTGCAAACTTGCAAGCCTTCTATTATTATTTGATCAATTAAAAAATGACTAAGAATATAAAAGGTTTGTGTAGCATAGTATATGACTCAGTTACAATGTAAACTTCAGAGAATACCCTTTCATCATTAAGAGATACATCATCAGGGTTTCCTTCTCCTAAGGGATCATCATCTAGGAAACTAGGCTTTCCTTGCATTTGGTGAATACTTGCATTGCATAAGGATATTGTCAGTTTTGAACTGTGGCATTATTTATGAAGAGGCTAGCATTATTTCATAAGAGCTATCAGGATTATGATGTATTCATCAAATTTGATCTTGAGGAATTTGGTCATTAGATTCGAAAGAGATCTCTAATCTTCACAAGCAACTTGAATCTTCTAGATCTCTACCATGTATACCATTGCAATTTCATTGTATTCCTGTATTATGAAGAGACAATGATTGTTATTCGTGCTCTCCATAGTTTCATTTGAATAATCCATTAGTTCACAAGTCCCATTGATAGGTAATGTAGTAGTAGTTAACATCAGCGTCACCCAAATGGACATCTTGTTGCAGAGCAGGACATAAAGAACTTACCTCATTTGTTTGTCCACCAAGTTGAGCATGGTCTTCTATCATGTTACTAGAAGAATCCCCCATCAGACCCCATCCACCTCTACAAAGATCATCGGCTAGGAAGCTAGATCCGCCACAGTCTCTAGGTCACACGGTCGTCTCTTGTAGGCTCTTCACAAACTTCATCTTTCTAGAAAACTTAATACATCCCACGCACCTGATTAATTAAATTTGGAAAAAGAAACTACTATAATAAATGTTTTGGGAAATTAGATTGATAGGAAAGCCCAATTTTGAATTGCATATCTAAGGAAATCCTTTTATATTTCATGTCTTATATAATTCTTGCAAATTTATGTTTATTTCATTCTTATAAAAGTACGAGCAACAAGGATAAAAAGTTCTACAATATATTCAGCTATAATATTAGGGCCCACATTTGTCTAATCTTATTATAAAAAATGTTAGAGCCTATTTTGCAAAATTGGGTTAGATACCAATGAACTTCTTATCAGTCAAACTCGGGTTGGTTGAACTTTTAGTTTAAAAAAAAAATTTATGTTGTCATTGAGATCATGAACCTTCTTGATCAAACTCTTAAGTTTGACCAAGAAGCCCCTAGTTGATTTGTAATTTGACTCAGTTGCACATGGTAAAGGTATTCAACTGATAACATATATGTTGGTTACATTACCTTTCACCTACAAATAGTTGATCCAACTAAATGTTTGATCATGCATGTCACTCCAACTCACTCACAGTTTGAGTGATAGTGTGCAATTATTATTTAACTAGTTGTTTCAAAGACAATTTGCTACATAGAACACCCATATTTTGACACTAGAGTTTCATGACTACAATCAAACCCTAATGGTTTCCCAAATAGAGACCCTCTAAGACAATTGTAGATACACTTGAGAATTAGAGAAACAACTAGAGGTAGCCTTGATATTATTTTCTAGTGTATGATCTTGCAATCCTATAGAGAGCTCTCCATAGTATTATTTTCTTGTAAGCATTTGAGAAATATAAACATATGTTGTTTGACATGAATATGTTGACAATTGTGATTTCATCTTCTTATCCATCATCCCTTTTATTATGTCCATTGAAAATGTCTTTTGTGATAAGGAACGGGTGTCTCTTAGTGATATTTCGTAATGTCTTCTCTTTAGTTCTCTCCCTTGTCTAGGTAAATGATAAAAGTTGTGTCCTCCCACAACAAAAACTACAAAGGATGTTAAGTATCAGGATAATAGAAAGAAGAGTTTTAGTATCAATATGCATCATATATTTTCACATGTAATTAATAAACGTTATTGCAAAAATTAGTGGTCACCAAATGATACAAGGGGTGTACATATAGCATTTTAGGCCCAACCCACAATAAGTTGTGTGTTCTTGTGGATCACAAATTCATTACCACCTTACTCTTGTCATGCATTTTCATATGGCATGTTTCATTTTAAGCATCTCCTGAATGCACCAAAGTAATGGAGTTTGTTTTCACTCCCCCTCTAGAATATTCCAATTAGTATCAGAGTTTGCCTTCAAGGATCCCATATAGGTCTTGAAGATGGTTCAAAAAAGTTTGATAGTTATCATCAACTAGTGGGAAGTAAAAATCAAGGAAACAATCCCATTAAAGGTCAAATAAAATGGTGTCTAGTTTTCAAATCCAATTGATATGATTATAAAGAATATGAATTGAACAAGATGCCAAAAAACTAGGCATGGGATTCCATATGAGAGAGCATCTTAAGCAAGGAATAGGATAGTGATGAAAGCAATATGAAGGAACAATTTTGGATGGGTGAAACATGTGGAGGGAACTCCAATGCATTAAAAAAATAGATTTCTAAAACTTTCAGTTATTGATATGCATATACATTCTAAAATTAAGTTGCATGATATTTGATCTAGTAGGATAAAATGACTAAACTTAATTAGTCTATGTAAGCTAATAAATGAGTTATTCAATGACATAGATTATTTACAACTACACTTATTTCTAGTGATGATATTCCCACTTACAAATAGGGGTGTAAACGGTGCGGGTACGGTGCGGGTCTAGCTATACCCATATTCATACCCATCTAATTTAGCGGGTCTGGTTCCGGTTCTAGACCCACATAATACAAAACATGGACCCGCACCATACCCATACCCGCAATTATAGCGGGTATGTGGTGCGGGTATGCGGGTAAGCGGTTCTATAAAACATCATATTATTTATGTAAGAGAAATGACTATGTTCTATATATTTTAAGACAACTAGATATTGTTATTATATAACATGTTAACATGCAATAGTTATATTAGACAATGCTATATTTTATACATTAACATTAATTGAGTTAATTGTTTACATATTTGTAGTCACCATCATAACGTTTAACTTATGTAGAAAATAATATAAATTAGTAGACATTTTGATTTTTAAGTTTACATATAATGTTCATTATTGAAACTAGAATAGTTAATTCTTTATGATATGACTAGCCTCAACCTTATTGTGGTTAGACTTGGATATAATCTCAAGAATTATATTAATTAGACTAGTAAAGTATTATATATATAATATGTTATTTAAGTAGTTACTTATGTATAGAGGGTACACGGGTCTAGCGGGTCTGGGTCCAAGCATACCCATTATTAGACCCGCTTATATGCGGGTCCAAGGGTATACGGGTCCAAGGGTATGCGGGTATAAAAAATTAGACCCGTGACGGGTTTTTAAGGGTCTGAATTTGCGGGTCTGCGGGTCTACCCGTACCCATTTACAGCCCTACTTACAAATCCAAGGTAGATCCTTTTTGAAATAATAAACTTCCTTTTTCCAAATGCAACATGGCTTGGTAGGTAAACTAAATGCTCCTCATTATAGATCTACTATGTACACATTTATATTATTGTGAGAAGCAAACTCTCTTTTATGCATTCATAGTCATCGAGAATACATAAGTAACTTTGTTAGTGACAAAAACATCATGTCAAAACTTCTTCAATGAAATCAAACCCTAGACACTCTCCTATATCATTCTTACAACTAGTGGGGATAACTAGACTAGTATGCAAACTAAAATATATCCACCAATAGGAGATACATGAAGACTTTTTTATGCCCACTCACAATACAAATACACAAACATGCAGAACTCTTTAAAACATATAGTACACTTCATACTAATGTCACTCTAGAAATAGTGGTCCAAGAAAACTATTTTGGATTCATGAAAGCTCGTGCTTCACATAAGCCTACTTATTCTACTTATAAAGAATTTGATCTAGTCTTAAGTGGATGTATTTATTCTTATTGCAATATCAATATCTTATATGTTACATTCTTCACAAATATAGTGTTTGAGAACATTATTTGAATGATAATAAACTACCTACATAGCATCTTTATTGTTTGAACATATAGTTCAACAAAGTAAGATATCGATCAGAGATAAAGTTGACTGTACAAGAACGTAACAATATATAAAGAACATTAGCCATGCATATATTTAGATTGTTGAATCCCTTTCCATTACTTAATTTATGCAGTTGAATGATCATATGAACATTGTTAAGTTTGTACGAAACTATCACTTTGAAACATGAGATAGGTACAATAGTAAATGGTTTAGAGTTATGCTCATTCTTGACATACAATCATGAAAAATTGTTACTTATTCTCCATATTCCCCATAACCATATTTAATGATATTTGAACCATTTGTGTTTTCTAACTATTCAATATAATCTTTTAGATTTGAAAATATAATATTATGCTTTTCCTAGTATCAAATATTCACTTTAGTTTTACGAGAAAACCACCCCCGTAGAAGCACCACAATCGTGACCCCCCCAAATGGCGTAAACTCTCAGGGCATGAGAGGGTACGGTTCGGTCACCTCCCTCCCACGCCCAATCAAATTCGTGTTACTTTTTGTAGAGCGCCTTCGGCGTGATTCGAACCCGGGTCCTTCATCTGGACTTACCGAGCCAAAACCATCCGGGCTACTCTGGCCAGACTAACATGAGATGGGGACTTTAGTGAACCAAAATTCTAGATATCTTGAATTGTATTACATGCATGTAATTTTTTTAACTTAATAAAGTTTTGAATGTTTTGTTGGAAAACACTATGTGATCAAAAGATAGATCATTGTTTTTAGATGCACATGAATTGTTACTAATTTTGTAACTTGTAAGAACTACAAATTACACATATCTCGTGATTAAACCTTTTTGATGTCGTTTCACCTAGAGTAAACTAGTTCCATTATACTTTAAATCCTACACATGTTAACAAAAAATTTAGATATTATGGTAAGTGTATTATCTAGAGTTTAAATATTTATGATAGTGATATCTTAAAGGACAATACTTATCCTTGACGTAATTTGTAGGTGTCATTATTTAGAATGTCGTCTTGAAAATAATGAGACAAAAATGTTTTTATCAAACTACAATTGAACCAAAGCCATTTTTTGTCAACTACAGTTTCACCAAAGATATGTTGTCAAAAAATCTTTTATAAACGGTGAATTTGGTTGATAAAATGAAAAAGGAACACTCTAGGTATTTTGTTGATAGGTAAGAACAAAATTTATAGGTATTTTGATATATATTTAGTAGCTTCACTCTTGACTTTGTGATTCATAGTGTGAATTTTGAATCTCTATCTAGCAAAATGTTATGTGTGACATCACATTTTCATAGATTTCAAGCCTAAATGAGATTAGGGAACCTATAACAATGAAGTGATTGAGGGATCTTGGTTGATAATTCCAAACCCTAAAATTAGATTAAATGATTGATTTAATGAAAGAAAGTGCTTTGGGCATATGTAATCATATGAGGCTAATATAAGATGCAATGGTTACCAAAGCCTCAAGTTTGGTAATTAGGAATGTGACTAAGCTCATGGATCCTTTGGAAGGCCCAAGATGTGGTTCATGGGCCTTAGGGTCACTTTTCAACCCAATAGGTTATCAGAGTTATCATATGAGTCCCTGGGGTAGGAAATTGAGTATCCCTTATCTCGTGACTATAATAAATATTAAAGATATCTTTAGTCCAAAGACCATCAAGAGATGAGGTAACATGATAAGTTTTAGAAGATTCTAAGATTTCTTATGGGCTAAGTAAGGAATTAAGGATTGATATGATAATTACTTGAGGAACAAGTTTGGTAGATCAGGAGGACTCTCCCTGACCCAACTCTTTGCACATTGATAGATAACAACTAAATGGGTGTTGTCTCAAAGTTTGGGAGCAATAAGATTTTGGGTTTGGCCTTGAGAAATAAAAGGAGTTTTTGGGGTTTTATCTAATAATAAAGGGATTAAGAAATAGTTGAGTCCAAGTAGACTCAGATCTGGGTAGCACTAAGTGTGGGGAGGTCATCCCTCTGACCCAGACTCTTGTCTTAGTCACGACAATAGGCGAGATCGGTGTACTTGGGACTCCTCTCCCAATCTAGTTAACTGAATCAAGGTTTCTCGATCCCATTGACTTTGGGAGTTTGATCCGAACTCAACCAACTCCTGGGTTGGTGATATTGTCAAGGGACGCGATAATGCCCAAATCCCAGGGATGGCAGGATTCTAGGGCGGCGTCAGATATCTGGGATCATGCTGAGATGCTAGGGGACCTTACCATCACTTCATAAGAGGAATTAATGAGGTAATTCTCCTTCCTGTACTTGCTTTCCCTTTCACTATAAAATTGTGTGTAGCTAACCCCGGGTGCATAGCTGGTACCCATCGTGAGAGTTGAATCTAGATAGCTTCGTTGGGGCCGGTTGAAGGCATTGTAGGTGTATGTGATTCCGTTTGGTGAACAGAGGTGGGAGTCAACTGTGGGGGTTAACCTCGCCATTACAGGATGAAGCAGTAGCTGACCTACAGGAGGGATGAAGAATCCTTGTGTGGAAAATACCCATATGCCCTGGAGTGTGTGACACCTTCAGTCCATAGTGTCGGGGGTAATGGGGTAAATTAGTCCATTGCGAGCCAGGATCGCGTGGAGGTTTTGGGCTGACATGGCATTGTGCCATTGGTTGGAGCCATCCTGCATGGATATTAGTTCAGCATAATTAATTACTGATGTGGCAATTAGCAATTGGTCATAACTGAATAACCATAAATAATTATAGAAAATTTTTGGTAACTCAGATATCAATAAATTATATATGAAAGTTTCTCAAAGAACTGCAAGGAATCTGAATAAAATATAATTAGGGTCTAATTATGGTTCCTATTCCAAAAGTTTAGGCAATACATTCTTATATGTGATTAATAGAAAGGAAAGCCTAGATTCACTTTAACTTGATGCTTATTTGAGTAGATTCATATATGTTGAGCTAATTCCTAATCTTGTTATGTATAATGAAGAAACCCTTAATAATGATGAATAATTGATGTTCTAGATTAATAATCTTGTTCATGCTGATTTAGGGTTTTGAAACCAATGTGGACATCTTGCTATGATCTTAATTCTAGTAATATGATCTAAGTATCAAGGATAATCTAATATGCTCAAGATGATGATTAGGGTTTAACCTAATATGCATAACTAAGGGTTGTAATATTAGAAACCATGATACGATGGAATTAGAATTTGTGACCCAAATCCTTAGTCCAAACTTGAGACAACCCTAAACCCTAGTTTAGGATCGAATCTAGATCTGATTAATATAATGTGAATACATGGTGACACATATGTAGTATGTGTGTTTCAGATAATGTTGATTGCATGCTTTGAATGCTTGGATGTTTGGATGCACTCTTAAAGTACATAAGTTATTATGCATGGTTTCTGCAATGACATAAGGTACATGGTTATGCTTATGAATACATGTATTGAATTTTGAGTTTGTCAAGGTTTCTCGATGAGGTTGAATGAATGATAAATTGCTTGCTTGTTTATTTACTTCTTGCAAATTATAAAGTTCCAATGAGTATCATGTAAAGTAAATAATAATATTCTGAACCCTAGGTTAGACTGATCTTAAGGGTAATGCATACGATCCTAGGAGGGACAGTGATTACACCTGATGTAGTAGATTAGATATGGGTTAAAATATCAAAACAAGCTTATGTTCTTATGTGCAAGTAAAAGATGTTTGATTATATGTATACTTGTGATTATTGGATGAACCCATGTACCAGTATAGAAATATACTAACCGCGTATTTATCTGTCGGCATTTTAGGTATCAGGTATACTTGGTTCGTGGACATGAGGTTACAAAATAAATATGTTGAAGACACTAAAGATATTCATGAAGGTTTAGTCATAGTGATATATCATCACGCATGTACAAGTTAATTCTTTCTAAAATTTATGTAACTCCTTAGAGGAGCTTTCTATGCAAACATGTAAGTATTTGTTCATTAATGGAAATTGTTTACTATTCTATATAATTTCTTGAATTCTATCCTAGAATTTATGAGTAATGATCTGCAACTTTAAGGTCTTTTTAGACACTAAAAAATGTGGGTTGTTACAATTAGTATCAAAGCACAGATTCATGAATTACTACTTAATAGTTTATAATTTCAAATCATCATTAGAAATTTAGGAGAAAATTTAGTAAAGTATAATGTATCTTTTAGGTTTCTCATCTCACATTTCATCTACTTCTCATCTATTTACTAAATAAACCTTGAAAAGAAATTGTTAATTAAAGGAGTAAATGTGAAAAGATATAACTTTTTGTGTAGGTCCCTCTAGGGAGATAAACACTAGAAAGATACAAGTATGGGTAAGCCCTTCATAGAGGAAGGACTTGGATTAGGGTATGAGAACCCTAGAGGGTCAAGGGACGTAGAAACCCTAAGAGGTTGGGTATAGTCCCTAACCCTAACCCTAAAACCTTAATCTTAAATATTGAGAATGGCATGGTGGCATGGGACGCCACCCATATGAAACTTGAAATCATGAATAAGAAAGATAAAGGGATGGGTTTAGGTGACCCAGACTCCCATGCACGTGTGCATGAGGGGCAAGACACTTATGTAAGAGGTCTTAAGAAATAAAAGAACCTAATAGTTATATATGAAAATGAAAGTTTGAATATAACTTTCTCAAACCCCTCATGCGGTCTCTAGAGGTTTGGTGATGATGGCCAAGCCCCTAGAGGGGAAGGCCAATGTAGGCACCAAGCCCCTCGAGGGGAAGGTGGCCCAAGTTCACTGAATGGACAGAACCCATGAGGGGGTATCCCAGTGATTGAACAAACATGGGTTCAGAAACTATAATGGAAAAAAGAAAGATATATATGAAACCTTTAGGGTTAGTGTGCCAACCTAGGGTGGGTCAACCCATGAGTGGGAAAATGACCTATGAGGGTGGCAAAACTGTTGGTTGTTTACACTAACGAGTTTCAATCATAAGAATGATCTTTTACTCAACTAGCTATATCCCGCAAGTATATGAGATAGTTGTAGTCGAGGTCGAACACAAGGAGCGTTGGTTAGTTAGGCGCAAGAGTTATGATTTTTCAATAATCTAGATCATTGTACATAAGATGATTGGATTAGAACAACTAGATTATAGATTTAAAACAAAACAGTAAATTATCACTTAAGAAAGGTTAAGATATAGATTTGGAAGGATCTTAGACTTGGGATTTCACTATCACATCATAGCTTATATTAAAATATGAATTTAAACATGTTAATTAACTTGCAAAGGAGGTTTGTAGTCATCACTCACCTCTCGGTGAAGTGATGACGATTTTAACTCCATACATCACTCTCATGTATGTATTTCATTTCAAATCACAAACCTTGCTCCTCAACATAATCCCAGCCACTCTCGCGGTCAAGGACAAGTTGCCAAAAGAGTAACTCCATACTCTCAAACACATCTTCTCAGATTATGAAAGAAAGCATAAAACATGCAAGTATGATGGCCAATCACACAAACAAGCATTTCGGATCTGAAACAACTCTTGGAACATGCAAGAAACTAACATTTAGTACGAAATTCATATGTTCATACAAGATATGACATGGGAGTTACTCTCCCATGTCCAAGATTTGGATTCTACTCGTCCATGATCATGTATTGCAGAAATGCTACAGAATTTTCAGAGTTTAACATGGTTTAGAGAAGGAAAAGCTAGGAGAATTGAAAGTGTAACCCAAGAGAAGTATAATTCCGTCTTGGGGACGAAATTCTACTCCTAAAGCTGCTCCAAAACGGACTGGCTCCTCTCCCGAGAAGCTGAATGAAGTTGGGGAAGCTTGGTTGCACCTTGGAGAAGACAATGGAGAAGAAGAGAAGAAGAAATGGACTCCTTTCCCAAGAAACCACCCTTGATCTCCTCAAAATCGCCCTCCTCTACTCTAGGCTTGCTCTGGGACGAGGGAACGTTCATAAATGACCGGGCATAACTGCCCATTAAGTTCCCACTTTGTTTTAAACAAAAACTCGTATTTTACAAAATGTTGAAACTGCCAGGTGCACGGCGTGCACTTTCGAAATGCACGTCGTGCAACTTTCCAGAAACTTTCAGTTTGCTCCAGAATACACTGTGCACGGCGTGCACTTTGAAAATGCACGCCGTGTAACTTTCCAGAAACTTTTGGCTCCCAGGTGCACGCCGTGCAACTTTCCAGAAACTTTTATCTGCCTGAAATTCCCAGGTGCACGGCGTGCACCTCACTGTTCTGGGCTGTTGTGTATTTTGCTCATAACTTTCAGTGTGTAGGTCCGATTTACATGCCGTAAAAAGTGGTATTTGCGCAATTTCGAACCCCAAAACATGTAGATACTTGAAGAGTGATCCAATAAGATATAATATGATATATTACTCATAATTTCATTGCAATATGTAGTACCTACAATACAAACCATGAGACAAGTAAGAATAGCTAAAAATATAGAATCTAGCATGAATGGGAGTGATAATTGAGTCATAACAACAGGGATATGCAACCAAACATGATCCAAAAGATGATATAATTTGTGCACATCAAATCCCCCTAAGCTTAAACTATTGCTTGTCCTCAAGCAAAAATAGCATAGAAACACAAATGAAGGAATTGTCAAGTTCATGCATAGATCAAATGAAATGAAAGATGTGTATAAGACCAAACCAACCATGATCAACATGTTTATACTCATAGCCATCAATTCAACTCAAACATCCAAGAAAGAGATTTTTAGTTCAGCAGGGGTGGCATCAATTAGTTGAATCAATCAATTAAACAACACTACATAGAATTTTGATGACCAAGCCAAGCAATTAGTGGATGTGCAACTCAAACTCTCAACTATTAAGGATACAAATGTTGAAATCTTAGTTAAAATTGACAATTTTAGTTGTACTCTCCTTCTTTCCCAAAAGTGATATGATAAAGGATTATGGGTTCCGACACTCGGCTGCTAATGTAGGCTTATGCACACATGGAGTGTCAGTTGGGGTATTTTACCCTCTTTTAAGACATACCACCTAACCATCGTGGCCAGATCGGACTTACACTAGGCTAGCATGATATGTGGGCGGTTTAGCCATCTTTTATAGGGTATAAAGATGATATAAGGCAAAAGAAATTTTAAATTTTTTTTCCAAAAGATAGGAGAGTCAAATAAATTGCAACATTAGCTAGATTTCATTCATTTGTTTTGAAAATTTTTCATTGAAAGAGTGGTTGAAAATGCACTAAGAGCTTGGCAAGGGCATCTCATATTCCAAATGATGTTGTAAAGTTGATTTACTCATAAAAATTGAAACCATTACATGTTTTAAGCAATCAAGGATGTGAAAGATGAATGTTCAGGCTAGAAGCATAAACCAGAGTTAAGCACATGTTGATGGCCAAAAGGTTTCATTTGATTAATGCATGCCTTTTACAATTTCTCCAAATGATATTTCTCATCAAAAGAAGAAAATCAGTTAAACATAGGAGTTCTATCCACATATAAAAGATAAACCTCATATCATACTAGATTTGCCACCAGAAGAGAAGAATTGAAAACAAAAGACTGAAATGTGAACACAAAACAAAAGCAAATGACAAGAAGCAAATAACATGAAAGGGAAAAGCTAAAAGAACTAGGCTACCATCCGGTTGCTCCCCCCTAAGCTTGAAATCTGCAGTGTCCTCACTGCATAAATCAAACTAAAAAGGTTGCAACCGGGTACCTCATCATGGTGGAAACATCAAAGTCCATGGAGGACCGGTGCTCTGATTTGCAGCTGGAAATTGTTGTGCTAAAGATTGATGCCTCCTTGCAAATATGTCCTTGATTTGGGGCAAGCGAAAACACCTATTAGCTGCAACAAGAATAGTCTTTTGTATGCCAATACTATTTGTCTTTTCATTCTCCTTTGAAGCATCATAAAAATATGAGTTGGGAAGAGTGTTCTCACTATAAAGCAATGTGTCATATAGAGTGTGAGGAGGAAAGACATGTGGCTTGCTTGAAGAATCAACATGTAGAGCATGTGTTGTAGCTTTCTCCCCTTTAGTTGCAACTTCATAATCATCATGGATATCAACATCATCATACTTTGAAGGATATAACTCTATAACAACTCCATTCTTCAATGTCACCGACCTAAAATATGTAAGATGTCTCTGGTGGGCTAGGCAAGAAAGGTGGAAATGCTTCTTCGCCAAAAACTTGTTGGTTAATTTGTTTCTCCAAGATATGTGCATGAGTGGCTATAGTCTCCACCTTAGAAGAGAGTTGGCAAATGGCACCCTTCATTGATTGGCTTTGTTGATGGAGCTCCTCATTTTGCTGCATTTGATTTGAAATAAATGTTGCAAGCATGGACTCTAATCTAGAAGTTACTTGTGGTTGTTGTGGCTGAATGAAATTCAGGTTCACATTGTTGTAGAAGTCCGGTGGAGTGTAGCCCATTGGAGAATAAATAGAAGAAGCATAACATATAGAAGATGAGTGTCCAAGCAACCCACATGCATCACAAATATTGTTGGCTGTTTGAATTAGTTGTGTGCTTAGATTCTCAAACCTTTGTGACAAAGTGTCTATCTTTGCTGCAATTATGTCTATAGCACCAACCGTGTGATCTTCCCTTTGCTTTCTGGAAGTAGTATGTGAAAAGGATGGGTGGTAGCTTGTAGTCGGACTCCATTGGCAATGATTTTCTGCCATATCTTCAATAATAGCATAGGCTTCTCTATAAGATTTGTTCATTAGAGCTCCATTTGCAGCTGCATCAATAGACATCCTTGTATTGTAGCACAAACCATTATAGAAAGATTGCAATAGAATCCAATTGCTTAGACCGTGATGTGGACAAAGATGTTGAAGATCTTTGAACCTCTCCCATGCATCATACAAAGTCTCTCCATCCCTTTGAGAATAATTGATGAGTTGACTCCTCAATTGTGCGGTCTTACTTGGTGGAAAATATCTTTCCAAAAAGACCTTTAGAAGCTCCTCCCAAGTGTCGATTGACTTCTTTGGTAAAGTATAGAGCCATGCCTTGGCTCTATCTCTAAGAGAGAATGGAAAAAGGATTAGGCGTATCCCATCAGTAGGAACACCATATAT
This sequence comes from Alisma plantago-aquatica, assembly GCA_963693085.1. NCBI lineage: Eukaryota > Viridiplantae > Streptophyta > Magnoliopsida > Alismatales > Alismataceae > Alisma > Alisma plantago-aquatica. The sequence goes on along the minus strand of OY856413.1, from coordinate 69,893,739 downwards.
CTTTATAGTGCTTAGCAACTGCAGAAATTCAGCAATGTGGAGGTTTGGATCCTCCATTGGTGTCCCTCCAAATGCATTCAGCTGTAGCAATTGTATGATGGATGGGCTGATAGAAAACTCCTTTGCCTCAAATTCTGAAATATTAATAGGCTCACTCATGTGCATTACAGCTGTACCAAAGTAGTCCTTAAGAGGAAGGTCATCCTCCTCGACTAGTTCTTCATGTGGATCTGAAAGATTAGGTGGATATGGTGTAGATGGTGGTGGTGTATGTGGTATGGATGTTGGTGGTGTATATGAGGGTGGTGCATATGAAGGTGATGTGGATGAAGGTGGCATGGGTGAATGTCATTTGGATGATGGTGACATGGATGATGGTTGTGTGGGTTGTGATTCCTCCATACATGTTTGGGTTTCACTCCATCTTGCTCCATGAGGGCTGCAAATAGTGTGTTCATTTTCTAAATGTAGAGATATGCACGGTTCAAGGACCTTTTTATGAACACCCCATATGCTCCTACAAATAAACAAGGAGAGTGAGATACAAAAACAAACATGGAAGATACAACAAATTATGATGATCATGATGAATTATGATTTATGGATATGATGGTGGATATGAAGGTTGTGATCTAGTCTCATTTACTTATCAACAACTCTTACTCTAACAGGAATACCGATGCTCCCCGGCAACGGCGCCAAAAACTTGTTGGTTGTTTGCACTAACGAGTTTCAATCATAAGAATGATCTTTTACTCAACTAGCTATATCCCGCAAGTATACGAGAGTAGTTGTAGTCGAGGTCGAACACAAGGAGCGTTGGTTAGTTAGGCGTAAGAGTTATGATTTTTCAATAATCTAGATCATTGTACATAAGATGATTGGATTAGAACAACTAGATTATAGATTTAAAACAAAACAGTAAATTATCACTTAAGAAAGGTTAAGATACAGATTTGGAAGGATCTTAGACTTGGGATTTCACTATCACATCATAGCTTATATTAAAATATGAATTTAAACATGTTAATTAACTTGCAAAGGAGGTTTGTAGTCATCACTCACCTCTCGGTGAAGTGATGACGATTTTAACTCCATACATCACTCTCGTGTATGTATTTCATTTCAAATCACAAACCTTGCTCCTCAACATAATCCCAGCCACTCTCGCGGTCAAGGGCAAGTTGCCAAAAGAGTAACTCCATACTCTCAAACACATCTTCTCAGATTATGAAAGAAAGCATAAAACATGCAAGTATGATGGCCAATCACACAAACAAGCATTTCGGATCTGAAACAACTATTGGAACATGCAAGAAACTAACATTTAGTACGAAATTCATATGTTCATACAACCTATGACATGGGAGTTACTCTCCCATGTCCAAGATTCAGATTCTACTCGTCCATGATCATGTATTGCAGAAATGCTACAGAATTTTCAGAGTTTAACATGGTTTAGAGAAGGAAAAGCTAGGAGAATTGAAAGTGTAACCCAAGAGAAGTATAATTCCGTCTTGGGGATGAAATTCCACTCCTAAAGCTGCTCTAAAACGGACTGGCTCCTCTCCCGAGAAGCTAAACGAAGTTGGGGAAGCTTGGCTGCACCTTGGAGAAGACAATGGAGAAGAAGAAATGGACTCCTTTCCCAAGAAACCACCCTTGATCTCCTCAAAATCGCCCTCCTCTACTCTAGGCTTGCTCTGGGATGAGGGAACGTTCATAAATGACCGAGCATAACTGCCCATTAAGTTCCCACTTCGTTTTAAACAAAAACTCGTATTTTACAAAATGTTGAAACTGCCAGGTGCACGGTGTGCACTTTGGAAATGCACGTCGTGCAACTTTCCAGAAACTTTCAGTTTTCTCCAGAATACACTGTGCACGGCGTGCACTTTGGAAATGCACGCCGTGCAACTTTCTAGAAACTTTTGGCTCCCAGGTGCACGCCGTGTAACTTTCCAGAAACTTTTATCTGCCTGAAATTCCCAGATGCACGGCGTGCACTTTTGGTGCACGACGTGCACCTCACTGTTCTGGGCTGTTGTGTATTTTGCTCATAACTTTCAGTGTGTAGGTCCAATTTACATGACGTAAAAAGTGGTATTTGCACAATTTCGAACCCCAAAACATGTAGATACTTGAAGAGTGATCCAATAAGAGATAATATGATATATTACTCATAATTTCATTGCAATATGTAGTACCTACAATACAAACCATGAGACAAGTAAGAATAGTTAAAAATATACAATCTAGCATGAATGAGAGTGATAATTGAGTCAAAACAACATGGATATGTAACCAAACATGATCCAAAAGATGATATAATTTGTGCACATCAAAAACCTTAAATATTAGGATCAGGTTGTGGCTAGAGAGTTAACCCCCTCCTATGAGCCAAGAAGGCACCCTAGCCTAGGACACTCCCTTAAAAGGTAAGTGAATAGATAGATTTAAGTATTAAGATAACCTTAATCCTCACCTAGAGGGGTGAAGAGTTAGAGATATAAAGATGAAAGAACATATATTCTTTGAACCCAAGTATGCCATCTCTGAGTGACACAACTGGTCAAGCCTAGGATTGGGAAGACCAGTAAGGCACCAAGCCCAGGAGAGAAGGTGGCCTGAGTGGACAACCAAGCCAAGGAGGGAAGGTCATGAAATGGTGAAGCCTAGGAGGGAAGACCATAAAGGCACCAAGCCCAGGAGGGAAGGTGGACCAAGTCCACAGTGTAGTTGTTTAGGATCAAGCCCCTGGAGGGGAAGATCACAGAAGGTCAAGCCCATAAGGGAAGACCGACATGGCACCAAGACCAGGAGGGAAGGTGGCCCGAGCCCAGTTTTGGGAATACACTGCATAATGTGTACTCAAAATAGAGATATGAAAGGAATCTGGGTTAAAAAATTAAATGAGAGAATAATGTGTTTAAAAGATGTGGCATCTCAAAAGAAACTCTTAGGGAGGGTAGAGTCCTAATGCAATCCTAGGGTAAAGTAGGGTGTATTAGAGGTACATAGGACCGATGGGTTGGGAGTTGATATGCCCTGAATGCACATGACCAATTGGTCGGGAGGTTACAGTTAGGTTTGACCTAGGCCCATGTCTCAGGAGGTTGGCCACCTTCATGATGTTCATGTGGCCCAAAGGGGTGAATGTGAAAGACACTCCCTCAATGCATAAGGATGAGATCACTCCAAATGTACCTATACTCCTAGATACCTAAAGGAAATGGTTAAGGCTCATAATACATGCGGTGTAAATATAAAAGATATAAGGAATTCATGAAAAATTGAGAGAAGTTGTGCCCTAACTTAAGCGTAAGAAAAGGGACACTTTACTTCATGGAATATATGAATACTGAAGGAATTAAGAACAAGTATGTTTAGAGTCATATTGAGTAAGATACAACTTAAAATGTGAAATTGAAAGGTAATGTGTGGAGGTACCATCTCTTCTCTTGGAATGGAATGAACTTTGTGTTTGGGATGTAATCAAAGACTTATTTCATCTCATTATGAGGGAGGGAGATTGGGTACACACACGTTATGCTTAAAATTTTGAGATAAAGAGGATGAAAATCCTACATTGAATGTGTAATGACATGAACTAGGGTTAGAGGTGTCACCTCACCCTTATGTGAAAATAATGAATCATAGGTTGAAAACCTAGGTGAAAAGAGAAATCACAAAGTAATAATGAAATCACAAAATGTAATCATCCAGGGATGATAAAGTTAAAGCCATCTATGTAGGGTGAAAACCCTAAGTTTTGAAGATAATAAGAGTTATTATTCACCTGGTCTTAGTAGGCCTAAATTTTGAGGACAAATTTCCTTTTAAGGATGGGTGAATGCTACATCCTTTAAATTTGTAGATTTCAAGCCAAAATGAGATTAGGGAACCTATAACAATGAAGTGGTTGAGGGATCTTGGTAGATAATTCCAAACCCTAGAATTAGATTATATGATCGATTTAATGAAAGAAATTACTTTGGGCATATGTAATCATATGATGCTAATATAATATGCACTAGTTACTAAAACCTCAAGTTTGGTAATTAGGAATGTGACTAAGCTCATGGAGCCTTTGGAAGGCACAATATGTGGTTTGTGGGTCTTAGGGTCACTTTTCAACCCGATAGGCTATTCAGAGTTTAGATATGAGTCCTTGGGATAGGAAATTTAGTATCCCTTATCTCGTGAATATAATAAATATTAAAGATATCTTTAGTCCAAAGATCATCAAGAGATGAGGTAACATGATAAGTTTTAGAAGATTCTAAGATTTCTTATGGACTAGGTAAGGAATTAAGGATTGATATGATAATTACTTAAGGAACAAGTTTGGTAGATCAGGAGGACTCTCCCTAACTCAACTCTTTACACAATGATAGATAACAACTAAATGGGTGTTGTGTCAAAGTTTGGGATCAATAAGAGTTTGGGTTTGGCCTAGAGAAATAAAAGGAGTTTTTGGGGGTTTATTTGATAATAAAGGGATTAAGAAATAGTTGTCCAAGTAGACTTAGACTCGGACTTGGATCCGGGTAGCACCGAGTGCAAGGAGGTCATATCTCTGACCCGGACTCTTATTGCATCCATGACAACAGGCGAGACTGGTGTACTTGGGACTCCTCTCCCTATCTAGTTAACTGAATCAAGGTTTTTTTATCCCATTGACTTCAGGAGTTTGATCCAAACTCAACCAACCCCTGGGTTGGTGATATCGTCAAGGACACGATAAAGCCCAAATCCTAGGGATGGTGGGATTCTAGGGCGGTGTCATAATATAGGACACTCTATTTCCCTTGCCTAGATAAGAAGTGGAGAGGGGAGTCTTGACCCTGGGAACTCATCTCCTTGACCAATTTCTCTAGAACGCTTGGGACCTCCCTGAGGGACTCCATTTTCAGGCGGTGGCAACCTGAACCCCTTCATGGTGGATCAGATCATCTGTGACCAACTGCTTTGGTCTAAAGATTCTAGAGACGACTGTGAAGGTGTCCCGATCCATGGCAGGGCATGAGGATGACCCAGAGGCCGGAACTAATTTCTGTCGGCCATTGCTGAAGAATAGATTTGGAGGGCAGGCAGCGGGTGGACTGTAGCGATACGGAGATATCTAGGATCACACTGAGATGCCAGGGGACCTTACCATGACTTCAGAAGAGGAATCTGTGAGGTAATGCTCTTTCCTACACCTGCTTTCCCTTTCATTGTAAAATTGTATGTAGCTAACCCCGGGCGCATAGCTGGTACTCATCACGAGAGTTGAAGCTGGATAGCTTCGTTGGGGCCAGTCAACAGCATCACAGGAGCTTGCAGTTCCATTTGGTGAACATAGGTGGGAGTCAACTATGGGGGTTGAACTCACCATTGTAGGCTGAAGCAGTAGCCGAGCTGTAGGCGGGATGACGAATCCATGCGTGGAAAATACCCATATGCCTTGGAGCGCGTGACACCTTCAGTTCACAACGCCAGGGACAATGGGGTAAATTAGCCCGTTGTGAGCCAGGATCATTTGGAGGCTATGGGCTGACATGGCATTGCGCCATTGGCTAGAGCCATCCTGCGTGGATATTAGTTAAGTGTAATTAAATACTAATGTGGTGATTAACGATTGGTCAGAACCGAATAACCTTGAAATAATTGTAGAAAATTATTGGTAACTCTAATATCGATAAATTATATAGGAAAGTTGCTCAGAAAAATGCAAGGAATCTGAATAAAATATAATTAGGGTCTAATTATGATTCTTGTTCCAAAAGTTTAGGCAATACATGCTTTGATGTGATTAATAGAAAGGAAAGCCTAGATTCACTTTAAACTGATGTTCAATTGAGTATATTCATATATGTTCAGCTAATACCTGATCTTGTTATGTATAATGAAGAAATCCTTGATAATGATGAATAATTGATGTTCTAGATTAATAATCTTGTTCATGTTGATTTAGGGTTTTGAAACCAATGTGGACATCTTTCTATGATCTTAATGCTAGTAATATGATCTAGATATCACGGATAATATAATATGCTCAAGATGATGATTAGGGTTTAACCTAATATGCGTAACTAAGGATTGTAATCTTAGAAACCATGATACAATGGAATTAGGGTTTGTGACCCAAATCCTTAGTCCAGACATGAGACAACCCTAAACCCTAGTTTAGGATCGAATCTAGATCTGATTAATATGATGCAAATACATGGTGACACATATGTAATATGCGTATTTCAAAAAATGTTGATTGCATGCTTTGAATGCTTGGATGTTTGGATGCACTCTTAAAGTACATAAGTTAATATGTATGGTTTCTACAATGACATAAGATACATGGTTACCCTTATGAATACATGTTTCGAATTCTGAGTTTGCTGACGTTTCTCGATGAGGTTGAATAAATGATAAACTGCTTGCTTGTTTATTTACTTCTTGTAAATTATAAAGTTCGTATGAGTATCATGTAAAGTATATAACAATATTCTGAACCCTGGGTTAGACTGATCTTAAGGGTAATGCACACGAGCCCAGGAGGGACAGTGATTACACTTGAGGAAGTAGACTAGATATGGGTTAGAATATGAAAGCAAGTTTATGTTCTTATGTGCAAGTAAAAGATGTTTGATTATATGTATACTTGTAATTATTGGATGAACCCACATACTAGTATAGAAATATACTGACCGCGTATTTGTTTGTCGGCATTTCAGGTATCAGGTATACTTGGTTTGTGGACATGAGGTTACAAAATAAAGATGTTGAAGACACTAAAGTTATTCATGAAGGTTTAGTCATAGTGGTATATCATCACACATCTACAATTTAATTCTTTCTAAAATTTATGTAACTCCTTAGAGGAGCTTTCTATGCAAACATGTAAGTATTTGTTCATTAATGGAAATTGTTTACTATTTTGTATAATTTCTTGAATTCTATCATGGAATTAATGAGTAATAATCTGTGACTTTAAGTTCTTTTGGACACTTAAATGTGTCGGTCGTTACATATAGTATTCTGTGTTATCTTATTCTAAACTTTTAACCCAATACAATTTTATCACTTAATCATAAGAATTTATCTAATACCATCATATTGATGTTGAATTTGTTTACAAATTATGTTACTTGTTTTATATGTTTGAGAGTTAAAAGCTTAGATTTGTTAAAGCAAGCCCCCATATAAAATTGAATAAGGATTTCAAATGCAAATATGTTATGTAACATGTTAATTTGGTGAAATATCTTAAAATGTCCATAACATATGAGTTCTTAAAATCTAAGGATGCATTTGGGGTTGTTTTATATGCTTGGGTTTATTTTGGGGTTTAGGTGGTTTTCATGGTAGGTGGATTTTGGTCACCAAAACCCAATCTATGAATGGGATTGATCAACGCTAACACTATAAGGTTGGTCAAACCTTTGAGTTAGACAGTTGACCTTTTTGGTGAGTGTGAATCATCCAAAGTGAGGATCTCTAGCAATACAATGGGTTCATGAGAGACCTAGGTGAGTCATTATGGTCCTTTGGTGCCAAATTCCTTAAATGACTATTTGATATATAGGTAAGTTGGCCCACTTATCAAATATATTGTGTAAGAAACTTAATGGATGAAATGTAATTTTACCAAGATATATATGCCAAAAACAAGTCTAAATACCTCTCCTTGTTGTTATATTTATTTATATCTCAAATTTAGGGAGGGGACTAAATTGAGGGTGTACTTAGTGTTGAGCTCATAGGAATGATGATAATTTCATGATTTACTATTAATCTCTATCCATTTCTTCATATACCCTTATGGATAACATTTTCTAGGAGTTTATCTACAAACTTGAATCCTCCATTTCTTTCTATACTCTCCCATATTTGACCTAGATTTAGATATAATCTCTAATAAAGAACTTTTTCATGTATTAAATTATCAAATAGAATTTATGTTGATGAAACATGTTTAGAGTTGTTTTGCTGGAAGTTGGGGAAATTGGCTATTTGGAATTGAACGTTCAAATTTAGGTTTCCTTTATAACAGATACCAACATAAACCTTCTTGAAGGTAATTAAGTCAGTTTTTTTAAATTATTTTGCATGGTAACTTTTGATTGTGATGGTTTAAGACAATATTTTGCATTTTTACTTTCTTAGATTAGTATGGATCCTAGTGAAATATTTTTATGAAGCTTACTATATGAGTTCTTTAATAATTAAATGAGACCTTGATCATGTTAATGATGGCTAATGAGCTTTCAAATGAAAAATTACCATTTCTATAAGAACCAATTGTTTTTGTTTGAGTAGAAAAGTATGAAACTAAGAGCCTCATGTTAGAAATTTACCAAATTGAGGGTTGTATTTAGCTCTTAATGATAGCTTGGGTTTTTTTCAATGTTTTAATATTCTAAAGTAATAAATGATTGATGTATACCCATTTACAAGAACTGTCTTCTTATAGACTGAATATGCATAATTTAGGTTTTTATCATAAGTTGCTTTGCTTAGGGTCTTATATGTTGCTCATTTTTACAATATTTATAAAAAGATGAGTATTATGTATAATGGAAACCCAAATCATCCTATTTCTTGTATGTCCTGAGTAATGTAGAACTTCCTTTGAAGCATAAAATAGTGAAGTGAAAATGTATAGTTTATAGGGTTGTGAGAAGGTTCTCTGAAGAATATATCTTTTGATATATGTGGTGCATGTAGAGCCTCACTTGGTGTGGTATCTCACACATTTAGAAAGAAGCAATTAAGAATAGTTTGGTACAATATATAATGGGAACAAGTTTGTAGCTTTGATACAATTTTCAATAGCAAAAAGAAGGGAATTCAATGTTATACATTAATATTATGTGTAGTTTCACGCTAGGGTTTTTTTTATCATAAATAGATCTAGATTTATAGTTATATGTAGGACTCGGTCTTGAGTACGCATGAAACAACGTATGTAATTGTACTAGGTTTTAGACAATGTGCCCCTACTATGAGTTACCTTGTACATGTCAAGGAATATGTAACCATGTGGTAGAGGTAACCCTGATACTTATATGTGGATGGATTGGATTGTGTCTATTTAATTATAGCTTGAGCATGCAAACCAAGATAGTTAGGTATTTTTGACTTGAGAGTTCTACATCATCCATATTTTGATAATGACTTTACCATCCCATTCCTATGTATCTAATATGTTTGTTCAAGATTGATTTCAGGCTTTAGGTATATGAAAAGGATCAAATTACACAAGCCCTGACTTGTTCAAGTTCAAGTCAAATGCAATGCAAGTGTGCTTTTTGGGAAATCACTACAAATGAACTTAGATGATTTTTATAATCACTTGTATTGATGATATGACTTATAACTAAGATGAGAAAAAATCAGGGACACTTAATTCCAAGGTTTAATCACTCAAATGTCAATTTAGAAAATTTTTCACAGGCTGTTCATCGGTTGAGTTGGAAACTCGACCGATCCTATGATGAATTTTTTGAAGATGACCCATCGGTCGAGTTGCACACTCACAGAACTCGACCGATCGACTCACTGAGCAAAACTGATTTTAGCTCATCGGTCAAGTTTCCTAGAACAAACTCGAGCGATAGTTTGAAAATTGGCTTTGTCCTTTAGTGGATCGGTCCATTTACCTTTATTGAAACTCAATCAAATGTCTTGTACAAAAAAAGTAGAAAAAGTGATTATAATAGTTGGTGAGTTGTTTTAGGAGAAAATAGATCTGTTGTATCTTGGAAAATGGCTATTTTTTGACCCTAAGTGATCCCACACTCAAGGGAACACCCCCAGATATAAATAGGACCCCTTGGAGTTCATTCCAAGTTTGCTCATTCATGCTATTCTAAGTCCTTGCTATAGTTAAGTGTGTTGCAACTCCTTGAGCCCCTTTCTCTCTCTAGTTTACACTTCATTTCATGATTATGAGTGAGATAGGCATGTTGTAAGAGAGCTACTTCCTTGTTCTTGTAAAGCTTTCATCTACTCCATCTTCCCTACCCCTTTCCTATATGAAGCAAAGTTGAAGAAAGCTACTCTGGGTGAAGGTGGAGTTGTTGCTTCTCTTGTTCAAGGTTGAAGAAGAGGCGAAGATCTTCTCCAGGTGAAGGAGAAGGAAAAGGTTGAAGATCCAAGAAGAGTAGAAAAATCCTTGAAGGTGGAAGACTTGTCTAAGAGTGGGTAAGACCTTGGAGAAGGATGAAGACTCTTGGAAAAGTGGGTAAGTCCTTGGTAAGGTGGAAGACTCTTGGTGCTTGGATGGGTAAGTCCTTTGGTGGTCTTGTGTTGTAACTCTTATTGGTGAATATATAGAGAAAAGCACTTGCAAAGTCCTAGAGGCTGACCTCTCTAGGTAGTTGAGTGACTCTCTCCTAGTTTGGAGAGTGGAACCACTCTACATGATATTGTCAAGTGCTTTCTATCAATTCCTCTCATCCTTGCTATGCTTGTTAGTTAGGACTTCAAATTGCACTGAAGCTATTGGTTTTAATTTGATATAATTTGAAGGTCTGGTCTATCTTGTGAGATTTTTTGAAGCTCTTTTCACCCCCACCAGAGCCCTAGATTCAATAGGTATAACATCAACACTACACTAGTCATAGAAGTAGAACTACATGTTTAGGGTAGCTCCTTCAAACACTTATTTGCAAGATGTTGATTCTTGTTATTTAGCATATATATTAGCTATTATCATATATTTATTAACCTTTTGTTGTTTTGTATCTTTTTAGTTAAAGTTAATGAACACATTTGATATATTGTGTGTTGTTTTATCATATAATGGGATTATAAGACTCATATGAGTTTTTGAACTTTTTAGGTAATAAACAGTAGTCTTGTCCTTACCCAAAGATAAATAGCATCTGCATCATTCTCAGAACATGCTATAGGGCTCAATTTTTTAGATAGGAGTCTTAAATGAGATCTTTTATAGAGTCATACATGGACACTCATATCTCTGATGGATTTTTTTTACTCTGATTTATGCTTTCCATCGACCCATATTTTTGTAGTGAAGCTTGTAGGTTGCATACTATGTGGATATCAGACATGTAAGCATCTATTAGGTGTCCTATATGAGGTGAATAGGTTAATCATGGTATGTGTTTTATTGAATACTACTAGTTTTTAATAACATAATTATCACAACTAGACTAATGTTTATATTTGGATAAATTCAAGTCCAAATCATGTTGGTCAAGATGTTTAATATGTCACATGATTACCAGGACATGTTTAGTCATGATCCTAGGATTGACAGTCAGATCTAGTGGCATGAGTGACTGGGTTTATTTGAGTCTATAAAGGTTTGAGATGTTGTTTTGTATTGCATTCTTTTTGTTCTAAATATATAATCATGACCGATGTGATAATATAGATGTGGAAAAGAGATGAGAAGAGAAGGTTGTGAGTAGTTATGTGCCACCAGATATTGACCAGTAGTAAGCTACAATAGAAATAGGAATAGACTACTATGGTTCCTTAGGAAGATCTAGTAAGTCCCACTACCTCCAACACATTTTTCTAGTCTAGTTTTTCTAACCATGTAGGAAATGTACAGATCACTGACATATGTGTTTGTACATTGACAAATAGGATGTATTTACCCTAACAATAGGGACCTCTACACAACTAGAACTTATACACATATCTAGACTTGTGTTTGAGTGTCTATGTCGAGTAAGCTTAATAAATTAGTTTAGGCAGTAACATACTAAATTTTAATAGTAGTTACATTATTGAGATATATTGCATAAGTTCACCTCTTCAAAATCATAATTTGCATCTTGTTACAACTTTTTTGAATCTTATTTGACTGTCCCTTATATATTTTGTAAAATAATGATTTCATTCTTATTTGGTAGAATGTGATTAGCTTAGGAGCCACTCTAGGTTATCTTGACCCAAATGTGAATCAGTGGGTCAGATATAACTTATATAAACATTATATAATATTATTATTTGAATAATAATAATATTAATTATAATATTTTATTGAGGGAAATGGTATGATCACTTAAACGCTACATATAACTACAAAGACACTGTCGAAATAAAAAACAAATGTGTGATGTAGAAAATCAACAATTAAATGACTCTCTATCGAATGTGATCTTTTTGCCTCAGGACTAGTATGTTTATAGTCATCCACAGGTTGGGAAGACCATTGTGTAGTCACATCATCTTATACAACCTCTGTGGCAGTTGGGCTTCCAACAGTGAGGCAATACTTCCTCATAAATCCACCTCATTTTATCATTTATTCACTAGAAGCTTTGTTAACCTTTCCCCTACATTGATGGATGACTCATTACTCTTCCCTTTCACCTAGATGTAAGTGTCCATTTTTGAGATACTTTAGAAAAGGAAATGCCAATGAGGACACCAAGTTGATGTTACACATCTTTGTGTGCAATTGATTATCTGTGAATTTTATATGTGGCTCTACAAATGCAACCATGTTCCCCATTTCTCCTATAGATCCCCGACATAGCCCGACAATGAGCACCCCCACCTCTCGCCTCCCCACACTCCAAGAACCTACTCTTATATATCCCCACTATAATTCAACCATCCAGTCATCTCCACCACACCCTAAAAAAGATCTATAACCCTTCTCCTGGCCCTGAGGACCCCTACTTTGACGGTTCATCGTCTACCACCGTTGTCAGTGAGCTCAACCTTGCCAGGGAGTATGGATGCATCTCAAGCCATTTTTGGTGAGCTCAACCTTCACTATTTCAAATGAATCAAATAGGGAAAGTGTTAATATTATATTCTAAGTGGCAAATTAGTTAAAATGGTAACACCTACACTACAAACATTAGGGTAGAAATATCATGAAGAAATTTAATCAGAAACTTTGGGAATGATACTAAAACCCTAGGTTCATGTCATATCTAGCTCAAATACTTGGCTTGTATATTAACTAATCATATACATTGATATAATAAATTATGAGTGATTAAATAATGAGGGAAATGTAATGGAATAAATATAATAATCAGAACTTACAATATATTAGATGTGACTATAATCATCCATTCATATAAGTGGTACCCACTATTCCTAATTATAATCTTAAATGCTTGGAATTGCAAAATTATACTAAATATTGGGAAAATGGAATAAAACTGAAATAATAAGTAAATAGTATTTTAGCTCTTTTCCACCCATACCCTACACATATAATCATATTTCCTTAACCATGTATTGGACCTAAGTACATAATGATGTAAAATAATAAGTATTTAAGCATAGATCAATGAATATGGAAAGGGGTAGATGTTATGTTTTTTTATGCATGTCGTACCTATATGAACTTGAACAACATAAGAATATGTTACTATGAATCTTTCCCTCATTAATGACTCATAACCTAAGGATTTTATACACATGTAACTATGAACTTATGAAATATATATCATGAACATGGGCAATGATTAGTATATCATATGTGACTACATGTGTTAAGATGATGAGTAAATTGGTATAAATGAACCTAATGAATTAACAAATAGACATTACAACATAATGTGATTATTGAGTATTATAACCAGCAAGGGGAATATTGTAATATCACTGAATAACAACCTAAGAAGTGTTTCCAAGCCAAGGGACATGTGATAACACTAGTTATTCTTTTTTTTTCTATATTCTTGAGAACTTGGAATCTTTCATCCTTGTGTGCATCTTGATTGTACTATTAATTGGAATAAGGTATTAGATTATCTATTTCATTGTTGAATTATTCTTTCCCTATTCAAATCCATACATGATATCTTGTTTGGTGGTGAACCTAAAATTCTTTATAAACCCTTTTTGCCAAGGTCAGCATCCTTCTTTTTATACACACTATATATTATTTAGTAGTAAGATAGAACTAAAATTGATCTATTAGAGTTGTGTATCCCTTTGATGATTGTCCCCTTAGAGATTTGGCTCACTTGAAACTGGTTAGTTCCCCAAACAATGATTTTAGTGGATTAGTTGTCCCCATGCATAGTTGTTAAAATAAAAATTAGGTGATAATGGTGCTCTCATAGATTGTGAGAACACCAAGTACCCTAGAACTTGAACAATATATTATATGACAATGCTCAAATTGTAGTATTCGGATTTGATCTTATTATTGTGAATAATATTGACATTTTGGTATCTAGATTGTTGAAAAATATTGCACAGTTGATCATTCTATTATTTTGTGAAATTACCATCTTGAAATATCAACATTAAAATATTGACACTTTTGATCCTTATTTTGCTAAGTAAGTGCACCAAATATTTCCTTCCTAGAATTGATCTTACATATAAATCATAGTTTGTTAATAGTTTAGATATCTTAATAATAAGAATGTAGTACTAGCATTTTGTTGGCCTATTTTCCTCTTTGGTCCATGATGTGGATGAATTACTATGGGATATTGCATGGACAGTGGAACCTTCTCACTTGGATTCTTCTAGTGTGTATTATGAAGGAAAGGCTAGGAGAATAGATATGTTTCCTTTGTGTGGTCATGTTATCTTTCCCATTCTTTCATATCATATTGATGTAGTCCCTTATGTTGATAAAACTGTTTCCCTTATCTTGTGCTTTATGCCAAGAAGACAAACACTATATTTTGTATTGTTTATGTTATTAAGAACTTTGGTATCATATCATAATGCATATGGTTTGAATCTATGTTTCCATATGAATTGGTGTAAAATACAATGATAATCAGCATCTTCCTTTCTCTAATATGGAATAGCTTCTTCAAAACCATATATTAATACATAATCTCTCTCTATATTCCTATAGGAAAGGATATTTGTTCAACTTTGAGGATTTTGGGTCTAAGAGTCCAAAAGAAGTAGGTGATCCTCATCTCATAAGAAGTACATGACCCCCCATCCATTATGAGACCTCCCACGCCTATAGGTGATGATTAAGCCACCCAAGTAGCTCAACTTCAATACAGTTTAAGGATTGTCATGAGGCCCTGTTAAGAAGAACATTGGCGCCCAAGCAAACCCACCGTCAATGACTTCACCAGTCTAAAAACTTTGGATTTATTAAGGAAAGCAAGTGAGATATGGTCAAGAAGGTTGAGAACTAGATCTTGGCCACCCTAGATATCCTAGAGGGCATGAGCTACCCCAAACATATATGGGTGAAGTATGGAACCTCTATCTTGAAAGGCTTGTCTAAAGGTGGTGGAAAAAGCTTACTTATAACCCACATGTGGAAGCTTCCTGGATAACTTGGACGATAACTACAAAGTTGTTCTAACAACACTACATATCAAAATTGGTGTTGATCAAGAAGGAGATGGATTTCAACTCGGTGCCTCAAGGTGGTCACTTGATGGCTGAAATTATGTGATGCTTCACCATTCCATGGAGATATTTAAATGGTGTTGTCAAGCAAAGGAATATGCAAGTATTCATGAAAGCACTCAACAAGTATCTTAGTGACAGCATGACCCCACAATTCCCACTCACCTTCAAGCAACTAGTAGCTAAGGCTCAATTCAACAAAATGTATCACCAGAAGAAAAAGTCTTTTTCATTAGCAGCCCTAAGGAACAATTAAACCCTAATCATAATGGACCATCATCACCACACAAGTAATAACTAGCACCACAGAAACAATCACCATTGTCACAGCAATTGTAATGGCATCTAAGTGATAGCATGATCCCAAGATTCCCACCAACCTTTGAGAAACTATGGCTAAGGCTCATTTCACCTAGATGCATCACCAAAACATAAAGTTTTTTGCACCAACACCCCTGAGGAACAACATAAACCCTAAACATGGAGGCCATCATCACACATAAACAATAGAAAACATTGTCACAACAATCATCACGTCCAGAACAAAATGGTAACAGTAAAAACAACTATAACATGCCTCCCAAACAAGTCCCTCATCCTACTCGGGGTACCTACCATTTATGTCCCAACTATTGGGACAATTACTTTGGGTAGTGTCCTTCTTTCAGTCCCCTCTACTAAAATTTCTTCATGCTGGGACACTGCCAAATGGATTTCCCTAAGTCTCAAAGGATGAAAACCTCTCAGTCACATCCTAACAATCCTGCCATCAACTCAAGGCACAAAAACAACTAACACAACAATACACCCAAGATGGTAGAGTAGTGTTCTTGGAGATAATTTTATATGACCATGAAGAATTCGATAGCAATAAGAATTTCAATGAAGGTACGATTACTATTACTAACTGAATCACTAGTGACATCTTGCAATTGGAAACGACATATATGGACTTTACCCTAAATTTCAATACACCTACTAGTCATGTAAAGTCAATTGTAATGCAATCCTCCTGTTGGACATAGCCCTTGGTAGGAAGTATTTTCCCATCAACCTCTTTCTACTCAACATGTAGAATGTCACATCATCCTTGGAATGGACTGGTTGTCCATTCAACTCCTATGAAAGTTGTCCTCACGCACCTTGACAGAGAACAAGTAATGGTCAAGGGACACATAACGTATGATAAGATCCTAATCTCAACAATGAAGGATCAGAACCTGATGGATATTGGATGTAGATCATTCTTGGTTGTAGTGGTATAGAGAAGGAATCCATTAAGACTGAAGACATAGATAGTGAAGAAGTACCCCAAAAAGTTCCATGACCATCTCCCTAGTATCCCTTTAGAGATAGAAGTGGAGTTCATCATAAAACTTCTACCCAAGACAGCCCATGTATCAAGGAATCCTTATTGCATGGCACTGATAGAAATACAAGAGCTGAAAAGTAGATGCAAGAACTCCTTAACCTGGGTTTTATCAGACATGGTGTTGTCCATGGCGTGCATATTTCTTTTTTGCCAAAAATAAGGATGTCTCCATGCAAATGTGCATCGACTTTCTCATGTTGAACCAGGTGACCGTCAAGATTTTGTAACCCCTTAAAGGATTGATGACCTTTTCTATCAGCTAAAGTTGGCTGCAATGTTCTCAAAAACTAATCTTCATTGCGTATACCACCAGATAAAAATCAAGGAATCTAATATCTGCTAGATAGTTTTTTTGCACCAGATACAGGCACTATGAATGTCTTTTTGTGACTTTGTGTCAACAAATTTTGTTGCTTCTTTCACAAACCTTATGAATAGGGTTTTCAAGCCTCACCTTGATTCTTTTGTGGTGATTTTCATTGGAAGCGTTCTTATCTATTCTGACCCACTCAAGCAACATCAAAAAATCTAAGGATCATAATGGACATCCTCAAGGATCATTAATTATAAGTTAAATTCTTAAAGTCTAAATTATGGCTCTCTAAAGTGATTATTATGACATGCTATCTCTATGGGTCATATACTTGTGGAACCTATGAAAGTTGAGGCTATTCAGTAGTGGAAGACACCTTGCATCCTAATAATATCCAAATCTTTGTGGGACTAGTAGATTTTTTTGATGATTCATATTAAAGTTCTAATGATATCTCTTCCCTTTGTCAAGCTGAATAGGAAGGATGAAAAGTTTATGCGGACTCACTAGTGTGAATGTAGCTTTGAAAAATTAATGAATGCCTCACATGTACTTTGTTCTTGATGTTACAAGTTGAAGGTAAGATCTATGAAGTCTTCAGTGTCGCTTCTCAACATTATCTAGTTTGTGTCCTCATGCAAGTGAAGATATTTATAGTATCTAGCTCATGACATGTAAAACTAAATGAGGGTAAAATTACAATTTCCTTTAATCATAAAAGCCTCAAGTATCTACTCACATATAAAGATTTGAATGTTTGACAATATTGATGGATATGGTACCTAAAAGTCTATAACTTCAAGATCACTTACAATCATGGTAACAAAAGGTAGTTTTGATGCTTTGAGTAGAAAAAGAGTCAATCCGCATGAGGGTAGCTAAGTGGGAGAATCAAAATGCACTAGCAAAATGGCAACCTAAAAGGATCTCTAAATTGCAGATCAAGATGGATAGTCTCTCGATTACCCCTAGCTAGATTAAATGGATCATAGAACCTTAAAATGTTAGTCCCCAACAATAGAAGTCATGAAACCAGTAGATAAGTTTCATACAGATATGTAAGTGAGCTTAGATGGAGTTTTTGTATTTCATCAAACACTTTGGGTCCCTGGTTTTGGCAATTTGAGGGAGAAAGTTTTTAAAGAATCCCATTGTTATAAGCCACCACCAAACTGTTATCAAGAAATATCATTCAAGAAAGCAGTGACACAAGTGATGAAGATGATGAAAGCGCCTTGATTGTAGATGGTAAGAAAATAAGAGATTTCTCTCTAACAACACTCGTAGTGCTCCTTCCTATTATTCTAGGTGATTTGAATGTGGAAATAAAGGACACCTCGTTTTTCAATGCCCAAAACTCAAGAAAGTCAAGAAGTCCTCATTTAAGAAGAAAGACAAAGCATACATAACTACATGGGATCAATCAAATGGTGATAGTGAAAGAAATGAATAGGAGGAGGTAGAATGTCTCATGGAAATAACAGATAAAGAATAAACTAATGAGATAACTATTTTTGATTTATCTAAAGAAGAATTAGTCAGTAGTTTTGAAGAATTGCGTGACAAATATATCGATTGCAAGAAACAAAAGAAGAAAAAATTCCAAAACTATTTATGAAATTAATGTTAATCTGAATAATCATTGTTCTAAAAATAATTCTTTAAAAGAATCTATTGAGAGTTGTAAGGCTAAATTGCTTGCACTTGAAAATATCAATAATCTTATCTCTTGAGAAAGGTTGATATGCTTGCTAAACTAAATATTGTCAAACTCAACCTATTTTATGCACACACTCATATTATGATGTTTTGGTAAAAGAAAGAGGTACTTTACTTTTGAAGATTTCCGAGGTAAATTTGGATATAACTAAAAATCTTGTTGAAAATGATGAATTACAAAAACAAGTTTCTATATTAATGTAAGGAAACAAAAGTCATGATAACATCCTAGATAATGCTTCTAAACAAGTAAGAAGGAGAGGTTTAGGATATGTGCCAAAGAACAAATCTTCACATATTCATAAAACAAAAAAGACATATGCTTCCAAGACCAGAACTATATATGCGCCTAAAAATAAAGTTGTAGAATTCCAAAATATTGAAAAGAGAAATCAAACATCCTTTATCTCATGTCACTACTGTCAGTGCCTTAGACATTATTCATTTTCATGTGACTATCAGGATAAAGGAGCCCTTGACATGATTTGGGTTCCAAAATCCCCATCTTAGAATTAAAAGGGTAACATGTTGAGATTTGACCTATTCTTAATTTGATTAATATATTTATGTCTTATATCAACTTAATTTGAGGTTAATTTGCATATTTTTTCTTATAAAACTCATTTTCATATCTCATTAAATGGAAATTGTGGTTTCTCCATAATTCTTTCTTGGTCGAAAAACTTTGACCAAGAAGATCCTCGGTCGAACAAGTTGTTTGATCAAATTCAAATCTCTCAAAAATTTGACTTGAATATATAATTATTACAAGAAAATATTTTAAATTCATATATGTAAAAATCTTGTTAGCTTCGATAGTATAAGTTCCATTAATGATATCTATTTTAACCATAATGGACTCTACTTGAGTACCAAAATCCTCTCAACTTTTTAGGATTCAGCGGTTGATGGTGGATGCTTCAATCATATGACTGGAGATAAAAATGCCTTCAATACACTCAAAAAGAGAAATGGAGGATTAGTCTCATTGGAAATAATGGCAAAGGCACCATCATGGGAATATATGATAATGAAGAAGAAAGAGTAAATGTAAATGCACTTGATCAAGATAAAGTTAAAGGTAATGATAATGAGCTATCTCTTTCTATTTTATCCAAAAATAACCTTATATAACTTGTTTGGAATTATAATAAGGAAAAGAACAAATTAACTAGTATGCTTTAGTTTAGAACTATTTGAGCTCAGTGAGCAAAATGCTTCTTTTCAAATCTAAGTCTTTGCATTAAAATAAAATATTCCTTATAGTAATAATTTACCTCTTTTATGCTCATGTCAATCATAACATTATTCTTCAAAAAAAAGTTTGATTCAAATAGCAAAATTTCTATGCTTGAAGAAGATCTTTCTAGATAATGCTTGATTTTTACTACTAATAAATCTCTTGCTAGAGAAAGTGAAAAATGAACTTATCTATGGATGAATTTTCAAGTAGTAGAAATATGTTACATTCTTATAATCATGATGGCACTCAAGGACTTATTCCCAAACATGATAATATAAAGGAAAAGAAAATTCTTATATTTAAGTTAAATGCAATTTCTTAGAAGATGAAACATGACTTGCTTATGGAAAATTCAAACATTATGCATTCTCATGGTTGGGTGCTCAAAACCATTATCTAAATAAGAAATCAAAAATCATGAGACTTATTTACAAAATCCTATTATTTTTAATATGGAGATAAATAGTATGTGCTATCACATTCATTCTTATTGTACTTAAACTAATCTTCTACATGCAGTCTATGAGCATCTCGGTTGACAAAACACTTGGACCAAGCAGCAATTCTGTCGACAAAATTCTTGATTGAGATCTTATCATTGACAATTTATTTGTATCCCTTTAATGTTAATTTACAGATTCATTTACTGTATTTCTTGATTTCTGCATATGATATGAAGGCTTTTCATAGAATTTGGGTTCTTAAATGGAATCTTTTTAATTTTGAGCTCATATTACTTGGTATGAGATTAAGGGGGACCTCAAAATCCTTTAAAGTATAACTTGCATATCTTTTTTGCTCTTAATTGATTCTCTAAATCAATAAAGGCTTAAACATTTTATTTAGAGATTCTTTTAAAGCTGTAATATGATGCTTAAAGGCTTCCCTATACCAATATGGGCTTAACATCCCTTGCATTTGGTCTAGACACTCTTTTTTTATCTCTTTTTGTGATTAAAAGATTCTCTAATCATTTATAGGCTTAACATTATTTGAATAAGATTGAGAAATTAGTTTTGTATTTATATTTTGTTTTTAATGGAAAATCTCTATATCATGGAGGACTTGACATTCCTTATGTTGATATTGAGATATCCTTTAGAAAATAGTGTTTTTCATTACATCTTTATACCATGATGGACTTAACATTCCTTGCCACTAGTTTATAGATATCCTTTTAATAATTTCTACTAATTGGGTCTAAATATCATGAAAGACTTAATATTCTTCTTATTAGTAATTAGACAATATTTTAATATCTTTCCTTGATCATATATGGCTTTTGACTGTGCCTTAATGTGATTAATGTCTATCTTTGATTCTGAATCTCTCCATCAATTGGTATTCTTTTTCAATTAACACATTGGACATAAAATTTCCCCTCTCCAAATTGACATCATACTAAGGTGAAGTATCTCACTAAGGGGGAGTATCCCACTAAGGGGGATTCATTTTCATAACTTTCTATCTTTTGAGATGACAAAGGGAGAGAAAAATCTATGTGATAAATTGGCCATCAAAAAGGTAATTTAAAAAGGGAGAAAATTCATGAGATAAATTGGCTATCAACAATAAGGTATTTTCAAAGATATGAAGCTCTATATTGGTTACTTTCAATTTATCTTATGGAAATATTTGTCTTCATAAAAAGAAGAAGATTGTGGAGTTTTTGGATATGCCACACTCAAATTTTGATAATGCAAATATTTCCAAAATTATGTCACTAACATGTGCATTAAGTGTTTCAGGTGATTAAGGAACTAATTCAAGATCCAACAACAAAAACCATGCAATTTTATATATGTTTGGATGCTTGTAGGACAATTTGCACAATGAGTATAATTGTATAAGTATGTTTGTCGTATAACTTGATAGATATGATGTAAGGACAAGTGATGATTTTCCAAAACCTACCCAAAACCCAATCCCACACCCACATGAATCATTAGATTGTTAGGTTTTATTAGAAAATTCATTATATAGGTTTTCTCATTTTTAACACATCTTTTTACATAGTTGTTTTTTGGTCAAAGTATTTGTCGATCGAGATTCACTCGGTTGAAGTTGTTGTCGAACGGGATACAACCATTGCAAATTTCAAAGTTTTGGGTCATTTTTGTTCGAAGTATATGTCGATATAAAGAGTCTCAAACGAACTCTTTATTGATCGGGTAAGTTTTGTAGACATAATTAATGCAAGTCAACTAGTCGTTGCAACTCAACAAAATTAACTCTAACAGCTAGTTTACCATTAATCTCATCTTAAACACTCCCCCAGCTACCCTAACCACTTGTAAACATTTCCTATATATAGGAGTGGTCTTAGTACACCTAAAACACAACTTTTCAACAACATTTGACATACACTTGAGCATACTACTACTTTCCATCATTCACAAAGAGTTTAGATCTATACTTCAAGTTGCCATCAATCTAGCATATGCCTTAGCTCTATATTAGAATCCTTATCCACCAATTATAGCTTTACCTAAACCTTTTTGGACTGGATCATTATCACTTGTCCAATAGTGCTTGATTGTATATCTTCTGAGCTTATTTTGTTACTTTCTTTCTCCAATCTATTTCTTCATTGTTGTTTTACTCTTGGACTACTTCTTGGAGAGAAGGTTGTCTAGGAATCTGTGAGAAGAAGGAGTCTTCTCAACTTGGTGCTCTTCCAATGTCCGTTAAAGAAGAGGTGAAGAACGGTGCTCTTCTAAGTCCATCAAAGAAGAGGTGGTTCGATGCTCTTCCAAGTCTGACAAAGAAGAGGTGCACAGGGTGACCTTCTGATGGCTCATCAAAGAAAATGATAGTTCTCCTTGAGCTGAAAAGGAGGGTTTGTCTTGACCCACAAAAGACACAGTAAATTTTATGTATTGTGTATCGGTATATAAAAGGAATAAAATACATGGTTTGAAAATCCTAGTAGGAAACAACTAGGTAGTGGACTGACGTCATTTGACAGAACAACCCCAAATCGTGTGTTTTCTGATTTGCATCTCTTGTCCACTAACTTACTTTTTACTTTAGCAAATTCTTTAAGCAAGTTACAATTAACCATGTTTGTGTTTTAATTGTAAGAAAAAGTTTCTTTGGCTCTATTCACCTCCCTCTAGAGTCTTTCACTTGTTAGTCCTATGTTGGCCTTATTGGATGGTGGATGCATAGACTTCCACCTCTAGAGAAATTGGAGTGAATGGGATATGTGCATCATAGAAGGGATAACACCACTATGATCTCATATCACTGGGTGACTAGATTTTTTGTCTAAGCTGGCTGAAGTTTTAATTGGACACATTTACAGATGATGGAAGTTAAGTAGTCTTGAGATAGTAAACATAAAATGGTAAATAAGACATGATAACATGTCATTGGATACTAAATATGATATAGAACCTTTACAAGAACTGAGATGGTGATATTTGATCACAAATTTTGTACATTCTACTAGTAGTTAATTGATTCCAATAACACCAAACAATATAATAAAACTCTAGTAATCAATAAATATTAGAAATTTCAAAATAAATTCATAAAAGTATATGGAGTACAACTTTATAGTATGATAATAAATTTATGCACAAAAATCATGATAACATATGAATGATCCCAAGATGAGGTTCAAACCCTAACTTGATTAGTTTACATTATAATTTGGATTATTAAAAATAATGGCAATTGAAACTATTTCCAGGTTATGTAACCTAAAGTAGAAACTAAAGTTAGTAACTTGGATCTAAAATTAGAATACAAGTAATAATTATTGTACCTTAATGACATAAGGTAGATCCAAAATGGATCTAAATGGGGTTAAAATGGAAAATATAATCTATGACAAATGATATTGTCTTAATTAGGGGTTGACCAACTAATTGACATAATGAATTTATGATTGGGATATCTCAGGCTAAGGTACATCTTTTACCACTTAGTTGACCTACTATATGGTTTGTGATTAAATGTATGTGTATAAAGGACTTGAACTATGGTATTGGGTTAACTAAGTGTTTGTGTGTCATAGTTATCTTGATTTTGCTCAATATATAGTTTTGAATACTTGAAACAAAACATATCTTGTTCTATAATGTGAAATCACTAATCCCTTTGGTAGAATAATGCATGTGCATGATGAATCTCTTTGGTACTAGATCATAAGACCTTGAAATATCACATCCTTTGGCTGATGAGAGAATGCATTAATCATATATGTGGAAAATTCATGGATGATATATGGTAGGAAAGCATGTATTTGTAATGTCTGTGCCCATCATCCAAGGCTCTAGCATATCTTTAAGAATGATGATTTTCCCCACAAACCAACATTAGCCTTTGTTCAGTGCTTTGTCCTCACTCACACATAGCCCAAGAAAACATGCTAGCATATCGTGCATCCTAGTACTACTCTAGGTTGAGCATGCTTAACTATAGAGTACCCATTAAGGGGAAACCTAGAAAGGAGATGCACCTCATTGATATGGATAGTCTAACAATCCATTTTAGAATCATTTTATCCAATGCCTCAAATCTTAGTATGAGAATAATATAAGTGTTCGTTCTTTTCTAGATACAAATATTTTGTTTATATATTATTTCCTATATATGTTGCCAATCCATATTTCATAAAGAGGTTTATGTTTTTCATTTATGCATATTATGCATGCTAATGTTTATCATTTTTTTTTGTTTTAGGTTCTTGATAGATGATGGGAGTTGTGTGTGAGTATATGTACAAGTGGACTTAATGATTAAAAGATCATGTTGTACATGTAGTATGCACATATGTAAAATTTATCATGAATGTATAATATTAAAGCTTGCAACATAACATTTTGTAAAAATATGTTGAACAATGACTATGTGTATGTGTGGATATATAGTTGTTGATGTGTGTATACCTTGTATTTCCACATAAGTAATTTTTTTATGTTGGTCCTTATTGCCTTTACTGGTTTTTTTTCTAACCTAATGTCTTATGCATACAGTTTGGGTTTGCATTAAGGTGATGGTTTTAATTTGTAAACCAGGCACGCAGTTGACATGTTGAAATTTTAGGGATGTCATAGCTTGAAATTGGTTATCCACTATGATATATACCAAATATAGTGTGAAGGAAACTCTCGAGAGACATCCAAATAAATGTACCAAATTTAGAAGTTTCTTTTTATCATCTATGTTACAGTCCATATGTTCATAGAAACATAGACACTTCTGATTTCAATTAAGGTTTGTCTCATTAATATAAATAACTCTGATCAAAGCATAGAACATAATCAAATTGTGAGTTTTCGTGAGAAGATGAGTGAATCAAATGTGTGAGATCAATTTTGAGTTTGATTACAGATAAACTCTTGTAAAAAATATTGCTTTGTCTTATGTGTTTTATTCTTTCTAATACCTAATAAAGGCATACTTCAAGTATGCGTAAAGCTTTCCATGGTGATGGATCCCTATTTTGGGTCTCATTTGTCATCAAATTATTCATTTACTTGATCAAGAGATATAAGAATGCATGTTGTTCGGTGCCACTACTAATAATCAACCTAACCACAATGTTTAGGGGTGGTCTACAGGTGCTAAAAACTAAATAAAACATTATCCCCATAAACTAAACAAGTGTCATATAGGTATAAAGTACAATGTTAGGAGATTACAATAGTATTTACATATTTGTTGCAACAAGAATATCACTAAGGATGGTTATTTAACATGTACATTTAGTCAACCACAAATGTTCTAGAGACATATACTATATCATTTTCAGTTAAATGATAAAATTTTAATAAAAACACTCCTATAAGTCCCAAAAAATTAGTGTAGGGACCTCCCTAAACACGCACAATAGATACATGGACTTCACCTAGTTGAGAAGTCACCATGTCTTCTCTCAAGCGGAGGAGTGGCAGACTCATAATTTGATCCTAAATAGTTTTACAATGGGTTATTGGGCATTATTTAAGTGAGGACATAACACAAGAGCATGTCAACACAATTTGATCTTTATTTGAATTGCCAAGGCAAGTAGATGTCAACATAAGCAATATGCATGAACTATTCAATACAGAAGTTACTTAGTAGAAAAAAAAACTATAATATGGACAAGAAAGCATATTAGAAATAATTGTCATATGTGAATATAAGGTTTTCCATTTTAGCAGTTTCCAAGAAACTACTTGGCTTGTACCTAAGCAAGTATAAGTTGTATTGGTCTACTCACATGCATGACTCTGTTTCCATGCCTTACGGTAAAGCCCCCCGCCCTAAAACAAATAACTTGGCCAAGGTCTACCATACGGTTTGGTAAAAGCCTATGAAATATCTTCCGTTTGTCATTCCTACACCTTGGTACAAGGTAAGGTCATACATCATATCATATCTCATGTCACAAATCACATTACACTTGTCCCTATGTCACATTTTCTAGGATTGGGGTCTCAAACTGCAAATCCATTCTTTCTTAACCATATTAATGGAAATGAGACTTATCTGCCACCTATGTGGGTCCCCCTATCTCATAGTTGATTGACCCTCAAAATCAAATTCACTAGATGTCTTCTTGTAATAGATATAATTCATTATAATAAGGATCTATTTATCACACATATCCAAACATCAGGGAAGGTTTAAAATGTTTAGGCACCTAGCTAAGAGGGGTTAGATTATATATTATAGGATTATGTATCCTACTCATCTTAAATAATTTAGATCATTTAGTGTCATGAAGTAATTCATATATATATTGTCATTATAGTTAATTCTACGTTTTAATTAAATCAACAAAACATCCTTAGGATTTAACCTTTAACTATATTTGAAAAGAAAGAAAATGCATTTTTAGATATATATTTACTTGGATATATTTCATGTAGTATATTCTCAAGAACCATATTCAAATTCATACTTCATATCAATTAGCATATAATAAAAATTATATGCATTTTTCAACAACTTACATCAATTCAGAGCAACTACCAAATCTATTTATAAGAAAAGTAAATAGTTTTGTATAGAATAAACAGATATATTTTCAATAATTACATTAACAAATATAATTAAGAAACAAGATAGTATAAATCTATGAAATAATGTCTTTAAATCTCTTTTGCAGCTAAAATTCACAGTTTCCGTGAATTAGGTTGTAAGAATGTGAATTGGTGTTTATCTCTTCAAATAAATATCTACTCGCCTTAACCGTTTGTAGTTGTAGATATTTTCAACATACCGAAAATTCGACCCAAATTTCAATTCAAAACAATTGAGTCATTTACCAATATTTCCCTTGGTTCAAGTCCCATTCATAATTTTTCCACTTCTTTACATTTTAGGTGTCATTTAGATCTATTTAAAGTTTCTTGCCCTTGAATTAGTCACTTCTCTTCATTTGAAAAGTATTTACTATTTATATCCTCATATATTACTTTATGAACCACCTTGGTATCATTTCATGTGACAAAAAGTATTTGAATATACATATGATGAATATACTTGGCATGAATCAAAATAATCTCAATTTGAATAATATGACCTTGAAAATTACAAAATAGTACTAATCATATTAATAGATATTAACTTTTCAAATATGTATAAGAATAACTAAATTAGCCTAGTTTGGGTCATAAATGGGGGAGTTAGAATTTTAGAAGATAGTCGGTTAGAAATAAATCTATGCAAAAATACTCAAACAAATAGGGTGTAAAACCTTAAATGTGCAATTTGGTAATGAATTCATATTATAGGATCGTTTTAGCCATTAATATAAAGTATTGGCTAATAGATATCAGAAGAACATTTAT
This sequence comes from Alisma plantago-aquatica, assembly GCA_963693085.1. Classification (NCBI taxonomy): domain Eukaryota; kingdom Viridiplantae; phylum Streptophyta; class Magnoliopsida; order Alismatales; family Alismataceae; genus Alisma; species Alisma plantago-aquatica. The sequence goes on along the minus strand of OY856413.1, from coordinate 69,865,972 downwards.
TATTCTTCTTCTCCTCTTGTAACACTAGGAATGACTATTATAAGAATTGGGATGATGTCTCTCTCCTTCTTGGCATGGTTTCAGACCCGAGGATTGTTCCTTAGCATCCTATTTCAAGCCATATTCCTAAACACCAAAAAATGAAAGCACTACTAAGCCTTGTTAGAGGAGTTGTCGTCATTTCCATCACCATGAAGATGAACGGATAAAACAAACACAAACGAAGCAATGTAGAGACTCTAAACAAAGCTCCTCATCTTAATATACTTATATTCCTAGGCTCCTTCATTTTATAGATTAATGGGAAGCCCTATAACCACCACCATTGACATCCTATCTAAACCTTCACAACCATGAAAACCTACAGACTGACCTACATACAACTAAAACAGCCAAACTCCAACTGTGGAGCTCTACCACCATTGTGCAACCTTGCCTTGATTCCCTTATCCTTATGCACTCTACCTTGACCCCGTCGTAAGTTTCCTTAACTCCACCTAATCCATATAAGAATTACCATCTTTCACTTCCTCTCAAACATAGAACAGTGACCATGTAATCCTGGAAGATAGCATGACACAACTAGAGATTTCATAGTCACCACTTAGTGCAGGACGAGTAAGGAGACTAGTTGCACTATAAATTTGGGGAACACAATTACAAATATGGAACCAAGATCAACAATTAGAAGCTGACTTGGAGGAATCCTTTAGATGAGGACTGTCACCTTATATTCTGATTCGAAGAAATAAAGAAATAAAGTAAAAGATAATGTTGTGATTAGATAATTTATTAGATCATAAGATGAATTTAAAATGTAACCTTTATCTTACTGAAACACCAGACTAGTTTTTCCCTCACAATTGATGCTCTGACACTAGTGTTTATACATAACTATAAATATGTAAGCATGAAACCTACAATTACTTGAAGGTGATTATTTGAAGCTCTACTATCTATCTCTTCCAAAGGTGATTATTTGAAGGTTTACTATCTAAGTAAGGTTAAGGTAAGGAGAAGTTAGCCTAAGGTAAGGGAGGTGAATCCATTATAATGTTTTCGTTTCCCTTTCTCAAATAGGGAAGCTATATCACTTGATCTAAAATGAGAGGTCTCTTGTTGTAACTCTTATAATGGAATTTAAGGTGATACTTAAGGTTGTAAATCCTATAGGTAGATGTCTCTAGGTAGTTGAGATACACCCTTGAGAGATAGAACCACTCTACACCTTTGCTTCAACTTTTGGTTGTTTCAATCTCTCTTTCTTTCATTTGATTTAAGTTAATGATAATTCAATTTTAACCCTACCCCTTGAGCCCATATATCCAACAATAGGGTGTGGTAATGTCTTCATCATCTTGATTTAGTTAGACCCATTTTAGCAAATCCATCGCCATCCATAGAGATGAAGAAACCTCTTGGAGTAATCTTCATCTTAAGTGTAGAGGATGATAACCTAAGAAAGGTTTTCTCCAAGCAACAAAATCCCTGTAAATATTTTATATTATAAAATAAGGAGAATATATGACGTCCTTAAAGTATAAAAGATAAATGGCTAACCATATGTTACAAAAGATACATGCCATTAATGTTCCAATGTTGTTCTGAAAATTCTAATCAATGCAAGCCTCACTATTGAAGAGTGTAAATTAAGTTTGGTCGTAATTGTAATTATTTTCGATGAATGTAAGCAAAATATGTTTGCATATATTTTTGTAAAATAAAACCAAAGAAAAGATGATAATGTTCTCAATACCATTTCAACAAAGTGACAAATGTATGGTCCATAAAACCCCTTTTATAATAAACAAAATCTATAAAAGGTGTGTTGTTCCCTATCAACTAGAAAAGAATGTGAAGTTTTGGAGGGAATCTGATTTCCTAAAAATACACCTTCAGAAACATAATATTTCTATATTTCTTTCAACCACATGTCAAAGAGGATTTTCCTATAGTATTTTTCATTGACGTACTCCAACCATGTACACACATTTTCCCATTTTGATGCTATAATTTTTTTTGGACATACATTTATAATGCAAGATAAGGTCTATAACACCCTATCCTCCTATTTTTAAAGTTACATTGGTTGAGAAATTAACTATGTATTTATGCTTTTCTTTCATTCACTCCCCATAAGGAGCATCTTCAGAAGAGATCCAATGTTACACCCACATCCCACGATTACCACTAATCGTGAGATTAGGGCATACATTTGAAGATTATACTTAATACAAAGTTCACTCCCTTACTTTTTTTTTCTTCCTTTATTTCATTTCAAACTCTTTGTTTTCTTGCATCCAATCACATAAACAAACTATAGAAGAGAATTAAACTTTGATTACTTTAATATGATCTCAACATTAATGATACACATCTATGCATTCATTTTGTTTCTCACACTTCCATGTACATATGACATGATAATCATATACATTATCTCTTATTAAAAAAACAAAGATACAAAACATCATTTACAACTCTCTCACATCTATAAAAGGGCCTAGAGTGACAAGGACTGACTGAACTCAACTAATCTCATACTTAACTCATGTGGTAGATCTACTCTGATGGTTTGCCCTTCTTCAAGTCTAGGTGGTTTCCCTAAAAATTTTGAGTAGAGGGGTGAGCCTACTCACTCAGTGAATGAGTACTTCAAAGAAACAGTTTAAAGCACTTATATAATTATAGATATATTGTCGAGCAATTGATATCAATTATAACAGCAGTAAGCTTTAAAGAGTCTAATCATTCACAAATGTAAATATGTCAAGATACTTTAGATAACTACAATAATGAATCAATATATGAACATGCTTGATTAATCTCAAAGAGAACTAATAACTCAGAAATAAACAAAGGATAATTCAATAACTGCACACACTCAATTAACCTCTCATTCATCTTATTATGCCTTGAACCCACATGAGGTGTACCACAACATGTGAAAGAATCGCAACAAGCTATGATCTCACTGTATAAGGCTTAGAAGCACGCACAAGTTCCAAAGCCTATCTCTTGAGTAAGACCCCATCTGCAGCGGGCCTCGGCACGTCTGCCTCTCAGTGGCTAATGGGAGCGGCCAGATATCTCAAACTCCACCTCTCAACCTAGGTACTCAATGGTGAGTCCAAACCCTCAAGCTTACTGTGACCTACTAACCACTGATCACTCAACATGTAACACAGGTACCGTCGACATCCCCGATTGGTGTTGGGTACCACACAATTGTAAGGAGTCTGCCCTACTGGTCAACACCCCTGCACCCTACTGGTGCGCTCTGGCTTACCTCGATCTGGAATATCTCCAGTCGGGAAACCGTTTCCTCCTCATAGAGCAGGCCTCAACCTACAAGGATTCTATAGTGTTTAGGGCATCTACATGTCTAATTCACTCTTTAAATTTACAATTCAATCATCACATCAACATATCTTTGTTCAACTTTGTAAACTGTTCATTTCATAAACCATCTGATAACATTTACCACAACTGAACTGTTAAGCATCACCACATCTCAAACTGAGAAACATTGATATCACAATACTTGTTTCATTGAACACCCTATCATTAGGGTTTCATTTACCTCATTCACTTATCACATAACTCGCATAAGGATTGATACATCATAACATCATTCAATAAGAATTTCTCTCAATAGTTCACATAAAATCAAATATATATATATATATATATATATATATATGAAACCTTGTAATGAACTGGACTAGGGTTTCCATGCCATTTACTAAAACATCATACATTAAGAATAATATTGAATCAAGATGTCTAATTGCAAACCTCCAACTTTGCATTCATTTAGGATTTCACCCTCCTTACTGATATATCAAGCAAACATTGAATCATCGAATGAAATCCAAGATGTTATCTGACATATAGGTAATACACATACAAATAAAACAATCATTCGTAACCAAGGAGATTCAACAAGGAAAACTTCTTATTTCAATTATACAACAATTTCAGTCATAGCCAAAAATCTTAGATTTCAATTTACTCTTATAATTCTTTGTAAATACTCTAGGAATTATCATTTAGATGGATTACACTCATTTCTAATGTGATTTCATAATCTAAAATTCATCACAACAGAGAAATAATCCATTTCATATAATCTAGAAAAAGCTAGATAAAAAAGACAACTTAGTGTTTGTACTCACATACTAAGAAATTGAAGATTATTGATGATTTAACTCATTTTTGTGCAATCTACTATTTAAAGGAAGTACCCACTCACCCTAAGGTGTGAAAACACCTTAAAAATGTGCTCCATCTCTAAAACTCTCGAATCCATATCAAAACTCTAGCAAAATCTGTGGTTTCTTCTTCCTTTCAACCCTAAACGAGGTCTACTATGGATAGAAGATGAAGATCAGAGGTTAACCCAAACCTCAAAATCACCAGATTAAGAGTTCTGAGCAAGGGGAAATGAGGAGGAGGAAGAATCGATGGTTAAAACTACTTACCAAGTCGAATCTAGAGCAACCCTTTTGGATTTCCGTAGTTCTTCACGTTCTTCCCCAAACATCACCTCAGAAATTGCCTTCCATGTTGCCCTTTCTTTGAGCAAGGTATCTGAGATGATAGAGAATTGAATCATGGTTCTAACATACTTTGTTTCGTTGAAAATGGATAAGTATTGCTCGAGATATGATTGTTTTACGATTGGTTGTCCTAGGCGGCGGCGGTCGCGGTCGCTGTGTCGACGCAACATCGGTCGCGGTGTCGACGCAACGTCAGTCACGGTGTCAGCCACAGTCGCGGTGTCGATGTAGCTTCGGTCGCGGTGTCGGCCGCAGTCACGGTGCTCTGTATATGTTTACTAAAAAGCACATAACTCTCTCATTTTAACTCCAATTTTGTTCATTCTTTTTTTGTTGGATTCATAATTGAATTCTCTACAATCCTACAATATTTTTTTGATAAAATTCTCAGAGGAAAAATTATTTATTAATTATTTCTTTCAATGCCATTAACTCTCTTCTTGCATACATGTATGGGTTAATGCTATGTTACTCCAACTCAGATCTTTATAGTAGGCTTAAGTCATGATTATGAGTTTTCCAAATAAATATTTAAGATTACTAAAGTTAAGATAAAACAAAATATAGAATATTACTAACAAAAATATGTCAAGCATTAAGATTATCTTAAAACTCTAAGTTACCAGCAAAACTAGGAATATGTTGTAACATCCAACTTATATTCTATTCTTTTCAGTATGGGTATACGACTAATGTGGTAAGAGGGCATGTTTGAAAGAGATGTATTGATGACTGTTAGTCTACCTACTTTGTGGATATATTTCATATAATAGGAATCTAGGTGTGTGTCATTTTTATCCAGAATAGGTTGCCTACACTAGAAAGACGTTTTAAATGTGAGAAGGATAGACCAAGATGTTGCATTGGGGATTGTTCAAGCTTACAATTAATCAAATTACTTGCGATGAGTGAGACATGGTTGGAATTTAGTACTTTAGTAGATTTTATTATTATTTTATCTTGCAATATAATGTAACACTATTGTGTATGATGAGTATTTTATTTGAAAATATCTACTTGTATACTTAACTAAACTATACCTTTGTTTTTATTTGTGTAATAGTATGTTTTGACCACAATCAAGTAAAGGGACCGTATGTCAAGATGAACATATCCCGCCATACGCTACCCAACGAGGAAGAACAAGCATGTCTAGTTGTACTCGTGAGATATATGAGAATCCATTTCATAACATTCAATTTCTCCTTTCTAGGATGATATAAAAACCTTCCAGTCGCACCAACTTCTTGTACAATATCAGGCTAAGTACACATCATAACATACATAAGACATCGTTTTGTAGAAGAGTAAGGTATACAAATCATATCTTGACATTACATGCTCAGAAGAAGGATATTCTTTTCTACTCAATCTAAGTGACTGGCTAAAGGAGTATCAACGGTCTTTGACGCCTTTAAGTTGAACCTATCAAGTATCCTCTCAACATATTTATCCCATGACAAGCATAGTTTCTTTATTTTCCTATCATGTGTAATTTCAATGTCAATGATTTTCTAGTTAGTCCCAAGTGCTTCATGTCAAATGACTTAAACAATTCCTTCTTCTTATTGACAATCATACAAGCATTCTTGCCAATAATCAACATATCATCAACATAAAATAATATAATGATGAAACTAACACTTGAAAATCTCTTGAAGTAAATACAATGATCTTGATTAACCAAATTCATTGCCAGATTAACCATTAACCGATTAACTTTAGCCAAATTAACCGACTCTAATCCAATTAGATTAATGGTTAAAACCTCAAACTAAAAATCAATCATTTAGCCAAATCAAAATAATCATAACCAACATAATTAACTGAATGCTCAACCTAGACGTGATTACATGCTAACTCATTTCATTTTCTATACAAAAAAGAAAGTGAAGTCACTATAATAACATTGAGAGTAAAATAGTTTCTAACATTTCAATTTATCCGCTAGATCTTTAACAAGAAAATGAAAATGGTTGGCTCATAACTAGGGAGACAAGCTCCTCGGGATACACTTTGGAGCTTACCATGATAAGAATTGGTAAAGAAGTAATATACAAAATTCTTGTGGGATATCGTAAGGAAAATTATCTCCCCGCTCTGGATACCATAAATTTATATCTATTCATTCCAAATGTAATCTGAACTTACAATTTACTCGTTTATTCACGCACAAATTTAAAAAAGACACAACTTATACCACTACATTCTAATACAATTTCAAGATGGAATAGTGATACATGTTCCCACAAATTATTATTTATACATATTTTTTTTCATGGTCTAAGAATAGTCCTTTAAAGATTAACAAAAATTTATGTTTTCGTATACTTGTGTGACGTTTTGTGTACTATCTTTCTATATTTATTTGTGTATTTGAAATATATACAAATATAACTGATGAACTGACATCTCAATTATGACACAACCACTAAAAGTACCAATATATTTATATGTATTTTAGTGACTACTTTATTTATTTTTTAGTATAATTTTGTACTAAATAAAATTCAACAATTCTGAACTAACAATTTAACTAAAAAAATAACAATCAATGGTCTCAATATATGTGTATTTCATTGAATATTGTTGTGCTATCCATATATACTCTGTATACTTAATTTTGTATAAATGTATACTTTCATATTGGACAGAAGATGCACCATAAATATTGTGTTGTGTAATATGAACTTTACTATTTACATGACATAAAACAACATATACCCATGCAGTGCTTCTACCATACCTAAATGCCCCTTCATAGTATATACATTTTTTGTTGAACCATGCATGCTTCTCACTATATTAAGGAAAACTCTTGATTGTTACAAGGTGTAACAAAGAATAAAAAAAGAAGGGAAAGAAAAGAGTTATGTACAAACTATGGCCTATCTATACAAGATAACATATTAGCAAACCAGATGTTTCAAATCTTAGTCGGACACCTCCTCACATCCAAGGAAACCTTGTAGTTCCTCTCATTCCACATGTGATAAAGGAGGAAGGTTACTGTAAGCTTCATTTTACCCCAATAGTGAACCAAATCAGCAATAGCATACGGCCTTGATTTAAAAACCTCACAAAATAAAGCCCAAACTTCTTTAGAGAAACATCAATCAAAGAAGAAATGATCCCTATTCTCCTCTTCACAGTAACACATGGTACATCTGGAAGCAAAATTAAAGCCAAATTTCTTCAGCGTATCAATAGTAGAGAATTTGTTCAAGAAGAATTTCCATAAGACAAAAGAGCATTGCCTAGGAAGACCCACGAACCAAACCCAACTACCCCAAACAACATGGGGAATTTCTTCCTACGTAACTCCGAGCAGTCTTTGAGGCGAAGATAACTTTTACCACTTATATAAACTAGGAAAAAAAAATCAAACAGTACACTTTCGTCAAAATATTTACCAATATAGCACTCTTCCCAACTTATTTCCCAAACTAGCACACTTTTAGCTAAAAGCGCCACCTTAATTGGCGTTTTTCTGGTGTCAAGACCAAAAGTGCCACATTGTTCGGCGTTTTTCTTATATTCAGACCGAAAACGCCACATCGTTTGGTGCTTTACATTAACATAGTAGGTAAACGCCACATTGTTTGGCGCTTTACATTAACATAGTAGGTAAACGCCACATTATGTGGATTGTTCTTTGATTGCTTCGAGTATTGTTCCTTGTTGCCGGCACGTAGCTCTCTCCGACTGCCTCCAGCTCTTTGAGCTCACACTCGACTCAATCCGCGCAGCTCTCGCAAACCTGCCGCGTGACAGCAGCAACGATGACGCATCCTATGTGCAGACGCTGCTCAGCGCGGCCATGACCAACCAGGACACGTGCCTGGATGGCTTCGAGCAGGCAGGAGCGAGCGACACCATTCACCCTGCCATGGAGTACCGGATGCATCGCATCTCCCACATGCTCAACAACTCCCTCACAATGGTCACCCTCCTCTCGAAGAAGGAAGCCGAGAATCCGCAGTCGCAGCCCTTCAAGGGTTACGACACGCTCGAATCTTCAAGTTTCCCTTCGTGGCTGCCGGAAAGTGACAGGCGCCTGCTCCTACAAGCCCCAAGCGGCCTGCCTACCATTAACGCGATCGTGGCCAAGGACGGGTCAGGGAAGTTCACCAAAGTCGCGGATGCAATTGCTGCCGCGTCAAGCAACATCGGTCGGTACGTGATCTACGTCAAGGCGGGAACTTACATGAACACGCCACATTAACGCCACATAATGTGGTGTTTACCTACTATGTTAATGTAAAGTGCCAAAAGATGTGGCGTTTTCGGTCTGAATATAAGAAAAACACCAAACACCAAAAAAACGCCAATTAAGGTAGCGCTTTTAGCTAAAAGTGTACTAGTTTGGGAAATAAGTTGAAAAGAATGCTGTATTGATAAATATTTTGACGAAAGTGTGTTATTTGGTTTTTTTCCTATAAACTATATCCCGTCCTCCAATCGGGGGATAGTATTGAAGATATCTTAAGAACATGAGCACCTCTAACAAGAGGGAAAGTAAAAGATCCGTAAGTAATAGACATGTTCAGTTTACAATTACCCTTTGTCAAACCTGAAAACAAGTTGACTGTCAACCAGATCTCACATTTTGTAGCCACCAGGGATCCATGGATCCTTCCACGAGAGGGTCCATGGATCCTTCCAGAAGAGGATCCTATCACCATTGCCAACATGAAAAACAAAATGTTGAGAATAATCCCCATGTTGGAAAGCATCTTTTTCCAAAGTCGGGAAGAGTTTGGCCCCTCATAATATATTTTAATAATTCTGCAAGGAATATATCAGCTAACAAATTTTGTAGTCTTCAATAAAGGACTCAAATTTAAATTACACGTACAAATATTTCATGATTTACACGAGCAGGTCTGGCCTACAAGATGTGGCAAAAGGAAAAAAAAATCTTTCCCTCCTAATCCTATAATTGCTTTTGCTTGATAATCCACCAAAGCTTTGAACCAGGAATGTATATGTAGGTAACCCATCACCGCTGTTGCTTTCTGCTTCTCAACATGTCCGATCAATTAGTGGCTCTAGCTTCTTCTTGTGTTTGCTGGCCCTGGCAGAGTGGCAGGCAAGCGGAAGCAACCGCGCAAGAGGCGTTGAAGGTGATAAGAGGCTGGATTTACAATGGTGCCTCTTCAATTCCCACCATATTCCTCATCTGTTCGGCACTGGAGGTGTTGTTGTGGTTTTAGGACAACAAAAAGTTGCGGAAAAAGTGGGTTAATGGGTCAGCTGAGAAGTATTCAAAGAAAGCGGAGGAGACTTATTCTCGTCAGTGCTAATAGTGGCCAGGAACGGAAGTGCGACGGAGGTGATGGCAGCGAGGAGGGTAGTGGGTTTCTTAATGACGACGGAGCACCAGTGACGCCCCAACCTTCGCCGTCTTCTCTGTCTCCCTATCAAATCCTGGGGGTCGACCCTTCATGCTCTTTTTCCCAGCTCAAGGCTGCTTTCCGCCAAAAGGTTTGCTGCAATGTTGATATTCTGACGCGAGTTAAATCCCCCGCAATGTGCATAACTGATCCTTTAAAAGGCAACCTCCACGGCTAGGATTGGAGCATGAATCGCTGTGACTATTCATGTTCTGGTTACAGAGTCAGTTCTAATGGCTTACTGTTCCAAACCTCAAAATTTATACAACCCATAGATTTATATATTTTAATGCTTCTGTCTTTGGTCGACCACGATGAACCTCAATTGCTGATTCATGTGATCTAATATGAAAAAAAATCGAGATTGTACTCTTCAAGGTAGCTTCATGTTTTCTGGAAATAGCCATGTTGGATTTATTTTTTTATCCGAAACGAAAAAGAAAAATTGCGCATAAGGCCAACAGTTAACAAATAGAAGCTGTTAAAATTACAGGCTTTCTAATGGAGATTACGCCATAATACCTTCCCGTCCTCTCTCCTGTCTCATGCTTTGACCCATGGGGACAATTCACGATTATTCTATCTAATTTGGATCACAACTTACATCATGATATCTCTCTGCTTTCTATAGCTACATAAAAGGAATATTTTGGTAGTCATATCTCGTATTTTCACTCACATATGATCCAAAATATCAGTTCATATTAAAGTAATAACGTTCAAATTATGCAAATTTTAGTTGGAGTGATGTTGGTCACTGATTTGAGTCCATGCAACCTCTTGTAATATTTCAATTTAGAAGCTACGTCCATGCACAATGTCTGTTTTCCGATCATTAGGCATTGAATTTAAACCTATATACTGCTATCCTAGTGATAAATGTGCGACATGTATTACAGATCACAGACAGTCAGTTACTCTCTTGTGAAAAAAAGTGGTCTTGCATTGGGATCTTGGAAGTTCAATAGGCACAACCAAAAACTCACTAGACAGATGGCTGTATGGAGAGAAACAAAAATCTGTGAATCTCTAGGCAGTATGTTGGAGGGAGGCTGGTGAAATGGGATTCTGCACAAAGATACTATCTTCACATAGCAAGACTGTAATGCTTCGAAGACTGATAGTCCTAATTCTATTCCTAGTTTCCTACATGGTGTGGCTGTCTTAGTTTCGGTCTTGTTTTGGTTTGAGTCCAACTCATGTTCCTAACTGGATTAAATTATTTAGAGTTGGAGATGGCTCTCTCTACATGCAACTTGAGTTCCTGTTGTGTTGTAGACTACTATTAGGATTGACTATTCTTAGTCAAGGCCTTATGACATGGTACCTATAAATAGGACCACTGGATAGTACCGTAGTGTACGGAATTGTCCTGAAGAGTTCTTTCTTTTTCTTTGTGTAACCTTCTCAAAATTTTTTATTTCTCTTTCTAAGAGTATCTCTCCTTTGTAATCTTCTTGCAATAGTAAAATTTTCTTCTGCCATGAAGTAAGTCATCTAGATTGAACCACATAAATCTCGAGTTCATTATTTGTGCAGATTCTATTCCTATTCTAACTGCATACGTGTTGCTCGCTGTTCTTTCCGCTACGCCGACTAAACAAATTGGTATTAGAGCTTGGCGATCAAGAGCAACGACGAGCAAGTACGACACCGAGAAGTTTGATCGCACAATTAACTTCGGATTATGGAAGATCAAGATGCGAGGCTTACTGGTCAACATGACGTCACTAAATTGCTACTAGGAGTGAAACATATACCAACTTCCTTGATTGTTGAGTAGAAATAAAAGATGGATGAGAAAGCCTTAGCTGTTTTTCAATTGTCATTTTCATGGACGGGTTATTAGTGAAATTGCTAAAGAGAAGACCGCTGCAAACTTGTGGCGGAAGCCTAAATCTCTTTATAGACAAAGACTCTCCCACAAACAAAATTGCATCATAAGCAAGTAAGCAACGTCTATATCTACTGTGCATGGCTGAAGGTATATCTATTCATGAGCATATTGATGAGTTCTACTCCATTATTATAAATTTAGAAAATATTGATATCAAAGTGAAATATGAAGATAAAGCTTTGATTCTTTAATGATCCCTCCCCCTTTCTTACAAACAATTCTGCGAGACCATTTTCTAGTAAAGACTCCATCAAGTTGGAAGAAGTATTGTCATCTCTCATGTCTAGAACTTTGATGGATAAAGAATTGGTCGTTTCTTCTAGTAGGAGCCCAACATGTGCTCTCACTGTAAGGGATTGACCAAAAGAAAATGACAAGGACAAAGAATACAACAAATCTAAGTCCAAGTCTAACAACAACAAGTCATGCAAATACTACAAAAAGAAGGAACATACAATTGAGGGATGCTATAGGTTGCAAAATAAGTAGAAGCGCGAATATAAAGATCTTTAAGAAGAACATGGTGGTGCCAATGTCACACAAGAAGACAACGATCTTGTTCCCATGGCATCCTCTACTTCAAGTTATCATAATTCATGTATGTTTGACTCTAGTTGTTCGCATCACATGTGTCCTAAAAGGGATTGGTTATCTAGTGCAGTTGAAGGTGGAGTTGTCATTATGGCAGATAATTCTACCTATAAGGCTATTATTGGAATTGGATATGTCCACATCAAGATGCTTGATGGTGTTATTTTAACCATCTCCAATGTCCATCATGTTAAAGGTCTTGCTAAAACTCTCATCTCTCTAGGCACACTTGAGAAAGAGGTTTTCCACATGCTAAAAGAGATGGAATCACGTTCGTCTTCAAAGATGAAACTGTTGTAATCAAGGGTCAAAGGCAAAGTGAAAATATTTACTTATTGGTGAAACTATCATTGGGAGAACTGTTGTTTCTTCTTCATCCACTTCTAATTTGGATACCACCAAGCTCTGGCAAAGGAGACTTGGACACATGAGTGAGAAAAATCTTGTTATCCTAAGCAGGAGAGGATTCTTAAATGGCAATGATACTGGGAAGTTAGATTTCTACAAAATTGTGTAATGAAAAAAAAAGTTGACTTCTTTGTGACATTTTATACCTCTAAGGGTACTGTTGACTACATCATTAATGATACTTGGGATCCCTGTTAGGTTCCGTCCATGGGTATTGGGTGGTGCTAAACACATGATCACTTTTATTAATGACTTTTCAAGGAAGGTGTGTCTTCTTCTTGAAGCATGTCTAAAGATTCTGAGTAGTTTAAGAAGTGGAAGACTTTGATTGAAAAAATAAACAAAAAAATACGTCAAGACATTTAGGAGTTACAACTATTTAGAGTCTGCTCATTTGAGTTCACAATTTTTTTTCTTCAATCTGAAGGCATTTTCATGTATTGCTAGTTCGATATACTCCACAACAGAATGGTGTTGCAGAGTGTATGATAGAACATTCTTAAAGTGAGCGAGATTCATGCTGGACTTCAAACATATTGTTGTGTTGAAGTTATTTCTACAACCATCTACATTGTTAACCACTCTCCATCTACTCTGCTTATTTTTTTATCTCCTGAAGAGGTTTGGTCCGGTCATCATGCAAGCTACTCTAATATCTGTATTTTTTGGTTGTCCTGCTCATGTCTACTCTAAAGATGGAAAGCTTGATCCTAGGACCAAGATATGTATTTTTCTAGGTTATGCTGAAGGTGTAAAAGGTACCGGTTCTGGTATTCTGACCTTAGGTCTCCAAAATTCTTTATTGAAAAGAATGTTACCTTTGATGAGTCTGCTATATTCTCAAAGAAAAAAGATTTTGTTGCTACTTCTGATACATGTCCTCCTAGTGATACCAAGTTGGTGGAACTAGAGCTTGCTGATGTGCCATCATCACCACATGACAATTTGACATCACCTACTACAATTTGTCAAGATACCTCAAATAATGTTGAAAACAAGGTACCTGATGACAAGCCCATAGTGTTGATCATGGCAGAGAAAGAAGACATATTAGGCCACCAGTAAGACATTCAAATTATATTATTGCTTATCCTTTAGCCACTGCTAAGGAGACCAGTGATGCTGGTGAGTCATCTACTTATACGACAAGTGTCGCTTCTCTAGATTATGCTAGTGTTGATCATGGTAGAGAAAGAAGACAGATTAGGCCACCAGTAAGACATTCATATTATATTACTACTTATGCTTTAGCCACTGCTAAGGAGACCAGTGATGCTGATGAGTCATCTACTTATACGACAAGTGTAGCTTCTCTAGATTATGCTATGTGCATACTTGTTGAGTCGGCCGACTAGCCAGCTGGTCGCTGGAGGGGGGTCTGACTTGCCTGCCGCCCAGATTTGGACCTCAATTTGGCGTCCGCCCAGGCCGACTAGCCCGACTGGTCATCCCAAACCAAGCCTGGGCGGCCTCTTAGTTAGGATAGAGCCAAGAATTGTAAGTTTTTTTTTGATATTCTAACCCCCACCTCCTATCTCAAATGTTTGTGTTTGTCTTTAGCAATGATTTGATGTGAACATCAATTTCATTCACACTACACTAGTTCAATTAATAACTTATAATTTAGTTACAACAATTCAACAAGCACTAAAACTCTAAATTTAATAAACTTTTCTCTATTTAATTATATTTGTTTAATTTTAATACGTTGAATAGTCCTCATTCAAATTTTTTGAGGTGTTTTATGACATTAATTACTATAGAATATTGAAGAGAAATGTATTGGATGAGTAAAAAGGTTTACAGTGCATTCTCTTATATAGGATAAGAGAGGAGATAGAAAAACATAGATGAGCAATATGGGACTAAACCACACAAGTAAAAACATAAGTGAGGCACATGCTAGGCACATGACACTCAGTGAAACATAACATGTCTCTATAATTACCAAATCTAGGCTATTGTTTACCAAAACATGGGATTAGGCATTCAATTCTCATTGATTATTGTTTGCTGTGTTTATGACAATATTTAACAAATATGAGTCATTACTTCCTTAGATTTGTGCTTACATTAGTTTTTTTATATAATGTGTTGTATATAAGTCTATAACTATATATATTACTATATATAATTAATTATATGGAAAAAAAACCTACGCCTGGGCGGTCGACTAGTCGGCCTGGTCACCCAAGGAATCTGGGTGACCTACTGGCTGCCTCGACAAGTATGGCTATTTGTATTGCTACAATAATTGAAGAGATGAAATCTTTTTATAGAAATGATACTTGGTAGCTTGTCAAGCCTCTTGTTGACACAAAAATTGCCATCAAGTAAGCCTGCTGATATGGTGGCATGACAAAGCCACTGCCAGTCTCCAAATTCAAGACATGTATGTACTTGGTTAGCCTTTACAATTGACAATGACGCTTTTAGGGGAGAAGAAGTTTGCTATTTATTTATGCAAAATACTGACTTCGTGTCAAGGTGGAGATTTGTTATGCCCCAAAAAATCTTACTCCTAATCCTAATCATACATGGTGTAACAGTCCTAGTTTGGGTCTTAGCTTGGTTTGAGTCCAACCCATGTTCCTAGTTGGCTTGGATTAGTATTCCTATTAGGAGTTGGAGATGGCTCTCTCTGCATGCAACTTGGGTTCCTATTGTGTTCTAGACTCTTATTAGGATTGGCTAGCCCTATTCAAAACCTTATGGCATGGATGCTATAAATAGTGCTCTTGGACATTGAGTTTTCTTATATAGAATAATACCAAAGTGTATTGAATTTTACCCAAGAGTTCTTTCTCTTCTTCAGGTGTAACCTTCTCAAAGTTTTTGGGTTCTCTCTTTGAGAGTATCTCTCCTTTGTAATCTTCTTGGAATAGTAGACTTTTCTTCTCCCCCCCGGAGTGGGTAATCTAGATCGAACCATGTAATCCCGAGTTTATTGTTTGTAAGGATTGTTATTCTTCTAGCTATGCACATATTGCTTGCTGATCTTCGCTACACCAAGTCAACAAAGACACTGTAAAGCTTCACGATTTTAACCACCTCACCATTTGTCTACATTTATCTTAGATATAGGGAGCTAAGTTCAGAAGACAAAAACATCATTCATGTTAGAGAGTCTAGTTAATTAAGTAAATTCATCTCTTTGTTATATGGGACCAATTGTGTTTTGGCCGATTAAAGTTTGTCTTGAGTCTGTATACTTCCCCTTATCCTATTTATAGGAGAGGGGGCTTCCCTTCTATTAATAAGAAGAAAACTTACGTAGAATAGAAAAGGATTTTGTATATTGGATGATTTTAACAAGTTACAAAGGACTCTCTTATATAGGACAAGAGAGTAAGCCTATTGTCAGAGATAGGCAATATGGGATAAAACAAAAAGGCTAGAGACAAGACAAGTCTAAAGCCCATAACACAGAAAGTAACAATAAACATAAAGCAATAAAGCACATATACTAATACTCCCCCTTAAGCTGGAGCGTAGATATCAATCATGTCCAACTTGTCAACCATGCTATGAAATCTAGCCTTTGGAAGAGAAGTGGTGAATGTGTCAGCCACTTGATCATACGTATGAGTGTATGGAGTGGAGATAGCACTAGACAAAAGAACTTCTCCGACAAAATGACAATCCACCTCAATGTGTTTAGTCCGCTCATGAAAGGTTGGATTGCTAGCAATAAAGATGGCAACCATATTATTACAATGCATGGAAATATGAGCAGAGTCAGAAATACCAAATTCCTTCAGAAGACCACGGACCCATAAAAGTTCACATGCAGAATGAGCCATAACTCTATACTCAACTTCAACACTAGATCGGGCAACAACAAGTTCTTTTTTACTGCACTAGGTAACAGGGTTACAACCTATAAAGGTGCAGTAAACAGAAGTAGATTTGCAGTCTAAATGACTGCCTACATAGTCAGAGTCAGAACACCCTGTGATTTTATAGTGCCCATGATTTTTTGTACAACAAGCCCTTACCTGGGGAATTTTTTAGATTTTTCAAAATGTCGCACATCGCATCCCAGTGGCACTTTCGAGGTTTATCCAAGTATCGACTAACTAAGCCAACCACAAAAGTAATATCAGCTCGTGTCACTGTCACATATATAAGTTTACCCACCAGTCGACGATATTGATGGTGATCAGGATATGGAAGAGAAGTATCATCGTCCCAGTTCGTATTAGGATCTAAAGGGGTAGTAGTGGGTTTTACACCAAGAAGTCCTATATCAGACAACATATCCAGAACATATTTTCTTTGAGATAAGCACACACCTGAGGAGGAATGTGAAACTTCAATACCCAAAAAATATCTCAATTTACCCATATCTTTAGTGACAAAATGTTTTGCCAGATATTCCTTAGTTGCCTGAATGTCTGCTTAATCACTCCCAGATAAAATAATATCATCAATATACACAATTAAGACGACCAGGCAAAAATAGTTTTCTTAATGAATGCAGAGTGATTAGAATGAGAACGACGAAAGCTGAACTGCTGAAGGATATTACTGAGTTTATCAAACCTGGCACGAAGACTTTGTTTTAGTCCATAGATTTCTTTACGCAACCTGCGCACTTTGGAATGCTCCCCCTGAGTGACAAAACCAAGTGGTTGTTCTGTGTATACCTCCTCATGTAGATCACCATACAAAAAGCATTTTTAACATCTAGCTGAAACAGAGGCCAGTCACAATTAACTGCTACAGATATAAGAACACGAACAAAATTGAGACGTGCTACAAGAGAAAATGTCTCAAAATAGTTAATGCCATAAGTCTGGGTATATCCTTTAGCAACAAGACGAGCTTTCAGACGTTCAACAGTGCGATCGGGCTGGTATTTAACCGTAAAGACCCAACGACAACCGACAGGAGAAGAAGAGGCAGGTGCATCAACTTTGTCCCATGTACGACGATTAGTAAGTGCCTGCATTTCAGTTTCCATGGCCTGACGCCATGCAAGATGCGCTAAGCCTGAGCAACATTCTTGGGAACAAAAATAGCAGATAAAGCAGAGGTAAAATTTACAAAATTCATCCCTAGGTTAGCAGTAGTACAAACATTTCCAATAAGATGTTGAGTACAAGATTGAGTCCCTTTTCGCAAGCTAATAGGGATATCTAAATCAAAAATTACCTGAGGTGAAGGCTGATCTACCGACGAGGACTGAGGAATCGAAGATGGAAGGGCCATAGAGGAAGTTGTAGTTCTTGGGCATCTTTGATACACTTTCAGAGGCGCAAAGGGAGCCATATATGGAGTAGACATGTTAGTGTCAACCATCATAGGTAAAGTTGTATCAAGCATATCAGATGTCAGTGTTGAACTTGTTGATTAAAAGTAAGAAAACTCCTCAAAGAATACCACATCAAGACTAACAAACCATTTCTTTGTAACATGATCATAGCATTTGTAACATTTCTGAGTCCGAGAATAACCCAATAACACACATTTGCTAGAGCGAGGATCAAGTTTAGTTAAACCTGATTGAAGGTTTTTGACAAAGCAGGTGCTTCCAAAGATCCTAGGAGGTACATGAAAAAGAGGAGCATTGGGATACAAAATTTGAAAAGGTATGTGGTTGCCAAGAACATATGAGGGCATGCGATTAATCAGGTAGCAGGCAGTTGAGATAGCTTCATGCCGAAAAGTTTGGGGAATGACAATGAAAAAGAAGAGTACGAGCAACTTCCAAGAGATGCCGATTTTTGCGTTCGGCAACCTCATTTTGCTGAGGAGTATATGAACAAGAGGTAAGATGAATAGTACCCATTTTTCTACAAAACTGGATGACAGATGTTTGCATAAACACTAAAGCATTGTCAGTCCAAATTTTTTTGATAGGCTTATCAAACTGGGTATAGATTTCAGCAAAAAAGGTCATGATAGTGTCAAGCATGTGAGAGCGATCTTTTAAAAGAAACAACCATGTGGTTCATGAGATATCATCAATAAATCTCATAAAGTAACGACAACCAAAAGTACTAGTAACAAAACACGACCCCCAAACGTCAACATGTATAATATCAAAAGGTGCTTTTGAGCCAATATTTTTTTTAGAAAATGTAGCACGAGTTTTGTTACATTATATATTTCCTGTTTTACATAGCCTGTTATTTGTTTTGTTATTTCTCTTTTATATATGGATCTCTCTGTAATTCTTTCAGTATTATATATATGAGGGTGCACACATTGTGCAACCCTGAGCTTTCTGAAAACCCTGACTCTGTCACATGGTACCAGAGCAGGTCGAGACCTAGTCGTCTCTCCCTCCCTTCTCTCTCTCTCTTCTTCCCTCTCCGTCACCCCCCACCCCGCGCCCCAGCCCGCCGCAGCAGCCGGCCCGCCGGCAGTGCTGCTGGCCGCCGCGGCTGCGCACGGCTAGCGCCGCCGGCCACCGGCAGGGGCTGCCGCCCGTGTAGGGGCAGCCTGCCCTCCTCGCCGATTCTCTCCCGCTCGTGGCTCCGTCTAGCCTCCTGGCTCGGTGTGTCGCTAGTGCTTGAGCAACATAACCAATTTTTTTTAGTAGTTGTTCGCACAGCAGGTGCACTGCCGGGTGGCCGTCTTCTACGGGACCACTGAGCCGCTTGTAGATCTGGACTAGTTTCGTCTTCAGGGGGAGATCAACGCGTTGTTCGTCTGAGGGACAACCTTTTGTTCGTTTTCGTCTGTGCCTGCCTGCCCGTGTAGGCTTCGGCCTCCGGGTTTCCTGCTACGTTTCGGCGCCGTCCGTATGTGAGAGGTCCGTGGTGATTTTGTGCCTTCTTCTACCTGCTTGACGGTGTAGTCCGTCTCCTGCCTGTGCCTGCTTTCCTGTACTTGCCTTTCTGCCTGTCCTCATGGTGTCTTCTGGGGATGACTTTGGGAGAGACTCGCACCGTCAAGTGACCACTATTAAACTTGACGGGCCCAATTACCAGCTTTGGGTGTGCTCCTTTGTGATATATGCCAAATCACAAGGGAAATATTCTCATCTGATCCGCACTGGTCCGCCTCAGCCTGCAGAGAACGCGGATGAAAAGGACGTCAAAGTTTTTGATGATTGGGTCCGTAAAGACTCGACTGTGATGACATGGATTCTCAACAACGCCGTTGAGAAGATCAGTGTTACTTTATTCGGCTACCTACGGCAAAGCAGATGTGGGATCAGCTCGCCAGTACCTACTCTCACAGTCAGAATCCCAAGAAGGTCTTTGACATAACCAAGCAACTGGGGCGACTCCAATTCACGGGATCTGACATCTCCGACTACTTCTCCACCTTCACCGGCCTGTGGGGTGAGTTGGAGACCTACCACCCGCTGTCTACTGATCTAGTGACTAAGCAGAAACAGCGGGCGGGACTATAGCTGATCCAGTTTCTGAGTGGCTTGCCAGAGTCCTATGCTGGCGTTGTGGATCAGATCTTGGCGAGTGATCCGCTTACTACCTTGCAGAGTGCCTACAAGCGCCTCCAGCGCCTTCCGTCATCGACACCGCCTCCTCCTACTGAGACTGGAGATTCTACTACCTAGGCTGCTTGGGCCGGGCGTGGCCGTGGCTGTTCCACTGATGGCCGTCCTCCCCTGGGTGCAGGACGGGGACGTGGACCTGGTGCTGGACGAGGAGCCCCTCCTGCTGCCCCACCTCCTTCTGTTGCGCGTCCTCAGTAAGGACAACACGTGTGTACATTCTGTGGCCGGTCTAACCATATTGAAGAAAAGTGCTGGGAAAAGTATGGTAAACCGGCTTGGGCCAATGCTGCTGCAGATTCATCTTCTACTGCTTCTGCGGGTGTTACTCCGACGCCTGAGCCAGAGACTGCGGGAGCGACCGCATACTACATTCGTGCTGAGGTGGAACGTCTCCTTCTTGAGCGTGCTGGCTCTTCGACTGTTGCTTCTACTAGTGGAGCACATGCTGCATACTCTGGTTATGATACTGCATTCCTGAGTTCCTCCTCACCTTCTACTTCTGGTAATACAAAATGGGTGATAGATTCTGGTGCCTCTGCACATATCTCTGTCAGTAGATCTCTGTTTAAATCTTTATCTAAACCTGCCCGTAACTCATCTGTTATGCTTGCTGATGGCTCAAAGTCTTCGGTTTTTGGAGTCGGCGACATTATGTCTCAGTTTTGGCTCAAGTCTGCCTTATATGTGCCTAGATTTCCTCTGAACTTATTATCAGTCAGCAAAATTTTACGAAGTTTAAAATGTAGCCTGACATTTGTTCCTGGTTCATGTGTCTTTCAGGACCTTCGCACGAGGACGAAGATTGGTGGGGGGTATGAAGGTCCTGATGGGCTATATTACTTGGACCAGTTACCGAGATCAGAGAAAGCTGCTGTGGTATCTGCTTTATCGGCTTCTGTTTCTGTACTGCAGTGGCACTACAGGCTGGGACATCCATCGTCAGAGAAGCTGCGTCATTTAGTTTCTGATATTGGCAGTTGTAATTTTCAGTGTGAATCTTGTCAGCTGGGAAAACAAACTCGTACTGTGTATCCTAGACGTAGTACTGTGAGCAGTAAAAACATTTTTGATTTAGTTCACTCTGATGTATGGGGCCCGTGCCATGTACCAAGTTTGTCTGGTTACAAGTATTTCATTCTATTTATTGATGATTTTTCTACGACTACTTGGTTGTTTCTCTTAAAAAGTAGGTCTGAAGTGCTGTCTACTATCAAGTATTTTTTTGCTGAAATAAAAACGCAGTTTGGTTTGCCTGTTAAAGTTTTCCGCACCGATAATGCTTTAGAATTTGTTAAGCAAGAAGTGGCGGTCTTCTGTAAATCTGTTGGTACGCTCCACCAAACTTCATGTGCCTATACCCCACAACAAAATGGTGTCGCTGAGCGGAAAAATAGACACTTATTAGAAGTTACCCAGACTATCATGATGCATTCTCATGTGCCCCGCTCCTATTGGCCTGAGGCTATTTTGACTGCGTGTTTTCTGATTAATAGGATGCCATCGTCTGTTATTGGAAATAAGATTCCTATACAGATTCTGCAACCTGAGTCTTCTTTGTTTGCTGTGCCTCCTAGAATTTTTGGGTGTACCTGCTTTGTCAGATTACTTGGACCCACTTCTGATAAGTTGTCTCCTCGAGCTGCTAAATGCATTTTTCTGGGCTATTCTAGAACTCAGAAGGGTTACAAGTGTTATAATCCCAGTACAAGGAAATAGTTTACTAGTAGTGATGTTGTTTTTTTTGAGGATACACCGTATTATATTTCAGCAGGAGATAGTTTGCAGATAGACATTCTTGCCCCTCCTTTGCATGTTATTCCTGACTGTGTGCCTGACAGTACTAACACTGTGCCTACTGAAAATCAAGATCCTCCACTTATTGTTTATCAGCGCAGGAATAGAGCACCTTCTACACAAGTACCCCCCCAAGGCAACCAATCTTCTCCTCCAGAAGGTTCTGCTGCACCTGAGGTACACTCTGACCTTGACATACCTATTACACTCAGAAAGGGTACTCGTTCCTGCACTTCTCATAGCATTGCTCAGTTTGTATCTACTGCTCATCTGAATACTCATTCTAGCAATTTTGTATATGCTTTATCTGCTGTGGCTGTACCTAAGAATGATTAGGATGCATTGAAAAGTACTGCTTGGACTTCTGCTATGAAAGAAGAAATGATTGCTCTTACTGACAGAGACACTTGGGAGCTGGTGGATCCACCTCCTCAGTGTAAGCCTGTGGGCTGCAGGTGGGTATATGCCGTAAAATATCAACCTGATGGTACGGTTGAGAGGTTGAAAGCACGGTTAGTTGCAAAAGGATATACTCAGACATATGGCATTGACTACTTTGAGACTTTTTCTCCTGTTGCTCGCCTTAACTCTGTCAGGATTCTCCTATCTGTTGCTGTGAATCTGAACTGGCCTCTTCTGCAGCTTGATATGAAAAATGCTTTTATGTATGGTGGCTTGCAGGAAGAGGTGTATATGGAGCAACCTCCTGGGTTTGTTGCTCAGGGGGAGTCTCACAAAGTATGTCGGCTTAAGAAGTCTATCTATGGGCTCAAGCAGAGTCCTTGTGCCTGGTTTGATAAGTTGAGCAGGATCATGATTGATTTTGGTTTTCTGAGGTCACAGGTTGACCACTCTGTGTTCACAAAAAAGACTTCAGCAGGTATTACTGTTCTGATTGTATATGTTGATGACATTATTATTTCTGGCAGCGACTCTCTTGGTATTCAGGCTACCAAAGATCATCTGGGCAAGCACTTTGCTACAAAAGATTTGGGCAGACTTTGGTACTTTCTTGGCATAGAGGTCTCTAGAAACTCTAATGCCCTGGTGCTTTCTCAGAGAAAGTATGTTCTTGATATTCTGCAGGAGACTGGTATGCTTGGAGCAAGACCTGCAGATACTCCTCTTGATCCCAATGTGAATTGGGATGATGATTCCTCTTTTGAGTTTGCTGATCATAAAAAATTCAGGAGGTTGATTGGTAAATTGATTTATTTGACTGTTACTCGCCCTGATATTGCTACTGCAGTGGGTCTTCTTAGCAGGTACCTTGACAAACCCAAACAGTGTCACTGGGATGCTGTATGTCAAGTTATGAGATACTTAAAAAAGTCGCCTGGCAAGGGACTTCATTATAAAAAGAATGGGCACTGTGTTCTTGAAGGGTATTCTGATTCTGATTATGCAGGCAGCAAAGTTGATAGAAAATCTACCTCTGGTTACTGTACGTTTGTAGGAGGCAATCTTGTTACCTGGAGGAGCAAGAAACATAATGTCGTTGCCAGATCTAGTGCTGAAGCTGAGTACAGGGCCATGGCCCATACTTCCTGTGAGTTACTGTGGGTGCGTTCTCTTCTGAAAGAGTTTGGGATTGAGTCTTCTTCGGCCATTCCTATGCACTGTGATAGCAGAGCTGCCATCTTCATTGCAAATAATCCTGTCTATCATGAGCGCACCAAACACATTGAAGTTGACTGCCACTTCATCAGAGAATCTATTCTTGCTGGCAAGATATGCACTCCATTCACGAGATCAGAAGATCAAGTTGCTGATATCTTCACCAAGCTGCTGGTGAAGAAACAGTTCTGCACACTGATGGACAAGTTGGGCATGATTAACATCTATGCTCCAACTTGAGGGGGAGTGTTACATTATATATTTCCTGTTTTACATAGCCTGTTATTTGTTTTGTTATTTCTCTTTTATATATGGACCTCTCTGTAATTCTTTCAGTATTATATATATGAGGGTGCACACTTTGTGCAACCCTGAGCTTTTTGAAAACCCTGACTCTGTCACAAGTTTATTTGCCCAGAGTACAAGTTTCACAGTGAAAAGCAGAATAAAAAATGGCGGGAATTAAATGCTTCAACTTTGGAACGGATGGATGGCCCAGTCTGTATTGCCATTGAAGTCGAGTAACAGAAGCAATCAGTAGAGAAGTCGACTTTGGAAAATCCAGGTAATATAGCTGATCTGGTCCCTCATGGCCCGAACCAATCCTCATCCTCGTGCGTAGATCCTGAAACACAACACCATCTGGGTCAAAAGTGATAAGAGCAACAGAGGCTCTTGATAGTTCTACTAATAGACAATAAATTTAACGGGAACTTTGGAACATAAAGTGCTGAATGCAAAAACAAATTTCCAGGAATGCAGATATTTCCAATTCCAACAACCGACAATTGAGGACCATCAACCAAGGTAACAGGTAAAATAGAAGTTTTACGAAGATTAGAAAACAAGTCAGCATTTCCCGAGATTGAGAGGTGGCGCCAGAATCAATCACCCATGTGTTTTTTCCAGAAAGTGCAGAAGATGCGAGAAAGACAGATTCTCCATCCTGAGAGACATTAAAAGTGGAAGTAGCAGGACAAGCTTGGAGTAGCTTCTCGATCTCGGAACAGAGCCAATCCACAGGATGAGAAGAAGATGATGACGCAGAATCATGCTAATCAGTAGTGACCTGATTTGCCCAAGCAGGCTTACCATGTTTTATCCAACAACGATCCTACGTATGATTGGTTCTTTTACAGAAGTTACAATAGTGTGATTCAGAAGCGTCAGAAGAAGATGAATCACGACCATGTCCAGTAGTAAAACGTCCTCGACCACGACCACGACCACGACCACAACCACGACCGCGACCACGACTACGAAAAGAATCTCCCGAGCGAGTAACATCAGACTGATCAGGTGGCAATTGGGAGACAGATGGTAGACGCTGAACCCGTTTGAGGACGTCTCACAGAGTAGGTAAATGATCACTAGATAATATCTAATCAACTACCCTAGAAAAGGAGTGGGGTAAGTCAATAAGAAATTACACAAGTTGTAATTCATTGCGCTGTCGCTGTATCTCAGTAATATTAGTAGTGAGAGGATGGTAGATTTCAAATTTGTCCCAGAGAGAGATACACTGATTATAATAATCCTCCACACAGCCGGTTGTAGAATACTCCTTGGCCAGTTGTTTGAAAATCTCAAATACTTTCTTAGGATTCTATTGATGAGAGTAAGCATGTGATGAGAGTAAACATGTGAGAGCTGGTCCCACATGGCTTTGGCAGTCTTCAGGTACAAAAGAGATTGACTAATCTTCGGTTCAGAACTGTTAACCAACCAAGTCATTACACTAGAGTCATCCTTGGACCAAAGATCGTAGGCTTGTTTGGTTTTGGCATCAGCTTCTTCGGCGAGTATAGCCGATCCTTCAGAGATGCGATATGAATAACGCCCTTGAGCTTTGACATAAAGCTTGAAGGATGCAGACCAGGTATAGTAGTTGGAGCCATCCAACTTAACAGTAGTAACACAGAGAGTCCGTAGAGGATCAGTGGACGTCATCTGAGCAGAGGCAGAGAAGGACAGGATGCAAAATTCAGGAAGAAGGAGCACACCGCTGGAGCAGACAAAAGGTAGAAACAACAATCAACAAACAATTGATAAGAGAGGAACCCAACACATGGGCAGTAGAACACCTGGAATAGCAGATTTGGAAAAACTCGCAGCGGAGCAGCATGCATAAGTAGCAGATCTGACGCATCAAATCTCAGAAACCCACACAGGGGCAGAAGAAGTGATAGAAAACCTACGCTAGCATGGAGGGAGACTTAATCCACCATGAGGCATAGGCAGGAAACTAGTGGAATCCAATTAACCCATCAACGTGCAATTGTTAGAAAGTTACCAGAGATGTCCAGAGGCTAGTGGTGAAGAGATGGAGTGATTGGAGTGGCTAGATGAAGGGATTGAATGGCTGGTAGATGTAGCGAGGAAGAGGGAAGAAGGGAAAAGGGGGGAGGGCTATGGTGGTGAAGGGGAGCAGGAGTAGGCTGCGGTGGGCAAGCTGGAGGACGGGGGCGGCGACAAGTGGAGGTAGTGGGGTGTAGGGGTTGGAGAGGGAGGGGTGGTGGCGGTCGGTGGCATAGGGGATGGGTTAGGGCTGTGGGGTGGGAGAGGAGAAGGGATGGGGCAAGGATCAGCGACGGCAGGGGGGCGGTAACAAGAGGAGGGAGAGGGAGAGGGAGGGGGTGACGACTAGGTTGGGGATGGCATTAGGGTTAGGGTGGAAAAGCTAAGGGGGATCGGGTTGCTCTAATACCATGTAGAATAGAAAAGGATTTTGTATATTGGATGATTATAACAAGTTACAAATGACTCTCTTTTTTAGGACAAGGGAGTAAGCCTATTGTCAGAGATAGGCAATATGGGATAAAACAAAAAGGCTAGAGACAAGACAAGTCTAAAGCCCATAACACAAAAAATAACAATAAACATAAAGCAATAAAGTACATATACTAATAACTGACACAAGGAGACTTCCCCATCATATTGTTTTTTCACATGGTATTAGAGTAGACTTTTGTGCGCCACCCACAACCTTGAGAGGGAGAGAGAAAAAGAGAGAAGCCTCCCCTTGCGGGCGACTGCTGTCCGTAGGCAATCCTTAGCTGTCCGCATGAATTTTCAACCCCTGCGTCTTCTAGGAATCATCTCTATGGAGCGTCTTCATTAACAACCAAACAATCAATCTTGAAGTTCCCGCTACTAGATCTATATGGGTCTCCATGCCACATCCATTATTGTTTGCCTTTGGAGCTGCCATCTCTATCCTATTTACCGCCTTCATCGACACGTTGCTGATCTACACCGTCTTTATCATTCATGCCACCACCATTGAGATCTAATCTTAAATCTTGGAAAAAGCCTTTTCGATTGATTTCGAGGACATATCACCCCTTTGTTGTCGTCTCGAGTTTCCTATTGCTGTTCCACCACTGACACAACATGTCATTATTTGATACGATGTGTCGACAAAGTTTTGCTTCTTTCGTGACTCATATCAGTCTGCCTTATGACACGCCGTGTCACTACTTGCCTGAACCTACCGCTGTACATCCTACATGGTGTGTCACTGTCTTGCTAAACCCTGTTTTGCCTTGACTGTCATGAAATCTGTCGACTTACACGCATGTTGCCTACAATCTGCCAATTTTGACTACTATTGCCTGACACGACGTGTCCCTTCACCGACACAACGTGTCTCCTACTGCCTGTATCTACTGATGTTGGACACGGCGTGTCCTAGGAAGCACATACACTTCCCGAGAGGTGTTGTGGCCATGTCTGCCGCTTGTTGGATGCAGATACGCCGTGGACACAACTGGACACACGGTGAACACCACTCGGGCATGTCCAACTTTCTTAAAGGTTTTTTGGGATGTACACGACATGTCTACAGTTGGAACACGACTTCGGTATGACTGGCCCAGTCCAACCACATTCGGGTCCAATTAAGTTTTAAAAAAAGACTAACCCTTCCTTCCTATCATATCCCCATGTATGTTTCCCAACGTTTCCACCAACTTTGTCCTACCTTTGTTTATTCCTCGTGGTCCACCCTCTATATTTCTTCCAGGCAATTCTTTCCCTTTGTAAACTGAGGAGTCGTAATGCAATGTGCAATGCAGCGCTAGGAGAGGCAATAGACCTTCTCCCTTTTTATTAATATGAGAATTGGAGAATTTACATAGAGGTCCAACATGATATATAAATTACAAAATAGAATAAATACCTAAATATATGAAATATATTAACACTCCCCCTCGAGCTGGAGTGTACACATCGTGTAGACCCAGCTTGTTGCAAAAACTCCAAAATGCTGCTGGACTCAATGGCTTTGTAAGAACATCTACAAGTTGATCTTCAGACTTGACATGCAGAGTCACAACAGTTCCATTCTTGATCTGATCTCTAATAAAGTGGAAGTCAACCTCTATGTGCTTAGTATGTTCATGGAAGACTGGGTTCTTGGCAATGTAGATGGCCGCTTGATTGTCACATCTGAGTTCTATAGGAGACAAAACAAGAATCTTTAATTCAGAAAGTACAGATTGAACCCACTGCAACTCGCAACATGCATGTGCCATTGCTCTATAGTCAGCTTCCGTGCTAGATCTTGCCACAACATTTTACTTTTTGCTTTTCCAGGTAATAAGATGATTTCCCAGAAATGTGCAATATCCATACGTAGACCTCCTGTCATTCAGATTACCAGCCCAACCTGCATTTGCATAACCGGTAAGAAAGTGTGGATACAGGAGTCTTAGGCCTATAATAGGTGATTCCCTTACCAAGTGCACCTTTCAATATCTCAGAATACGACAGACTGATGTCCAATGAGACTGTTGTGGTGAGCTCATATACTGACTCACCACTCCTACAATAAAGGAAATGTCAGGACGTGTGACTATCAAATATATCAATTTACCCACAATTTTCCTATAATATCCTGGATCTGGATAATCAATATCATCAGTCATCTCCTTCACATGATAGTCCATAGGAGTAGACACATGCTTGGACTCACTCATACCTGTTTCTAGTAGTAAATCCAGCACATTTTCTCTGAGACAAATTTGTACCTGCATGAGATCTAAGTACTTCAATGCCTAGAAAGTATCTCAGCTTTCCCAGATCCTTTGTATGAAAGTACCCCTGCAAGCCTTCTTTCACCCGAGATATGCCTGTAGAATCACTGTCAGAGATAACTATATCATCAACATACACAGTAATAATATTAGATCCACCAGAAGAACTAGAATAAAATAAGGAGTGATCAATCATAGAATGAGAAAAACCCATCTTTAGCACAACATCACTAAACTTGTCAAACCAAGCTCTAGGAGATTGTTTCAATCCATAAATGGCTTTCTTCAATCTACACACCTTCCGACACTCCCCCTGAGCAACAAAACTAGGTGGTTACTCCATGTATACCTCCTCGTGTAGATCACCATGAAGAAAGGCATTCTTGACATCTAGCTGAAATAGAGGCCAGTCAAAGGTAGTAGCCAGAGAAATAAGAACACGCACATAATTCAAACGAGCCATTGGTGAAAAGGTCTCAAAGAAATCAACCCCATATGTCTGAGTATACCCCTTTGTCACCAGTCTAGCTTTCAATCTCTCCACAGAACCATCTGGATTATGTTTTACTGTAAATACCCATCTGCATCCCACAACATTTTTATCTAGAGGTAAGTCAACAAGTTCCCAGGTGTTGTTCTGTAAAAGAGCGGACATTTCAACATTCATAGCCTGTTTCCAGCCAATATCCTTCATAGCATCAAGATGATTTCTTGGAATGACCACATAATCAATCCTAAGAGCAAATGAGCGGGCCTGCTGAGATAATTTGGACAAACAACACACATTTGCAATAGGATGTCGAATAATACAGGAACGGGTACCTTTGCGAACAGTAATGGGAACATCAAGATTAGATGGTTCTTCAGGAATCCCTCGAGTAGAGGAAGATCGAGAGGGCTCAGAGACTAGAGTCGCTACCTCCTCTGGATCTTGTCTACCTCATCTGCTATAAACATGTGAATATTGTTGAATTAGTGGACCATCTACTGGCTGCTCTTCTTGAATTATAGTATAGTCAGGAATGATGGGTGGCACTCTCTCACTCTGATGTGGTGGTGTCACTCTCTCACTGTCACTGGTATCTGATGGTGGCACTCTCTTACATAATTTCTCCCCCTTACTGGGAATACTAGAGAAATATGGAGTAGATTCATGAAATGTCACATCCCTAGACACAAACATACGGCGGAGACTTGGACAATAACACTTGTACCCTTTGCTAGTGTTGGAGTAACCAAGAAAGAGAGTCCTAATTGACCTAGGAGATAACTTATCAGCCTTAGGATCAAAATTGTGGACAAAGGAGGTACAACCAAACACTCTGAGGGGAACAAGGAAATGTTGATCTTTGGGACGTAAGATAGAGAATGGGGTACGTCCTTGGAGCACAGAAGATGGTTGCATATTGATAAGGAAACAAACAGTAAGTAAAGCGTCAGACGATAATCTCTTAGGAACATTAAATTGAAACATGATTGTCCTGGTAATATCAAGAAGATGGCGATTTTTCCTCTCTACTACCCCATTTTGCTGAGGGGTGTGAGGACATGATGTACGATGTATCATCCCAACAGAAGTACAAAAATCAGCCATAGCATTTTGAACATACTTTAAGGCATTATCAGATTGAAGAACTTTAATATTGCAATCAAATTGAACTTTTATTTCTTGATGAAAATGTTTGACAGTGGATAGCACAGACTCTCGACTTTTCAACAAATAAATCCATGTCATACGCGAGAAATCATCCACAAAGGAAATAAAATAACGAAAACCATTATAGCTATGGTCTTTTACAGGACCCCAAACATCACTGTGGACTAACTCAAAAGGACAAGACGCCCGTTTATTGACACGACCGGGGTAAGAGATCCTATGATGTTTCCCCAGTTGACATGACTGACACTCTAGAGACGACACTTGAGACAACTCCGGTTCTAACTTTCTCAGGCTCTCTAACGAGGGATGTCCATATCCGTAGTGCCACAGTGAGGGAGAACCACTCAACATGACAGTTGGAGCAGGAGCAGATACTTGGCGAGGCAAACTGTCACCGTAGCACAGTTCACCTTTTCTAGGCCCCACCAATCATCCTCATACTCTTGAGATCCTGTAATACAAAACAAGAAGGTCTAAAAGTTACCGTACATTTCACAGTATCAATCAATTTAGCAACAAATAGAAGATTAAAAGGAAATGCAGACACATAATGTATGAATTTCAAATCAATTTTAGGAGTCAGAGAAACAGATCCACTGACTAACACTCTCCTCACCGAACCATCTGCTATTGTTACAAATTTGTGAGGAATATGTGAGTCAACGGAATGAAGTAGTCTCCTCATACTAGTCATATGTTGTGACGCTCCAGAGTCAACGAACCATAATGAAGTAGAACCAGAAGCCAATAAAGAAGTAGTCTGATTACCAGTGGTGGACGCCAAGTTGGCTGAAGACGATGATCCCAAACTCAGATGCTGGGTAGCCAGAATAAATCTATCATATTCCTCCTTGGTGAGTGTGATGCCGGAAGAACCAGAACTCGAAGCAGGAGGCTCAGTAGACTCCGTAGTGGTAGCATAGCTTGCTGCCCCCACAGGTGGTGTAGTAGGTCTACCATACTTCTTCCAATACTTATCAACTGTGTGTCCAGGTTTGTCACAGAAAGTGCACTTAGGGAGAGTGCCACGTCCTCAGCCCTTACTGTCCGTCCTCCTCTCACTGCAGCAGCTACAGAAGCATGGGAATCTCCAGGAGATGAGACTGCTGTAGGACCAACATGTTCAAAATTTTCCTGTAAAATCCTTGAGTAAGCCTCTTCCAAGTTAGGAAGTTTGTCAGAAGCTAGAATGACACTGTGGGCTGAACTGCACGAAGAACTTAGACCAGACAAGAATTTTGCTGTAATCAAGTCATCTCTGTCTTTGACTTGTTCCTGGATAGTCACTGGATGATAGAAGCTCAACTCTTGTGCAATACCTTGGATCACTCCGAAGTATTCTTCTAAAGGTTTGTCTCCTTGTCGTTTTGCAAAGAGGCAGTCATATATCATGAATTGAAGAAGCGCATTCTTCTCTTGAGAATAATGTTTTTTTTACTGCATCCCAGATCTCTTTGGCAGTAGTGTAGAACATGAACCTCGAGGCAATCCCAGGTTTCATGCTCCCCCACAGCCAGGTCTTCATCAGCCTATTATGGCGCTTCCATTCAGCATAGCCTTTGTCAGTAGATGTCGGAGGATCAGAATCAACGTGTCTCGCCTTGTCGCGTGACTCCAACACGGAATGGACAACATTTATCCATAAGAGATAATTTTTTCCGTTCAGCTTGATGGAGGGGATAGGTGACATCTCACTGTAGGTGGTAGATGCCTTGGTGTCCTCCATGATTTAATGAGAAGAAGAGTGGCAAATTGATACACGTCAAAGGAAGATATGAGTGACGGAGAGATACACGTCACGTCACAGAATCAGATGTGTATCTGACGCATCCAATGCCCCCAACAAAAAATCCCTAATCACACATGGAAGAGATGTGATTAGGAATTTCCTACGTACCGACGGACCCTGCGGTTTGAGATTTAGAAATCCGTTGGATCAACCGAGGGACCCGACGATCTGGAGAAAGAGATGGGCTGCGGCTGCTGCGCCCACCTTGGGCTGGCGGCGCGGCGCGCCTGAGGTGGCTGGCGGCAAGCCGGCCAAAGGCACCCGCTGTGGTCACTGCTGGCCGGCGGCGACTGCCTTGCGGCGTTGGCCGGTGGCTGCTGACGGCTGTGTTGGGGACTGCTGGCGGCGCTGGAGTCTGGGTAGGGTTAGGATCTTTACTCTGATACCATGTAAATTGATGAGCCGCAATGCAACGTGTAATGCAGCGTTAGGAGAGGCAATAGGCCTTCTCCCTTTTTATTAATAAGAGAATTGGAGAATTTACATAGAGGTCCAACATGATATATAAATTACAAAATAGAATAAATAGCTGAATATATGAAATATATTAACACCCTTCTCCCCATTTCTCTCCAACTCTCTTCTTTCTATTACTGTTAAGTACTAAAATTTCACTCTCCATCTCAATTCTTCCTGATTCTCCCTCTCAATTTCTCTCCACCCTTACCAATGTCTCCTCCCCATCCTCTTCTTTCTGTTCTTCCCTCTCCCTCAAATTAAATCTGTTTAGTCATGCTTATCACCTCCCTCCTTTTTCTTCATTCTCACTGACGTCTGCTCCAGCGTCTCCCCAATATCACTCCAGATCTCCATTATTTTCTCACTATGGCCCTGCCCCTTTACCAATCTATGCCTACTTTTTCTTATTTTTTTTCTTCTTTAGTTTAGTTATAATGTTGAAAATAATTGTTGTTATTGTTCAATTGTGATATATGAATCTGTAATGTTTGCTGTATCTTTTGATATCATTAAGTATTGGATTTCTTGATTTTTGAATTGATTTGATTATTGTCTATTTGCAGTCCAACAGTCATTGCTTTATGATTTAATTTGTCAATTTGCTTTGATTCATTGCAAGCATGGACGTGAATGTGTTTTCATTAATTTATGAATATAACTAGGTCATATTTGTTGTAGTAGAGGATTTTCCCCTTCTATTTTGATGAATGTGTATTATGAATGATTGCATGTCTTTTAAGTAAATGAAATACAAACTCCACAATTCCTTTTCTAACTAATAGGACGGACATAAAAAATATATACATATATGTGTGTGTAAAAAATCGTTGTGTCCGTGTCCAAAATTCTGAGAAATCGCCGTGTCCCATGTCCGTGCTTCCTAGGGTGTGTCTCTTCATTGACACGTCGTGTCACCTACTGTTGGCTGCTACATCTTGGCGTGCAATATCATCCACAATCATTCTATAACATGGTGGAGGCTTTTATAGATGGCGAGTTCCTACCTTTATCCTTATCAACAACCCTTATCTTCTGTTTCCAACAATCTTTTTTTGTTCCTTAACCCCCACCCTTTCTAGCTCTACAAACATATTGCCTACCTCTTAAATGCTTGTATTACCCCCCCATACACGCTATGCCTACTGACTAATCAGAACATACACAGTGAACTGAGTTATCAGTTTCCATCCTCCAAATATTTTCCCACATGAACACTACCGCAACCATTATTTTTGACTTTCCACCCCAACCACTCTCTTCGTTCTTTCCGTGGTTGAGTGAGGGGGAGAATAGAGGACGAGTAGAGGGAAAAAATGAGATAGAGGAGAGATGGAGAAAGAGAAGAAGATCTTTATGTCTATTGCTATCTTTATGAATCTTCCTGCCATTATGTTGCTATCTATGTGAATCCTTCTGCTGCTATTATTAATCTTTATTCCTTATGGATGGCTGAGGCTTATTCATCATCATCTACCTCGAGTGATGCTATGGAGTTATCTTCTTCACATATGCTTTACGCTCATTGAAAGTTACTTCATCTGCTCTTTTGATTGATTTTCTGTTTGGCGACATCATTCTTTCTACTTGTGCTATGATTAATGCATTTTATTTGTTGCTGTGTGCTTTTATGCTATCTGCCGTCCGTGCTCTGATTGCATGTTGCCTCTTTGGTCGTGCCCCACAAACGTCGACTACTGTTGCTGCTGTGACCCAACATCTCTGGGGACTATGATCCAACACTCTCCAAAATGTGACGTCTGCTACTAAGATGGAAATAATATGATGAGAGAAGATGATGACGCTTCCTTTAACAACTTACATGCGTATGATGGAGCTTCATGCTTTTCTACTATTGTTGTTCATCTTGGAGTCTTTTGCTGCTTATTATGTTTTTGCATTGGTCTTCTATCCTGCTACATTGTCTACTTTCTGCTGCTTTGTGCCAACACTGTCTGGCTTGTCCGTTTCTTGCACACGTTGACTCTTTTCTTGTCTGTGCTTTGTATGTACGTTGACCGCTGCTTCTTCTGTTCCAACACTCTCTAGTCTACTTGATGACGATAGCGACTGAGATGAAGACCATGATGTATACCTGTTGTTTACCTCTGCTCTAGATGGCTCCATTCTGATCAAGAAGCTCCTATGGTCTACTTGCGTGCCTGCTGCTTTTGGATTATCTACTTAATGGGGAGTGTTTGAGTGATGAAGTGCTTTATTGTAATATTGAGGGGGAGAAATATATTTATATGAGCTTGGTTTATTCTTTTTTTTGCTTCTTCGTATTTAGTCTGTATGTCTGTTTGCAAGTTGACTTGGGATTCTCCCAAGCTCCAGCTTGAGAGGGAGTCTTAGAGAGTCTAGTTAATTAAGTAATATAGTCTCTTTGTTATATCGGCTAAGTGTGTTTTGGCTCATTAGGATTTGTCTTGAGTCTGTACACTTCCGTCTTATCCTATTTATAGGAGAGCAGGACTGCCCTTCTATCAATAAGAAGAAAACTTACACAAGGAAACTTCCCCATCATATTATTTTTCCACAATTCCCTTGTCTAAGAATAGTATTTCCTTATATTCTGAACCATTTTTCTGCATTTGTTTTAATAAGAGGACCTGCACACAAAATGAAGATGTTATTCCTGAAGTAATTGGAAATGTGAGATGTAGCTCAAGCATGTACATAGAAAAAGAACGACAACCCAATCAAAAAAATCAATAACCGCTGAGAGAATAGCCAACGAGGCAACGAGAGACAACATTTGACGAAAAAGCTGGAAACTATAACACCTCTACATAGATTACTAGGAATTTCTACTCCCTCACAATCCATGCACCTTACAAATAAATTTTTCTCACCCAAGTTTCTCGTCCTCTCTCCTCTGTCTTTCTCTTTTGACACCTTATTATATGTCCTTAAGTAATTTATAGATCCCCAGATGTGACTAAATAAGATAAAACTAAGAGATAAGAAAAAAATTATGAGAAAATAAGGTCACACTAGATAAGACTAAACGAGAAAATAAGGGTAAGCTATGAGATAAGACAAAATAAGACTAAATGACAAGATAAGGAAACATGTACCTTTGACTCCAAATATATCTATCATTTTGACTTCCAATTTACAAGATTATATACGTTGTCTTAAAACAAAATAAGATTCATTATCCTAACAATCTCTACCCTGGATCTTATCCACTGATGTACTCCTTAATTTTTTTCCCTATTCTTTCTTTATGTTTTCATCTGCCAAAGCACTTTACCAATGCATGCCTACGCAGAATGTCTGTGCTTAGTTACTCAAACCCACTATGTGATAACTCCTCTAGTTACATAGCTTGATAAACTACAATGCCTCCACCTATGGTTGGAAGAAGAACATCCTTCATATCTTTAATCCTCCATACAGTCTTATACCTTCATCGAGCTTCGATCTCTCAATGGTACCGTATGGTTGATCTTGCTATGTTTTACTTCTTCAAACAGTTCACAACTTCACATTGGTGTATGTGAAGTTTGCAACAGAATTTGTAGTCTCACACTTGACCAAACCTAAGAATTGAGTACATGTAGCACTACTCGGGTTCATGACGCCCGTCTCCCGTGCCGCAACTGCACCAACGTCTTCGGTGTTGGTAGATCTCCCATCGGTCGCTCCTTTTATTGACTAGAACATCCCTAACGAATGATATATTCCATTTGGGGGTGACTTGCATCATTCCACCTTGCTTTTGATATTTTACAACCATCCTCTCAGATATCAAATTTCTTTTCCGACTGAGGACTTAAACATCAATGTGCGACGTGCTTCGTAATACGCCTTCCATGCTGCTGTACAAATTTCGGTGACTTGGTGTAGTCTATCATCTTCTAGGTGAGCAGTTCCATGAGTTCAACATAGAGAACTTTCACGAAACATCCTCGCTCTCGACATATGATGAAACAATAATTTGAAACAAATATCCATCCAATAGAATTATAGTAGTAGTTTTTCCATAATAACACTTGCATATAAATGTTCTTTAGCTAACGAGCAAACTTCACCTTTTAATTCCTTCGACTTTAGAGTTGGACAACCTTTTAATCTGTGAGCCTCCTCATCAAATATGCAAAATGCTTGGTCGCCCTTGCCCTCTCAAATCCTTCTTCCTGTGACCCTTGCATTTGTTTATTTCACCTATAACAACTAAAGCTTGATTACATGAGTATGATGATTCAAATGTTTTCTTCGAGAATTTACCTCGAAAAGATATGCGGCTCCCTCATTAAAATTGAGTGTAGTTCCCATGATGAGATTATACATCACCAATTGCTCCCGTGACGATGGTAGAAATGAACTACAAGTATGACCTTGTCTCTTACACTGAGCTACTCTATGCTAATTAGTTGTCTAGAAAGCTTGTTGAAGACATTTAGATGGTTGAAGAACCTTGTCTTCTCTTTCATATGCAATTGTATACTTTCTTATTTAGCACCAATATGTTTGTTAGCAACATTATCTTAGAAAATTCTCCTAAAATTTTCCGTAATTTTTTGACAAGTCTTCACCAATCACAAAAAACTTTACCTTATAAAAAAGACTTCGACGAATGGTCTCTGACTGCTATGCGCTCCATCATCCTCCAATCTCCATTAGATATCTTTTTTTGACCTCTCTCCTTCAATCGCTTCAATTAGCCCTAGTTGCACCAAGACATCTTTCACCATTCTCTGCCACACACTGAACTTACTTCTGCCAAAGTTTTCAATTTGTTGAATCCCAATAGTACTTGTGGATGTAACCATGCTTTATGTGCCACCAATGTTTGTTGATCTTCTCTCAACAACATGCACTGATACCACTTGAAGTAACTAGCTGAAGCCTCAAGTCCAAAACATATTAATCTGGGACAGGTTCTGCCTCTACATACTTAAAAGTGCATACGTCAACGTGCCGCTGTTTATGCTTGATTTGGCTTATTTTATTTTAATGCATTTTCCTCTTTTATGGGGCTATTGTAAAGCCAAGTCGTTTACTCACACATCGGCTATCACCCGTGTAGTCTTTGCTTTGCCTGCCTATATAAAAGCTGTATAACTTCATTGTTTAGAAACAATGAAGATTATGAATGAAAGTTTGCCGATTATTTTTATTTAGTTAAACTCTATAGTCGTTAGGTTATACATTAGTTAGTATCAGAGTCTGGCCCTAACTTCTCTTAGGGTTTTGCTCCTACCCTCCTCACCTAGCTGCCAGCCTACCTTCCTTGCCACCAGCTGCAGCTTCCGTCCACCATCGCCGCTGCTATCGTCTGTTTGTAGCCGCCTGCTGTACTGTCACAACAACCAACACTATCTGCAACCACTGGCGCCTCTAACAACCCTTTTTCATAGCCACAACCGCCACCTCCTACAACCAGTCGCTAGTAGGCAGACACCTCAATTTCTTTTCCCAGGGACTCTCGTCCCCGAACCTCCAAGCAAGGGGTTGCTGCCCCCCTACAACTCATCATGACAACTACTAGCAACTACGGACAAACGACAAGTGCAGGTGGCGGGGACGGTGGACAAAAGCGGTAGCAGGTGGCAAAGAAGGTAGGGTGGTGTCTAGGTGGGGAGGGTAGGGGCAAAACACAAATCAATTCTAACTAAATCTATATCTAATGACTAAAGGAGTTAACTAATGAATATAACTACACTTCGTTCGTAATCTTCAATGTGTTTGGGGCAACACTTCCACGGGAGACGTCAACTTCATACACAACAGATTCAAGGAGGCAATCCAACCAACTTCATTTTTGAGTAAGATCTTTCATTTGCGTATTGTACTATCTGCCTTCACTGTCTCAACTTCCTCAACAACAGCTAGAGCCCATCAACACCGTCCTTTGTGACCACATTATGCTCACCAGTCAGGGCACCATACACTGTATCTTGGTTCGTTGGCTTGATCGTCCTCCAAATGCTACATGTATCACTAAGGATGACTTCAGTCGTATAAATGCAGACCTTCTAGAGCACTACCTTAGTATTGTCTCGACAGACTCGAGTCTTTTGTACCATGGGAGGAGCTGATGTAGGACAAGCTCCACTTCTACGCACTTACAAATAAATTTCCTAACTTAAGTTTCTCGTTCTCTTTCCTTAGCTATATCTTTTGGCACCAATATACTAGACCTTTAGTCTTATTATATAGCTCCCAAAGGACTAGATAAGACTAAACCAAAATATCAGGCCAAATTACAGGATAAGGCCAAAAGAGAACACAAAGCTAAACTATGAGTCTATGAGAGAAGACTAAAGGAGAAGATGAGAATAGATTTGAGATAAGGCTAATAAGAAGATATGACCAAACAAGAAGATAAGGCTAAATAATATCTTTGACTCTGAGTATAACAATAGTTTTGACTTTCCATTTTTTAAGATAATATATATTATCTTGAAATAGGTATTCCTAAAACATGATAATGTACATCATCCCTATAATTCCTTCATATCTACCATTGCTATTTCAGTTTTAAACCATTTTTCTACTTTTGTTTTAGTAGTGGAAATCATAGTTGTTGAGGCACCTGCCTAGTCGGTTAGGCACCCACGAGGGGGGGAGGGGTCACCTAGCTGGATGCCCGACTGTTTGGCCCAAATAGGGTCTGGGCGACTAGCTGGGTGCCTGAGCCGCCTGGGCAGGTACCTGCCTCACTGGACGCCCACTTGTTTGTAGGACATGCCCACACAAGGGCCAAAATACCATGAGCCATTTAATATCTTTTTATTATGTGAAGCACTTGTATACCATGTCATTTATGTTTATCATTTATGGTTGGGAATTGGGGGTATACAACTCTAAACTACAACCTAGTGGGCCTTTATCTATAGTAGGAAATTTGGAATGAATAATATCTTCTTTATCTGTTATTTCATGTATTTCTTTTTATTAATATTGGAAATGTACATCTACAACTCTATTCATTTGTATGATCTGCCTATTATTCCCTTGATTCCGTAATTTAGTTAGAGAATTTCAAGGATTATTGGATTTATAAGGTATCTATTATAGCAAGAACCATTCATTCGTAAAGTCTTGTTGCTTCTAATTGTTACATTAGATATTTCCTGTTTTACTTAAGCATGTTATTTGTCTTTTTGTTATTTTCCTTTATATATGGACCTCTCTGTAATTGTCTCAATTATATATATATGAGGGTGCACACGTTGTGCAACCCTGAGCTTTCTGCAATACCTGATCTTGTCACATGGTATCAGAGCATGCTCTAACCTAGCCTCCCTCCCTCCCTTCTCTCTCCTCCGGCGCCGCCACCCCCCCCAAGCGCCCGCCGCCGCCGCAGCTCCGGTCGGTCGTCTCCACCGGGCCGCAGGTCTCTCCGTGGGTTCTGTGGTTCCGTCTTGCCTCCTGGCGTGGTGCACCGCTAGTGCTTGGGCAACCGTAGTTGTTGTTCGCACAGCAGGTGCGCTGCTGGGTGGTCGTTTTCTACGGGACCACTGACCCACTGGTAGATCTGGACTAGATTAGTAGTCAGGGGGAGATCGGCGCGTTGTTCGTCTAAGGGGTTACTGTCGGTTCGTGCTTCTTTGTGCCTGCCTGCCCGTGTAGGCTTCGGCCTCCGGGTTCTCTACTACGCCTTGGCGTAGTGCGTATGTGAGAGGTCCACTGTGACTTGTTTCTGCCTACTTCTGCCTTCCTGACGGCGTAGTCCGTCCTCTGTCTGTGCCTACCTGTGCCTGTGCCTGCCTTCCTGCATATTCTCATGGCGTCTTCCGAGGATGACATGTGGAGAGAGTCGCGCCGTCAAGTCACTACTGTCAAGCTTGACGGGCGCAACTACCAGCTGTGGGTCTGTTCCTTTGTGATTTTGCCAAATCACAAGGGAAGTACTCTCACTTGATTAGGACGGGTCCACCTCAGCCTGCAACGGAGGCGGATGAAAAAGATATCAAGGCCATTGATGACTGGGTTCGTGATGACTCGACTGTCATGACGTGGATTCTCAACAGCTCTGTTGAGAAGATTAACGTCACTCTTCTTCAGCTGCCTACGGCGAAGCAGATGTGGGATCAGCTCGCCAGTACCTACTCGCACAGTGAAAATCCGAAGAAGGTCTTTGATATCACAAAGCAATTGGGGCGTCTGCAATTTATTGGTTCTGACATTTCAGATTACTTCTCCACCTTCACTGGTCTGTGGGGTGAATTGGAGATGTATCACCCGCTGTCCACTGATTTAGCTACTATGCAAAAACAGCGGGCGGAGCTTCAATTGATTCAGTTTCTCAGTGGTTTACCTGAGTCCTATAATGGAGTGGTAGATCAGATTTTGGCAAGTGATCCACTCCCTACATTGCAGACTGCCTACAAGCGTCTCCAGCGCCTTCCGTCATCGACACCGTCTCCGCCTCCTGAGACGGGAGACTCTACTGCTTTGGCCGCTTGGGGCGGGCGTGGTCGTGGCCGTGGCCGCTCCAGTGATGGCCGTCCTCCCCTGGGTGCAGGCCGGGGGCGTGGACCTGGTGCTGGACGAGGAGCTCCTCCTGCTGCCCCACCTTCTGCTGCTGCGCGTCCTCAGCAAGGACAGCGCTTGTGTACTTTCTGTGGCTGGTCCAACCATATTGAGGAAAAATGCTGGGAAAAGTATGGTAAGCCGGCATGGGCCAATGCTGCAGCTGATTCTTCTGCGTCTGAGGGTGCTACTCAGACACCTGCACCAGAGCCTGCGGGGGCTACCGCAGACTACATCCGTGCTGAGGTGGAGCGTCTTCTCCTTGAGCGTGCTCGTTCCTCTTCTGCTGCATCTACGAGTGGAGCACATGCTGCCTTTTCTGGTTATGACACTGCCTTCCTGAGCTCCTCCTCACCTTCTCCTTCTGGTAATACCAAATGGGTGATAGACTCTGGTGCATCTGCACATATTTCTAGAAATAAATCTTTGTTTAAACATATATCTGCTCCTGCCCGACAATCTTCTGTTATGCTTGCTGATGGCTCTAAGTCGTCAGTCATTGGAGTTGGTGATATTATTTCTCATTTTCGCCTAAAATCTGCCTTATATGTGCCCAAATTTCCTCTTAACTTTACGGAGTTTAAATTGTAGCCTGACATTTGTTCCTGGTTCATGCATTTTTCAGGACCTTCACACGAGGATGAAGATTGGTGGGGGGTATGAAGGTGCTGATGGGCTGTTTTACTTGGACCAGTTACCTAGATCGGAGAAAGCTGCTGTGGTATCTGCATTATCTGCTTCTGTTTCTGCTCTCCAGTGGCACTGCAGGCTGGGCCATCCCTCTTCAGAGAAGCTGCGTAGTTTAGTTCCTGATATTGGCAGCTGTCATTTTCAGTGTGATTCGTGTCAACTAGGGAAACAAACTCGTACTGTGTATCCTAGACGTAGTACTGTGAGCAGTAAAAACATTTTTGATTTAGTTCACTCTGATGTATGGGGTCCATGCAATGTACCAAGCTTGTCTGGTTACAAGTACTTCATTCTGTTTATTGATGATTTTTCGAGGACTACTTGGCTGTTTCTGTTAAAAAGTAGGTCTGAAGTGCTGTCTACTATTAAATATTTTTTTGCTGAAATAAAGACGCAGTTTGGTTTGCCTATTAAAACCTTTCGTACTGATAATGCTTTAGAATTTGTTAAGCAAGATGTGGCTGTTTTTTGTAAATCTGTGGGTACTCTTCATCAAACTTCGTGTGCTTATACCCCACAACAAAATGGTGTTACTGAGCGAAAGAATAGGCACTTATTAGAAGTTACCAGAACAATAATGATGCATTCTCATGTGCCCCGCTCTTATTGGCCTGAAGCTATCTTGACTGCATGTTTTCTGATTAATAGGATGCCATCGTCTGTTATTGGGAATAAAATTCCCTTCCAAGTTTTGCACCCTGGCATCTCCATGTTTCCTGTGCCTCCTAGAATTTTTGGGTGTACCTGTTTTGTTCGGTTGCTTGGACCTACTTCTGATAAGCTTTCTCCTCGAGCTGCTAAATGCATTTTTTTGGGCTATTCTCACACTCAAAAGGGTTACAAATGTTATAATCCCAGCACTTGAAAGTGGTTTACTAGTAGTGATGTTGTCTTTTTTGAGGACACACCGTATTATTCTTCAGTAGGAGATAGTTTGCAGACTGATATTCTGACTCCTCCTTTACCTGTTATTGCTGACTGTATGCCTGACCGCACTGACACTGAGACTACTGCAAAGCAAGACCCTCCTCTTATTGTTTATCATCGCAGGAACAAAGTACCTTCCACAAATGTACCCCCCCAAGACAACCAATCTTTTCCTCCAGAAAGTTCTGCTGCTCCTGAGGTAAACTCTGATCTTGACATACCTATTGCTCTCCGTAAGGGTACTCACTCTTGCACTTCCCATAGCATTGCTCAGTGTGTGTCAACTGCTCATCTACATACTCATTCCAGCAATTTTGTATCTGCCTTATCTGCTGTGGCTGTACCAAAGAATGTTCACGAAGCTTTGCAAAGTACAGCTTGGACATCTGCTATGAATGATGAGATGCTTGCTCTTACTGACAGAGACACTTGGGAGCTGGTGGATCCACCTCCTCAGTGTAAGCCTGTAGGTTGCAGGTGGGTTTATGTAGTCAAATATCAACCTGATGGTACGGTTGAGAGGTTGAAGGCAAGGCTTGTTGCGAAGGGATACACTCAGACTTATGGCATTGATTATTTTGAGACTTTTTCTCCTGTTGCTCGTCTTAACTCTGTCAGGATTCTTTTATCTGTTGCTGTGAATCTAAACTGGCCTCTTATGCAGCTTGATGTGAAAAATGCTTTTCTATTTGGTGATTTACAGGAGGAGGTGTATATGGAGCAACCTCCTGGGTTTGTTGCTCAGGGGGAGTCTCACAAAGTATGTAGGCTCAAGAAGTCTATCTATGGGCTCAAGCAGAGTCCTCGTGCCTGGTTTGATAAGCTGAGCAGGATTATGATTGATTTTGGCTTTCTGCGGTCACAAGTTGACCATTCTGTATTCACAAAAAAGACTTCTGCTGGTATTACTTGTTAATATATCTTGTTATATGTCTTTATTTTCTAATTTATTCTACTGTTGTACCTATGTGTAATTTACCCCTTTATATAAATAAAGAGGAGAGCCCCCTTTGGGTTCTCACGTTGCCTTGTGCAACAGATCACACATCTCGCCCGATCGCACGTCTCGCCCGCAACATGGTATCAGAGCGGTAACCTTCCGCCTTCCGCCGGTCTCTCTCCTCCTCGACCCCAAGCGCCGCCGGTCTCCCTCAACCCCAAGCGCCGCTGCCGCCTCTTCTTCTCCCTCCACAGGGCGCCGCCGCAGCTACTTCCCGCCGTCGCCGTGCGGCAGGGCAGGGACGCAGGGGCACCGCCGGTAGCGCTGCTGCCCTCCGGTTGAGCCGTCTCCGCCCGTCCTCCACCTCTGGACCTCCGGTAGCCTCTTCCATGCTACTGTAGGCCCAGCCGCCAAGAACCAGAGCTCCGTCTACGTCTTCGGCTATCTTCCAGCAACTTTTCGGCCAATTTCGAAAGCCGAATTTGCTGTTTGAAGATCTCCGGTTGATCAAACGGCCATCTAAAGCCCTAC
The DNA here is from genome assembly GCA_963693085.1 of Alisma plantago-aquatica. Lineage (NCBI taxonomy): Eukaryota > Viridiplantae > Streptophyta > Magnoliopsida > Alismatales > Alismataceae > Alisma > Alisma plantago-aquatica. The sequence goes on along the minus strand of OY856413.1, from coordinate 69,821,714 downwards.
CCGGAGGTCTCGTCTCTTCCAAAGTGCCTTCCTAATCACATCTCCTTCATGTGTGATTAGGAACCTCTCTCTTGAAGGCTGTTGATGCGTCAGTAACGCATCCTCTATCTCGTTTCAGTTGTGACGTGTATCTCTCCGTCACTTCAGCCTTCTCTGTGACGCGTATCACTCCGTCACATATCCTCGTTGCATTATGGAGAATAAGATGTCTATCTATTATGGTGAGGTGTCGCCTATTCCCATCAAACTCAACGGGAAGAATTTTCTGTTATGGATGAATGCCGTTCATACAGTCTTGGAGTCCCGAGACCGGGCAAAGTTCGTTGATTCTGCACCCCTGGCTATAACTGACAAAGACTATGCCGAGTGGAAACGTCTTGACAGCCTAGTGAAAACCTGGTTATGGGGCAGCATGGAACCTACAATTGCATCTAGGTTTATGTTCTACTCTACAGCTAAGGAGATATGGGATGCCGTGAAACAACACTATGCCCAAGAAAAGAATGCTCTTCGCCAGTTCATGATTTATGACCGCCTTTTTGCAGAAAGACAGGGTGATAAGTCACTTGAAGAATACTTTGGTGTGATTCAGGCAATTTCTCAAGAACTGAGCTACTATCACCCTGTGATAGTTGCTGAGCAGATTAGAGATAGGGATGACCTGGTCACTGCTAAATTTCTATCTGGTCTCAGTCCCTCCTTCAGTTCAGCCAGAAGTGTGATCCTTGCTTCAGACAAATTACCTAGTCTTGCAGAAGCTTACTCTAGGATTCATCAGTCCACCTTTGAGTCTGCTGATTCTATGTCTGTTGTTCCTTCTGGAGATTCTCATGCTTCTATTGCAACGACAGTAAGAGGAAGACCTGCGACATCTGACAGACCTGGTATGGGCAGAGGACGTGGGACTCATCCTCGATGCACATTCTGTGACAGACCTGGGCACACTGTAGAAAGATGCTGGAAGAAACATGGGAGACCTGCTGCCCCATCCGTTGGAGCTGCAAACTGTGCCACTACAGAATCTTCAGCTGTGGGCTCTAGTGCTTCTGGCATCACTCTTACTCAGGAGGAATACGACAAATTTATTCAGGCAACTCAGCACTGGAACATGGGAACATCGTCTTCTTCTTCGGCAGCCAACCTTGCATCCACTGCGGGTAATCAGGCTACATCATTTATAGCTTCCGGATCTTCAAATCCTTGAGTGGTTGACTCTGGCGCATCCCAGCACATGACTGGTATGAGGAGATTGCTCCATTCACTTGACTCATGTATCCCTCACCCGTCTGTTACCTTGGCAGATGGTTCAGTGAGGAAGGTGTTAGCGAGTGGATCTGTGTCTCTTACACCAGATATTGATCTAAAATCTGTTCACTTTGTGCCTGAATTTCCATTTAATTTACTTTCTGTTGCCAAGCTGATTGACACTGTACAATGCACAGTAACATTCGGGCCCTCTTGTTTTGTTCTACAGGATCTCAAGAGTATGAAGATGATTGGTGGGGGGCCTAGGAAAGGTGATCTCTACCTCTTCCCTGGTGATTGTCTACCTCACCGTCCACCTCCTGCTCCAGTTTCAACTGTCATGATGAGTGGTTCCCCCTTGCTGTGGCATTACAGATATGGACATCCATCCTTAGAGAGCCTGAAGAAGTTGGAACCAGATCTAGCTTATTTATCTTCTTTAGAGTGTCAATCGTGTCAGTTGGGCAAACATCATAGATTGTCATATCCTAGTCGTGTCAATAACCGGGCTTCTAGTCCGTTTGAGTTAGTCCATAGTGATGTGTGGGGTCCTGTTAAAAACCAAAGTTATAATGGTTTTAGCTATTTTATTTCCTTTGTAGATGATTACTCTCGCATGACGTGGATTTATTTGTTGAAAAGTCGTGAGTCTGTGCTTTCCATCATTAAACATTTTCATAAAGAAATTCAAGTTCAATTTAATTGCAATATCAAGACTTTTCAATCTGATAATGCTCTCGAATATGTTCAAAAAGCGATGACTGAATTTTGCAGTTCGGTTGGGATGATTCATCATACTTCCTGTCCTCACACCCCTATGCAGAATGGGGTTGCTGAGAGAAAGAATCACCATCTTTTGGATGTTACTAGATCCATCATGTTTGAATCGAATGTGCCTAAACGGTTCTGGTCTGAAGCCCTTCTCACCGCCTATTTTTTTGATTAACAGACAACCCTCCTCTGTTTTGCAAGGACGCACTCCCTTCTCTGTTTTACGTCCTATGGATCAACCTTTTCATGTTCCTCTTCGAGTGTTTGGTTGTACATCCTTCGTCCATAATTTTGATCCTAAGAACGACAAACTTTCACCTCGGTCTGTTTAAACTGTGTTCCTTGGGTACTCTTGTACGAGTAAAGGCTACAAGTGTTATTGTCCTAGTTTGCGTCGTATGTTTGTTTCTAAGGATGTCACCTTCCATGAAACCACTCCATATTTTGCTAATTCTATGAGCAAGGGGGAGCAATTGAGTGAGAGAGTGCCACCTCCTATTCAGAGTGAGCGAGTGCCACCTATTATTCCTGACTACACTGTCATTCAGGAAGAGCAGCATGACGATGAACCTGTAATTCAGCCGTATCCACAGGTTTATAGCAGGCGAGGTAGACAGAATCCAGAAGAAGTAGCGGCACCAGTCTCTGAGCTTCCTCCATCGTCTTCTACTCAAGAGACTCCTGCAGAAGCATCTGACCTTGATGTTCCTATTGCTGTCCGGAAAGGTATTCGTTCATGTACTATTAGACATCCCATGTCAAATGTATGTTGTTTGTCCCACTTATCTACACAGGCTCGTGCATTTGCTGTTGGGATGGACTCAGTTAAGATACCAAGAAATCATTTAGATGCTATGAAGGACAGTGGTTGGAAACAGGCAATGCAGCTGGAAATTTCTGCTCTATTAGACAATGGCACATGGGATCTAGTTGACTTACCTGCAGGAAAGAAAATTGTGGGTTGCAGATGGGTTTTCACAGTCAAACACAACCCTGATGGATCTGTTGAAAGGCTGAAGGCCAGATTGGTTGCAAAAGGCTACACACAGACATATGGAGTAGATTTCTTTGAGACATTTTCTCCAGTTGCTCGTTTGAACTCTGTGCGGATTCTTATATCTCTTGCTACTACCTTTGACTGGCCTCTTTTTCAGCTGGATGTCAAGAATGCCTTTCTTCATGGAGATCTCCAAGAAGAGGTGTATATGGAGCAACCACCTGGTTTTGTTGCTCAGGGGGAGTGTCAGAAAGTGTGTAAACTGAAGAAAGCCATATATGGGCTAAAGCAATCTCCTAGAGCTTGGTTTGACAAGTTCAGTGATGTTGTTATACAGATGGGTTTTTCTCGTTCCATGACTGATCACTCTCTATTTTATTCAAACTCTTCTTGTGGGTCTATCATTATTGCTGTCTATGTTGATGATATTGTGATTACTGGCAGCGATTCTACAGGTATATCACGTGTGAAGGAAGGATTACAAAAACACTTTCACACGAAGGATCTGGGGAAACTGAGATATTTTCTAGGGATTGAGGTTCTTAGATCCCATGCAGGCATAAATCTATCTCAGAGGAAGTATGTGCTTGACTTGCTACAGGAAACAGGCATGACTGACTCTAAGCCAGTATCTACTCCTATGGATTATCACACCAAGGAGATGGATGATGACACTGAGTATTCAGATCCAGGACACTACAGGAAAATAGTTGGGAAGTTAATTTATCTAACTGTTACAAGGCCCGATATTTCCTTTGCTGTAGGAGTGGTGAGTCAACATATGTGCACACCACGACAGTCACACTGGACAGCAGTATGTAGGATTCTGAGATATCTGAAAAGTGCTCCTGGGAAGGGGATCACTTACTATAAACCAAAGAGTTCCTCATCACCTTTGGCTCTTACAGGTTATGCAGATGCAGATTGGGCTGGCAATCAAATTGATAGGAGATCTACTTCTGGCTACTGCACCTTTCTTGGTGACCATTTGATCACTTGGAAAAGCAAGAAACAACAGGTGGTAGCGCAGTCTAGTACTGAAGCTGAGTACCGTGCTATGGCACATGCATGCTGTGAATTACAATGGGTCAAATCTATTCTATCTGAGTTGAAGATTTCGATCCAATCTCCCATGACACTCAAGTGTGACAATCAATCTTCTATACATATCGCCAGGAATCCTGTCTTTCATGAGCGTACAAAGCATATAGAAGTTGACTGTCACTTCATCAGAGATCAGATAAAGAATGGCAATGTTGTGACACCATATGTCAAGTCTGAGGATCAATTAGCTGACATCTTGACAAAGCCATTGGGTCCAGCAGTGTTCCAGAATTTATGTGGCAAGCTGGGCATTCACAATGTGTACACTCCAGCTTGAGGGGGAGTGTTAATATATCTTGTTATATGTCTTTATTTTCTAATTTATTCTACTGCTGTACCTATGTGTAATTTCTCCTTTATATAAATAAAGAGGAGAGCCCCCTTTGGGTTCTCACGTTGCCTTGTGCAACAGATCGCACGTCTCGCCCGAACACACGTCTCGCCCGCAACATTACTGTTCTGATTGTGTATGTTGATGATATTATTATTTCTGGCAGCGACACTCTTGGTATTCAGGCTACTAAAGATCATTTGGGCAAGCATTTTGCTACCAAAGATCTAGGCAGACTCCGGTACTTTCTTGGCATAGAAGTCTCTAGAAATTCTAATGCCTTGGTTCTTTCGCAGAGAAAGTATGTTCTTGATATCCTGCAGGAGACTGGTATGCTTGGTGCGAGACCTTCAGATACTCCTCTTGATCCCAATGTCAATTGGGATGATGATTCTTCTGCTATGTTTACTGATCATAAAAAATTCAGGAGGCTGATTGGTAAATTGATCTATTTAACTGTTACTCGTCCTGATATTGCTACCGCAGTGGGTCTTCTTAGCAGATACCTCGACAAACCCAGACAATGCCACTGGGATGCTGCATGTCAAGTCTTGAGATACTTAAAAAGATCTCCTGGCAAGGGACTTCATTATAAAAACAATGGGCACTGTGTTCTTGAAGGATATTCTGATTCTGATTATGCAGGCAACAAAGTTGATAGAAAATCTACTTCTGGCTACTGTACCTTTGTAGGGGGCAATCTTGTCACTTGGAGGAGCAAGAAACAGAATGTGGTGGCCAGGTCTAGTGCTGAGGCTGAGTACAAGGGCCATGGCCCATACTGCTTGTGAGTTGCTGTGGGTGCGTTCTCTTCTGAAAGAATTTGGGATTGAGTATTCATCGGCCATTCCTATGCATTGTGATAACAAAGCTGCCATCTTCATTGCAAATAATCCTGTCTATCATGAGCGCACCAAACATATCGAGGTTGATTGCCACTTTATCAGAGAGTCTATTCTTGCTGGTAAGATATGCACTCCATTCACATGATCTGAAGACCAAGTTGCTGATATCTTCACCAAGCTCTTGGCTAAGAAACAGTTCTGCATGCTGCTGGACAAGTTGGGCATGATTGACATCTATGCTCCAACTTGAGGGGGAGTGTTACATTAGATATTTCCTGTTTTACTTAAGCATGTTATTTGTCTTTTTGTTATTTTCCTTTATATATGGACCTCTCTGTAATTGTCTCAGTTATATATATATGAGGGTGCACACGTTGTGCAACCCTGAGCTTTCTGCAATACCTGATCTTGTCACACTAATTAATTCTCAATACATCTAGTTACATGTATTCAACTGATCTTTTTGGGGGAGGGGAGTTGGATTAGTAATTTACAATTTCAGGCGTGATATTCATATATACATATATAATAAAAACGTATATTATTTATTATGGAAAAAAGTCATCGGCTAGGAGTCCTAGGCGCTCAGCCAAATCAGGTCACCGCCTGGCTATGAAGCACAGATACAAATGTGTACGGTACTGGTATAGGTACATGTATGGTACCGGTATGACAACTTTTGAAAATATAGGCGTGTACAACATGTATATGTCAATTTTTTAGTGCTTATTTTAAAATTTAAAAACCAATATATTCATTATTAAAAATGAAAATGAAAATGTTTCAACGTCATTCACATAAGCATAAAAGAAAGTGATCAAAAGATTTATTAAAAGTCAAACCCAGTTTATATGTATATCGTAGCATTCTGTTAGCACTAAATTGATCAAGAACTTTAAATATAATTTGAAATTATGTTTAGGGACCATACTCTATTGTACCTTTAGCACTGAAAGTGGACAATATATAAAAAACAATTCACTAAGAGTATTTTGGAATCTATATACAAATGTACACAAACATCAAGAGAGTTAGACAAGTTGATAGAATTAGAAAAAGGGATGGTGTAAAAGACAAGGCTGAGGAGACAAAAGGTTGAGGATGGAGCACTTACCTTTAAAGGAAATGAAATGAATATTGTCAAAGATAACAATCCAGAGTAAACCACACTGGATGTAGTCATCGGAACAAGATGTACGTTAGCCAACTATACTAAACTAAAGCCTTTTCAAGAATGTGGAGGACATCCATGTGCGTAAAACGTCCAACTCAGCAAAGAAAAGCATCCATAAGTACCATGTACTGGTGGATGAACTGGTCTGCAATAAAGAACCAGTAATAGGCAGGGAAATTCATTTGAAAAGAGAAATCCCAAAAAAGTGGAGGTGAAAACAATAAAGAGAAGGAAGATGGCATTTAGCAAGGGAAACGGTGGCTGTATTGACTTAATGGGAGCAGCTGCAATTTTGGCCTTGCTGCTAACTTCTACTTAGTAGAGAGGGATAAGAAAGGAGCTGGAGGTGCGATTTTTCATTATTAGTTGGATACGGCCAGGATACGGCATGGATATGGCTTAGAAGTATCGAGTACGTATCCTAGAGTATCCACGTAGTATCTGTATCCGTTACATATTTGGTACGGGCACACCACCTATTTTGGAGTATCAGTGCTTCATAGCTGCCTGGCCACCTTGAAAAGTATGGTAGAATTTAAGTACACAAAATGTGGAAAAACATCAACCAGTACGTTCTGGTTAGGTAGGGTTTCTATTGAAGAAAGAATAGTATCTTTGTGTGGGTGCACATAGCTAACCCCTAATCCAATGTACCCTTGCTTCTAGGGATGGGCATGGTATGGTTTCGTTCGGTATATCAGTAAACTCACAAGCTCAACTGATCGTAATGGTTTGATAACATTCATAGCAAACCAAATCCTAATGTCATTTGTATCACTTTAAAACTAATATCCTAGAGACAAAAAAGAGTTATTTATGTAGATGTTGGATATGTCACGGCCAATACACTTGTCATCATTTTTATCCAGCCATTAAAGGTAACCTCACCCATATAATGTAAATATATCTTTAGAACAAAATAAAAAACCTAAAAGAGGAATACCATACAAAGAGTACTATGCTTCACAATACTGACAGGGGGAGTGCCAACACATATATTACCATGCATCTAAATCAAATGAAAAACTGCCTTTACATTTGTTTGATAGTAAATCATCATATATTACTGTTACATTATATATTTCCTGTTTTACATAGCCTGCTATTTGTTTTGTTATTTCTCTTTTATATATGGACCTCTCTGTAATTCTTTCAGTATTATATATATGAGGGTGCACACATTGTGCAACCCTTAAGCTCTCCAAATCTCATTGTTTTTTACATGGTATCAGAGCGGGACGATCCACCTTAAACCTAATCCCTATCTCCACCAACCCTAGCCGCCACTACACTCCAAAACCTCCTTTTTTGCCGCTACAGTACTGCTACAGTACCGCCGCCGCCGCTACAGTACCTCCGTCGCTACCGATCGCCGTCCACCCCTCCGCAGCCCTCCATCCACCTCTAATCCCCTAATAAACTCCATTCTTGTGGCCTAATCCACCACAGGACCCTCTGTCTAGCTCCGTTTCTCTTTCCGAAATCTCCGGACAGCCTCGGTAACTTTCCAGTTCTGGCACGTTGACGGCGTAACGGGCTTCATCCTCTTTGTCTGCCTGCGCCTCATGGTGGAGTGATTGATCCTCCATGTTGGCGTAGGTTTTTTCTCTTAATCTGCTGCCCCTACGTGGGTTCTTTTTAAGATCCATGCGTGGATCTTCTACCTTCTACTACTAGTCCATGTGTTGGACTTCTGCCTCTGACTACTCCTGCCTGTGCCTGCTTGCCTGTGCCTGCTTTCCTGCCTGTTCTCATGGCGTCTTCTGGAGATGACTTCTGGAGAGACTCGCGTCGTCAAGTTATCACTGTTAAACTTGACGGGCGCAATTACCAGCTTTGGGTGTGCTCCTTTGTGATATATGCCAAATCACAAGGGAAGTACTCTCATCTGATTCACACTGGTCCGCCTCAACCTGCAGCGAACACGGATGAAAAAAACGTCAAAACTTTTGATAATTGGGTCCGTGAAGACTCGACTGTGATGACATGGATTCTCAACAGTGCCTTTGAGAAGATCAGTGTTACTTTACTTAGGCTACCTACGGCGAAGCAGATGTGGGATCAGCTCGCCAGTACCTACTCTCACAGTCAGAATCCCAAGAAGGTCTTCGACATAACCAAGCAACTGGGGCGACTCCAATTCACGGGATCTGACATCTCCGACTACTTCTCCACCTTCACCGGCCTGTGGGGTGAGTTGGAGACTTACCACCCGCTGTCTACTGATCTGGCGACTATGCAGAAACAGCGGGCGGAACTACAGCTGATGCAGTTTCTGAGTGGCTTGCCAGAATCCTATGCTGGCGTTGTGGATCAGATCTTGGCGAGTGATCCGCTCCCTACTTTGCAGAGTGCCTACCAGCGTCTCCAACGCCTTTCTTCATCGACACCGTCTCCTGAGACTGGAGATTCTACTTCCCTGGCTGCTTGGGCCGGGCGTGGCCGTGGCCGTTCCACTGATGGTCGTCCTCCCCTGGGTGCAGGACGGGGACGTGGACCTGGTGCTGGACGAGGAGCCCCTCCTGTTGCCTCACCTCCTGCTGCTGCGCGTTCTCAGCAAGGACATCGTGTGTGTACCTTCTGTGGCCGGTCTAACCATATTGAAGAAAAGTGCTGGGAAAAGTACGGTAAACCGGCTTGGGCCAATGCTGCTGCAGATTCATCGTCTACTGCTTCTGAGGTTGTTACTCCGACGCCTGAGCCAGCGACTGCGGGAGCAACCGCAGACTACATTCGTGCTGAGGTGGAACGCCTCCTTCTTGAGCGTGCTGGCTCTTCGACTGCTGCTTCTACTAGTGGAGCACATGCTGCATACTCTGGTTATGATACTGTATTTCTGAGTTCCTCCTCACCTTCTACTTCTGGTAATACCAAATGGGTGATAGATTCTGGTGCCTCTGCACATATATCTGACAATAGATCTCTGTTTAAAACTCTATCTAAACCTGTCCGTAACTCTTCTGTTATGCTAGCTGATGGCTCAAAGTCTTCGGTCTTTGGAGTCGGTGATATTGTTTCTCAGTTTTGGCTCAAGTCTGCCTTATATGTGCCTAGATTTCCTCTGAACTTATTATCAGTCAGCACAATTTTACGAAGTTTGAACTGTAGCCTGACTTTTGTTCCTGCTTCATGTGTTTTTCAGGACCTTCACACGAGGACGAAGATTGGTGGGGGGTATGAAGGTGCTGATGGACTCTACTACTTGGACCAGTTACCGCGATCAGAGAAAGTTGCTATGGTATCTGCTTTATCGACTTCTGTTTCTACATTGCAGTGGCACTACAGGCTGGGACATCCATCGTCAGAGAAGCTGCGTCATTTAGTTTCTGATATTGGTAGTTGTAATTTTCAGTGTGAATCTTGTCAGCTGGGAAAATAGACTCGTACTGTGTATCCTAGACGTAGTACTGTGAGCAGTAAAAACATTTTTGATTTAGTTCACTCTGATGTATGGGGTCCATGCCATGTACCGAGTTTGTCTGGTTACAAATATTTCATTCTATTTATTGATGACTTTTCTAGGACTACTTGGTTGTTTCTATTAAAAAGTAGGTCCGAAGTGTTGTCTACTATCAAATACTTTTTTGCTGAAATAAAAATGCAGTTTGGTTTGCCTGTTAAAGTTTTCCGCACCGATAATGCTTTAGAGTTTGTTAAGCAAGAAGTGGCGGTTTTCTGTAAATCTGTTGGTACGCTCCACCAGACTTCATGTGCCTATACCCCACAACAAAATGGTGTCGCTGAGCGGAAAAATAGACACTTATTAGAAGTTACCAAGACTATCATGATGCATTCTCATGTGCCCCACTCCTATTGGCCTGAGGCTATTTTGACTGCGTGTTTTCTGATTAATTGGATGCCATCGTCTGTTATTGGAAATAAGATTCCTATACAGGTTCTGCAACCTGAGACTTCTTTGTTTGTTGTGTCTCCTAGAATTTTTGGGTGTACCTGCTTTGTCAGATTACTTGGACCTGCTTCTGATAAATTGTCTCCTCGAGCTGCTAAATGCATTTTTCTGGGCTATTCTAGAACTCAGAAGGGTTACAAGTGTTATAATCCCAGTACAAGGAAATGGTTTACTAGTAGTGATGTTGTCTTTTTTGAAGATACACTGTATTATTCTTCAGCAGGAGATAGTTTGCAGACAGACATTCTTGCCTCTCCTTTGCCTGTTATTTCTGACTGTGTGCCTGACAGTACTGATACTGTGACTACTGAAACTCAAGATCCTCCTCTTATTGTTTATCAGCGCAGGAATAGAGCACCTTCTACGCAAGTACCCCTCCAAGGCAACCAATCTTCTCCTCCAGAAGGTTCTGTTGCACCCGAGGTACACTCTGACCTTGACATACCTATTGCACTCAGAAAGGGTACTCGTTCCTGCACTTCTCATAGCATTGCTCAGTTTGTATCTACTGCTCATCTGAATACTCATTCTAGCAATTTTGTATATGCTTTATCTGCTGTGGCTGTACCTAAGAATGTTCAGGATGCATTGAAAAGTACTGCTTGGACATCTGCTATGAAAGAAGAAAAGATTGCACTTACTGACAGAGACACTTGGGAGCTGGTGGATCCACCTCCTCAGTGTAAGTCTGTGGGCTGCAGGTGGGTATATGCCGTAAAATATCAACCTGATGGTATGGTTGAGAGGTTGAAAGCACAGTTAGTTGCAAAGGGCTATACTCAGACATATGGCATTGATTACTTTGAGACTTTTTCTCCTGTTGCTCGCCTTAACTCTGTCTGGATTCTCCTATCTGTTGTTGTGAATCTGAACTGGCCTCTTCTGCAGCTTGATGTAAAAAATGCTTTTCTGTATGGTGACTTGCAGGAAGAAGTGTATATGGAACAACCTCCTGGGTTTGTTGCTCAGGGGGAGTCTCACAAAGTATGCAGGCTTAAGAAGTCTATCTATGGGCTTAAGCAGAGTCCTCGTGCCTGGTTTGATAAGTTGAGCAGGATCATGATTGATTTTGGTTTTCTGAGGTCACATGTTGACCACTCTGTGTTCACAAAAAAGACTTCAGCAGGTATTACTGTTCTGATTGTATATGTTGATGACATTATTATTTCTGGCAGCGACTCTCTTGGTATTCAGGCTACCAAAGATCATCTGGGCAAGCACTTTGCTACAAAAGATTTGGGTAGACTTCGGTATTTTCTTGGCATAGAGGTCTCTAGAACCTCTAATGCCCTGGTGCTTTCTCAGAGAAAGTATGTTCTTGATATTCTGCAGGAGACTGGTATGCTTGGAGCAAGACCTGGGGATACTCCTCTTGATCCCAATGTGAATTGGGATGATGATTCCTCTTTTGAGTTTGCTGATCATAAAAAATTCAGGAGGTTGATTGGTAAATTGATTTATTTAACTGTTACTCGTCCTGATATTGCTACTGCAGTGGGTCTTCTTAGCAGGTACCTTGACAAACCCAAACAGTGTCATTGGGATGTTGTATGTCAAGTCCTGAGATACTTAAAAAAGTCGCCTGGCAAGGGACTTCATTATAAAAAGAATGGGCACTGTGTTCTTGAAGGGTATTCTGATTCTGATTTTGCAGGCAACAAAGTTGATAGAAAATCTACCTCCGGTTACTGTACTTTTGTAGGAGGCAATCTTGTTACTTGGAGGAGCAAGAAACAGAATGTCGTTGCCAGATCTAGTGCTGAAGCTGAGTACAGGGCCATGGCCCATACTGCCTGTGAGTTACTGTGGGTACGTTCTCTCCTGAAAGAGTTTGGGATTGAGTCTTCTTCGGCCATTCCTATGCACTGTGATAACAAAGCTGCTATCTTCATTGCAAATAATCCTGTCTATCATGAGCGCACCAAACACATTGAAGTTGACTGCCACTTCATCAGAGAATCTATTCTTGCTGGCAAGATATGCACTCCATTCACGAGATCAGAAGATCAAGTTGCTGATATCTTCACCAAGCTGTTGGCGAAGAAACAGTTCTGCACACTGATGGACAAGTTGAGCATGATTGACATCTATGCTCCAACTTGAGGGGGAGTGTTACATTATATATTTCCTGTTTTACATAGCCTGCTATTTGTTTTGTTATTTCTCTTTTATATATGGACCTCTCTGTAATTCTTTCAGTATTATATATATGAGGGTGCACACATTGTGCAACCCTTAAGCTCTCCAAATCTCATTGTTTTTCACAATTACACTATGGAATCTTTACATAAGGGTGGTAAACACACTTTCAAGGATTATAATCTCCTTGTTTACACCAAGACTAAGCTAAGCAAGGTTGCGGGCAGCGGTCATTTCTTCCCTGTATTTATGTTTGAGACAGGAACCTGAAAAGCAAGAATTAAGCATGTCCGTCTCATCTAAGATCAGCACTATAGGTCCCCTATTTCTGTTAGGACAGAAGGCATATGCCAGATTCTTCAAAGCATCCATTTCTACTTGGACCGTATCAAATCCCAGCAACAGGGTAGTGCATAGGCAGAGAAGCTTTGCTGCGCTTTCAGCTTTGAAAGAATCCATCTGCAATTGATTGTTAAGTAAACACAAGCAAACAGGGAACCTTTAACGTCCCTGAAAACCACTGCAAGACATGTAGCCAGTCCATTAACAATAGCAGCAACTACATTCCCTTTGATCCTGCCGGCAGGAGGAGGAATCTATTTACAGATTCAGACTGGGTGGGCGCTGGATATGGGTCAGAGTTCGCAAGCTTGTGTGGAGGTTTGCCCAGTGTAGCAGCTCGGCTTTAAGCGCATTGCTCACAGCATTGCTGAAGACCAGACATTTCTACTTTGTCATATAACCAGACAAGTAGTTCAACAAAAAATAGATTGATGAGATGTATGCATCCAAATACAACAAACAACATGGAGGATATTCTTACACGGTCTCCATTGATGCAAACTTGCAAAAAGAAACTGACATAATGTTTGATGGAGTTTACAGGAAAACAGGGGCTTAAGATAACATGAGGAAAAACTGTGAAGAAAGAATGCATTTTTTCAGAAATATTAACATAATATAGAATGCTGTGAAGAAAGAATGCATTTTTTCAGAAATATTAACACGATATAGAATGGAAGTCTATCTAAGGAGAGATATGTGGATCAGATTGGAGTTAACTTGTTGCCCCATATCCTCCTGCTATTGCATATTCTTCTACACCAGTCAACAAGTTTCTTTTCTCTTGTACTCTATTGTTTGGGTGTTATAGAAATCGGCGTCATACTGTTAATTATCATTCAAATGTTTTCTGGGCATTTTTTATTTAGGAGTTATAAATTCTGATTTTAAGTTGAAGAAAAAGGTGAAAACACATTTTGTAGCCCTAAGATTGTGCTAGAACAAAGTGGTTGTGACAGTTTAAAGGGGATATACTTACCAGGGTCTCGATAGGTTGTTTTAGTTGATTCAAACATGTATAAAAATCTGACATAAGGTGGATGAATTTTTAGAGGAAAGAGGGATCTAAAATAACATGACTTGAAACTGTGAAGAAATAATAGATTCTATACTTTTTCTAGAATTTCAACACAACATTGAATGGAAAATATATCCAGATAAAGTTAATATACGTTTGATTAAAGTTTACTTGCTATCCTCCTATCCTTGTTATTGCATATTCTTCTGTATTTTTGACGAGTTTCCTTAATCTTGTGCACTTTATTCCTTGGTTGTTACTGATAGGTGTCTTCTACTTCGTAATATTAAAATCTAATCAGATTCATTCTGGGATTTTATTTAATCTAGGAGTTATAACCAATTTTAGATTAAAAAAAAGTGAGAACATATTTTGTAGAAATATAAGTGCTCATGCTGTCAAGTTTCGCATTTAACAATGTAGGTCAAAGAGTTCCATCCAGATGTATACAAAGATATGAAAGATGCTGATCAAATGATTAAGCGTGTTATTCAAGCATATGAGGTGCTCCTATGATTTCAATTGACAAAAGTTTGTACAGATTACATAATTATTGATTCTGTATGATTGTAATTTACTCAAAGGTCAATTTGAAAGTCTTTGTTGTACTTCTTATTCTACTCCATTTTGCCTTTTGCTATGTGCTCGTTTTGTGTCTTGAAGCTTTAAAGATTAACACCTAATTGATATTTATGCATGCAGTTCTTGTCCAAGCATCATCATCAAGAGACTAGTGAAGGGTAGGTATATATTTCTAGCATTCTGTTTATATTTGTAAAATGTAATTAATTGGTTAGCAACGGTCAGGAGGCCAATTTTTGCTTTGTGGATGAATATCTTATCAAATACTGTTCTTAGCAAACCTTTACTTAGAAACACTATTAGTAGGAGGAAATTCTTGGTGTCTCCTCGTTTTGGACGTAGGCACTCAATTGAGGTGTTCTGAACTATGCTAAACTTCTATGCAGTAATTGGATTATTTTCGTAATTATTCTGAATGGCGTCAGGGTAGGCTGAATGTAATAGTCATTAAAAAGTTGCTATAATTGACTTGGAGAGATCAAACCATAGTTAAAATTTCGTTGAAATTGGAAAAATGTTGCCAATTATTTTGATACTGACAGCCATCGGATATAGAATTGACCAAACATGTCTACATGTAGGGAATTTCGCCACCAATACTAAATTTCAATGAAGTTTTCAAAATTTTGACAAAATTAGGTAGATTTAAAAGGCCCATTTTGTCTGAATTTCGACAAATTTTGAAAAACATAGGTGATATATATAAAAGGCCCATTTCGTTCTGAATTTCGACAAATTTTGAGAAACATACGTGATATATATAAAAGGCCCATTTCGTCTGAATTTCGACAACTTTTTGTGCTGTCCAAGGTCAGTGGTTGGTTCCCAGCCTCTACATTGCCAGATGCAGTATTAGGTTTCTTTGATTTCTGTCATAACTCGAGTTTTTCTCTTAATCTAACACATCTGAATGTATCTTATATTATTGTGCATTAAGATTATGGCACATTCTTTGAATAAACTTGTGTCACTTAAATGTTTCTTAATTTTTATTTGATGTTTACTGCAATAAATAAATGTTTTAGTTAATTAATTCTCCATCTATTCACTCCTTTCTAGAGAGAGTGATCCAAGTCAAGATGATATTGCATCTCTCTCTAGCTTGATGTTATGTTATAGTTTCACATTTTTGTTTGTGTCTGACTCTGTTTGTTGAGACGTCTCTTTTGCAGTTAAATATGCCATTTTTTTGAGGTGATTTGGTTTTGCACTTGTTTCCTCCTATTCTTTATGAAGGATGTGATTAAGGGAAAAAGCCTTTCCTTCAGTATAAGATATAAATTCAAAAGCTAGCTGATATATACCGTAATTTTCTGTGCAATATGAGCACAATATCCCTTGGTTTACACATTATAGGGACTCTTTGGATCCATTTGAAAACCCTGCATGTGAGGCATCTGATGTCTTCGTCAATGAACTTCTTTGCATTGGCAAAGGTAATTTTAATCTTGCATACACCAATACATATTTACTTTTAATGTATTGGGTAATCACAAAATTCTATAAGTTACAAGTAGTTAAATTCCTCCATATAGTCTTTTTTCCACCATTGTTATATAGTTAGACGAAATTTTGAACAGATATAGCATATAGCAGAATACACAATGCTGATGAAGATAGCTAATAGGTTCTCACTATTCCTGAACAGTCTATTGATTTGTTCTTGCCAATGATATAATAATCAATGCTCCTGTTTTGCAGGCTGTCCATATTCATGCGTAAAAACAGCACCTTTTGCCTTCTCATTTACTTCTGGGGGTAATACAGCACGTGCGTGTTCCCAAGGTTGGAGTGAAGCTTTCATTTATCCAAAATGACACATGTATTCATTCATCTGGCGCAGTAATTAATACATTGAATAATGTATTGTTATCCATCTACTGAACTTGACATAATCCCTAAGCGATGTTATAACTTGGATACGATTCTACTTACAAAGACTCAAGGTCGATTTGTAATTAACATGATCTAATGATTCTAATCCCTGAGCAATGTAATAACTTCAATACAAATCTACTAGCAGACATATCTATTCAAAGACTCAAGGCCGATATGTAGTTACCTTCATCTAGTCCCTAAGTGATGTTATAACTTGGATACAAATCTACTTATGGCCATAAGAAATAATATATTCAACAAAATCCTGATGTTCATTATGATTTGGTTTGCATCAATCTGTGATCAACTTATAAGCATTTTGTTGAGAGTTATTTAGTTAGTTATTAGTATATACACTTTACTGCTATTTTTACTTAGTGTTTTTTTTAGTTATTTGTCTTTTAGTCACTTGTTTCTTTATCCCATATTGTTTATCTCTAAACCCCGTACTACTCTCTTGTCTTATAAAAGAGAGCATTGTATTTGTTTTACTCACTCAATAAGAAGCAATACTTTTCTATTCTAGATGGTATCAGAGCGTCCCGATCCTCCTTAAACCCTAGCCGCCTCTCTTCCCCACCCCCCTTGCGCCGCAGCCACACCTGCCCCCCCCCCCCCCCCCGGCCGCCAACCATCCTGCCGCCACCCACAGCCATCACCGCCACCACTCCGGCCACCACCCACCTCTCCGCCAACCCTCCACCACCTTTCACCACCCTAACCCACTTCGTACACCCAATCCTCTACCCATCTTCTTCCCCAAAACCTGCGGACAGCTTCGGTACTTTTCCAATTTCTGGCACGTTGACGTAGTAAAAAGCGTCTTCCGCTCTGTTTGCTTGCGCCTCATGGTGGAGTGATTGTTCCTCCATGTTGGCGTAGGTTTCTATCTTCTCCTGATGCCCCTATGAGGGTTTCTGAGATCCATGCTTGGATCTTCTATCTGCTACTTCTAGTCCATGTGTTGGACTTCTGCTGCTGACTGGTGACTTCTACCTCTGCTGCTATCTGCGCCCTTGATTCTGACTATCTCTATCATCTCGGATGGCAACTCCTGACCTTCCTCGCAATCTGTGCGACACTACCGTCAAGTTGGATGGCCCCAACTATCATCTCTAGGCAGCCTCCTTTGAACTGTACGTCAAGGCTCAAGGGTGTTTCTCTCATCTGTCGACCAAGGGTCTGGCCATCCCTGCTGCTGAGGCTGATGACAAGACCAAACAGGCCTACGATCTCTGGTCCAAGGAAGATTATGGTGTTATGACCTGGATGGTTAATAGTGCGGAACCTAAAATCAGCCAGTCTCTCCTTCGCCTCAAGACTGCCAAGGATATGTGGGATCAACTCTCCCACGTATACTCTCACCAGCAGAATTCGAAGAAGGTTTTTGAAATCTTCAAGCTAATGGCCAAATAGGAGTACTCTGCTACTGACTCCGTGGAGGATTACTACAACAACTGTTGTGCTCTCTGGGATGAATTCGAGGTCTACCATCCTCTGTCTGCAGATATCATGGAAATCCAGCGTCAAAGGAACGAGCTTCAACTTGTCCAGTTCCTTGCTGGTCTGCCTTCATCTTTTGCAGGAGTCGTTGATCATATCCTCTCTAGTGATTCCCTTCCTACCCTGAGAGACGTTCTGAAGCGTGTTCAACGCCTTCCTTCCGGTTTGCAAAACTACCTGACTCTTTTGACGGAACAACCCTTGATGTTCGGACTGGTGACTCCTTCCGTGGACGCGGCCGTGGTCGGGGACGTGGCCGCGGGCGTTCTTCTGGACCAGGACATGGCTCCTATTCTCCTGTTGAGACTATTGAACAACACTTTTGTACCTTCTGTAAGCGTACCAATCACAATGAAGATCGTTGCTGGATAAAGCATGGGAAGCCAGCCTGGGTAAATCAAGTCACCACAGATCAGCCTGACACTGCCACTACTTCTGCACCTCCGTCTGCCGATTGGATCCAATCAGAGTTTGAGAAACTACTACAAGCACGCCTTGCTTCCTCTACCGAGGCCTCCACTGATGGTAGCACTGCTCTTTTGACTCAGTCCGGTAAAAACACTTGGGTGATCGATTTGGGTGCGACATCCCATATTTCTGGCAATCCTACATTATTTTCTCATTTACATAATACTAATGTTATACCTCCTATTACTCTGGCTGATGACTCTCAAACACTGGTTACTGGTTTTGGTGATATATGCACTCCTGGATGCCTGCCCCTGCGCTCTGCTTTATATGTTCCTACGTTTCCTATAAATCTGTTATCTGTCAGTAGAACTGTGAAGAGCCTTCACTGCTCTATTACATTTGACCCGGACGGTGTTGTTTTTCAGGATATGCGCACGAGGACGAAGATTGGTTCGGGCCATGAGGGACCAGATGGTTTATATTACTTAGATGTTCCAAAGACTGCGGCGTATCTGACATATTCTGTGACTGGCATCCAGTGGCACTATCGTTTGGGACACCCGTCGACAGCCAAATTAAAGCATTTACTACCTCATATTTCAGATTTTGTTTTTCATTGTGAAACTTGTCAATTGGACAAACAAACTAGAGCAACTTTTTCAAAGAAATTATGTATTGGTTCAAAACAGCCGTTTGATATTATACATGCTGATGTTTGGGGACCTTGTTTTGTCTCGAGTATTTTTGGATTCCGTTACTTTTTGAGCTTTATTGATGATTTCTCTAGGACCGCCTGGATTTTCTTGCTAAAGGATAGGTCTAATATTCTTGAGACTATTACTGCTTATTTTGCTGAAATACGTACCCAATTTGGCAAACCTATAAATTTTTTTTCGCACTGACAATGCTCTTGAATTCATGCAATCCTCGGTCAGCAGTTTTTGTCACAAACTGGGTACTATTCACCAAACCTCCTGTGCCTACACCCCGCAACAAAATGGAGTTGCCGAACGCAAAAATCGACATCTCCTTGAAATTGCTCGTACTTTACTTTTTCACTATAATGTTCCCTAGTGTTTTTGGCCTGAAGCTATTTCTATTGCGTGCTATCTCATTAACCGCATGCCATATTCTGTTCTTGGGAATCAAATCCCTTATCAAATCTTGTACCCTGATGCGCCCTTATTTTCTATTCCTCCTTGCATTTTTGGGAGCACTTGCTTTGTTAAAAATCTACGTCCTGGTTTAACCAAACTTGATCCCCGTGCCATCAAGTGTGTCTTCTTAGGGTACTCTAGGACTCAAAAAGGGTATCACTGTTATGATCCAGTTTCAAAAAAATGGATGGTCTCGGCTGATGTTGTTTTCTTCGAGCACATGCTATTCTATTCTTCTACTGGGTCTACTCTTACGTCGGATTTATTGATGGACACACCATTACCGATGATTGATGATTCTGATTCCCTTAATACTGCTCCTACTGCTCCTCCGCTGAAAGTTTATCAAAGAAGACCGAAGATGACAACTCCCTCTATGGCCCCTCCAGAATCTTCTTCCTCAATGCCAAATCAGTCATCACCTCAGGTATTCTCTGACTTAGATCTTCCTATCAGTTTAAGGAAAGGAACTAGAACGTGTACCAAACATCCGATTGGGAATTTTTGTACTACTGCTCACCTTGGGACTAACTTTGCCAATTTTACTGCTGCTCTTTCTGCTGTTTCTATTCCTAAAAATGCTTCTCAGGCTCTTAAGCATCCAACTTGGCGTCAGACCATGGAAGCTGAGATGCAGACTCTTACTGATCGTAACACTTGGCAGTTGGTTGATCCTCCCACTGATTGCTCTCCGGTTGGATGTCGCTGAGTGTATACTATTAAATATCAACCAGATGGCACGATTGGGCGTCACAAGGCTAGGCTTGTTGCCAAGGGCTACACACAGACTTACGACGTCGACTATTTTGAGACTTTTTCACCTGTGGCCCGACTAAATTCAGTTCACATACTTATTTCTGTTGCAATTAATTCTGATTGACCCTTATTTCAGCTTGATGTGAAAAATGCTTTTCTATATGGAGATCTGCATGAGGAAGTCTATATGGAACAACCTCCTGGATTTGTGCTTCAGGGGGAGTCCTCCAAAATATGTCGTTTGCGGAAAGCAATTTATGGCTTAAAACAAAATCCCCGTGCTTGGTTTGATAAACTGAGCACCATTCTTCAGAAATTTCTTTTTAGACGTTCCCAATCTGATCATTCTGTCTTTGTTAAACGGACTACTTCTGGCATTGTTATTCTGATTGTATATGTTGATGACATCATTCTATCAGGGAGTGATCTTGCTGGCATTCAGGCACTAAACGTTATCTGGAGAAACATTTTGTCACCCAAGATTTAGGCACCTTGTGCTACTTTCTTGGGATTGAAGTTTCTCGGCCAGTCTCTGGATTGTGCCTATCTCAGCGTAAATATGTTCTGGATCTTCTATCTGAAACATGTTTTCTTGGTGCAAAGTCTGCTAGTACTCCTCTAGATCCAAACACCAACTGGGATGATGAAAATTCTCCTGTTTATCTTGATCACCATCAATATCGACGCATGGTTGGCAAGCTCATCTATCTTACTGTCACTCGTGCTGATATCACATCTGTAGTTGGACTTGTTAGCGATATCTTGACAAACCCCGACAATGTCACTGGGATGCAGTCTGTCACATTCTCAAATATCTGAAGAGCTCCCCTGGGAAAGGTTTGCTGTATAAAAAACATGGTCACTATAACCTTGTTGGGTATTCTGATTCTGACTATGCTGGGAGCAAGGTCGAACGACGCTCCACCTCCGGCTACTGTACTTTTGTAGGTGGAAATCTGGTTACCTGGCGCAGTAAGAAATAGACAATTGTTGCTCGCTCGAGTACTGAAGCAGAATATCGCGCCATGGCGCATACTACATGTGAGCTGTTCTGGATACGGAGCCTGCTGAAAGACTTTGGCATTTCTGATTCTACTCCTATCCCTATGTACTGTGATAATAAGGTTGCTACCTTTATCGCCAATAATCCAACCTTCCATGAACGAACAAAGCATATTGAGGTTGATTGTCACTTTGTTCGAGAAGCTGTCTTATCTGGCCAGATATCTACGCCCTACATACATACTGACATCTTCACCAAAATACTTCCGAAATCTAGATACACTGCTATGACTGACAAGCTGGGCATGATTGACATCTATGCTCCAGCTTGAGGGGGAGTATTAGTATATACACTTTACTGCTATTTTTACTTAGTGTTTTTTTTTAGTTATTTGTCTTTTAGTCACTTGTTTCTTTATCCCATATTGCTTATCTCTAAACGTTGTTCTACTCTCTTGTCTTATAAAAGAGAGAGCACCGTATTTGTTTTACTCACTCAATAAGAAGCAATATTTTTCTCTTCTAGATTAGTGTTTTATTATTAGTTTGTAATATGGGCCTAAGTGTTCTGGCCCATTAGGGTTGGTCTTATGTCTGTACGCTTCCCTGTCCTCCTATATATAGGAGCATGGTTTCTCTTATCTAATACAACAAATAGCCGTCTTTTACTTTCTAAGATGGTATCAGAGCAGCCGTCCTAGGGACCAAAACCCTACGAGTGAGAGAGGGAAAAGAAAGAACGCCCCTTGCGGGCGGCCGTCACCCTTGGTGGTGCTTGGCTGCCCGCAGAGAATTCCTTCCCTAGTTCCCTGTCTTCTGCCTCGTCCCTCTTCTCTCTTAGTACTGGCCACCGCCCTACTGCTGGCCTCTAGTCCAAACAACCATCAGCCAACCTTGCCGCCCGCTGCGCTTGTCTCTCCTCTGCCGCCACTACTGCCTACATGTTCATCTCCAGCGCCCAAGCCGCCCGCTCCCTGTGCCACACAACCGGGCAACCCGCCACCCACTGCCATCATCCATCTGCTGCCTAACTGCCACTGACTGCTGCTAAGCCTAGCCGCCTACCCTTGCGTTGCTGCTGCTCCATGCGCCGCCGCCCCATGGCTGCTGCTCACTGCTACCTTGCCGCCGTCGCTGGTCCTTCGTCCTACTGCCGCTGCAGCGTCGCACGCTGCCACACTGCTCCTTGCCACCAGCCTGTCGCCGCTAACATTCCTTGCGCCGCATGCGCCATCCTGTGCCACACTTGTTGCGGATCCTAGCCGCTGATGGACCCTGAATGCATGCCCGATGCCGTCTACTTCTCTACTGCTGTTGTTTCTTGCCCTACAAAGTTTGTCGTGACCACTACTCTTTATCGCTGCCCACTGCTACCCACCATTAGTCACCGCTACCAAACAACCCTACATATCTTTTTGAGTACCTCAACATATATTTCTTTTCTACTACCCCCATATACACGCTAATCGGATCCCATTTTTTGCCTAATCAGATTTTTCAGGTCGACAAAAGATCCATTTATTTTTCTATCCGGATCTGCCTATTCGGGTTGTTTTCTACCTTGACTCGTGTTATCGGTTACCTCCTCCACATATTTGCCTACACAAACCTTGCCTCTACCATTGTTTTGACTCTCCACGCCAACCACTCTTTGACTCCTTCCGTGCTTGGCGTGAGGGGGAGAATAGAGGATGAAGAGTAGAGGGAAGAGATGAGATGGAGGAGAGATGAAGAGAAGAAGAAGAATTTTATTCTGCTGTTCTATTGGACTTCATGCCACATTTACTGCTGATATATGGTTTCTTCTGCTGCTATGTGATGTTTGTTGCTGCTATTATTGCTTATTCATCATCTACCTCGACTACTGCTATGAAGTTACATATTCGGACGTCGTTCTTACTACTTGTGCTATGATTAGCACATCCTGTTTGCTGCTTTGTGCTTTTGCACTTTCTGCTGTCCGTGCTTTATTTGCACGTTGACATTCTTCTGTGGACCAGCACTCTCTGGACTCTGTGGACCAGCACTATCTGGACTTTGACGTCTGTTACGGTGATGGATACTTTATGAAGAGGGAAGATGATGAAGACATTTGTTGCTGACTTTACATGGAGCTTTGTCTACTGGAGTTATTTATTTGCTTGCTACTCTTCCTACCGGTCTTCTATCTGCCTACGTCGTCGACTTTCGCTGTTGTGCGCCAGCACTCTCTGGCATGTCCGTGCCTTGTTTGCACGTTGACTCTCTACTTCTGTGTGCTAGCATTCTCTGGCTCGTCTGTGCCCTGTTTCACACATCGAACCGTCCGTACTTTATTTGTACGTTGACAACTACTACTACTGTGATCCAACACTCTCTAGGTCCTGCTACTCTGCCACTGTGACCCATCACTCTCTGGCTACTACGACGACGACTTTGATGAAGACCTTTGTGAGCTATTTTATCTTTGCTCTAGATGATTGTGTTGTACTTTCTAAGACATTTAACAAAAGCCAAGAGATTGTGCTTTCTATCTGACCCAGATTAGGTATTAACAGAGGCAGCAAAATAGGATGTGGTAGAGTATGTTGCGTTCCAAATCACAGTTCGTGGATCTGGTTCTTGATCCAAACATTTTATTGCATCTTCCTTTTCATAGTGACAACATAATGCTTGAAAAAAATGACATTATCTGTGGGAAGCGAACAACCAAGAAGATGCCCTTGTGAATCCCGTATTATGGAATCAGCTCAGGGACAACCAAGGAAGATATGATCAAGACATTAAGTATGATAAGTTGGCTATTGCAGAAAAAAGCGGAATTGGTGAATACAGTGGAAGGCCCCATAACGGTGTGCCACAGAAGATTGGAACTATACTGATCCATAGATTTGCGTTTCTCGATACATGATAAGGTGTCAGATTATAATCTAAAATGGAATCCGACATGTTTGCAATAGTTTGTGTCAACCTTATTTAGGCTTAATTATGAATACCATTTCAGTTGTGAATCCACCTGATAGTATCACTGTTTCCAGAGGCTGTAAAGATGTTTTGATAAAAAAATTATTTGCCGTATATTATTTTAATAAATTCAAAGAGATCATTCAAGGATTGTTGTTGTCCGGTATCACTATAGGAGTTCATTTCAATTAACAAAAAATTGATCCAATGGATTAAGGCATGAAAAATGTTTAGGAATAAATCCACTTTTAGGTCCAAATTCAAACAGTCCATTAATGTGCCAAACATTATTCTTAAGAGCAAAGGGACAATAGTAACTTCTATCTCATTTCATTAGGTTATTTTATCTGCATGTGAGTCTTAATATTCCACCCTTTGAAAATAGTTCACTTTGTGTAAGATCTCCCTAAGAGCAATATTCTGTTAACTTACTAATAAACTTATTTTATAGATCCATGGAACATAACTTCAACGAAGTTTGGTGAAATTTCGTTGAAATTTTGAATTTCGACCATAGGTGAAGTCGAATACAAAGTACTTCATCCTCGTTCAAACTTCAAGGCGAAGTTTCATTGTTGTCGATAAAGTTGACTTTTTTGTGTGTATTTTCATCCCAACTCCGAAGAATCCTCGAAGTTGGCGAAGTTAGGCGAAGTTGGGGCAATATTGAGACGGCCCAGACATGAATCCTAACTAGTGCCCTAAAGGCCATATAAGGCATAACCGCATAAGTGTCGCCTCCAACCCTCTTCACAACATCTAATACCAACCCCTACATTTGTTGTTGCCACTCTTTCCTAGAGAGGGTGTTGTAACTACTATTTGACTGTATGTTGTATAGAATACATATAGTGAATACTAGTATATACACTTTACTGCTTTTCTTTACTTAGTGTATTTGCTTATTTCTCTTTATTCTCTTCTTCTCTTTATCCCATATTGCTCATCTCTAAATATTGTACACTCTCTTGTCTTATAAAAGAGAGACCATTGTATTCTTTTTAGATCATCCAATAATAAGCAATCTCGTTGTCAACTTCTAGATGGTATCAGAGCGGGCCGATCCACCTTAAACCTAATCCCTCTCTCACCCCAACCCTAGCCGCCATCTTCTCCACCAACCCTAGCCGCCGCCACCCCCACCTCTTTTTTTTCCGCCGCTACAGTACCGCTGCCCTCCCATCCAATCTCTCCACCAACCTCCCTCTTCCCTTCTCCCATCCTTGTGGCCTAATCCACCACAGGCCCCTCCGTCTAGCTCCATTTCTCTTTCCGAAATCTCCGGACAGCGTCGGTAACTTTCCAGTTCTGGCACACTGACGGAGTAACGAGCTTCATCCTCTCTGTTTGCTTGCGCCTCATGGTGGAGTGACTGATCCTCCATGTTGGCGTAGGTTTTTCTTTTCATCTGCTGCCCCTACGTGGGTTTTTCTAAGATCCATGCGTGGATCTTCTACCTTCTACTACTAATCCATGTGTTGGACTTCTGCCTCTGACTGCTGACTACTACTGCTCTCTGCGCCTGTGCTTCTGCCCCTGACTGCACCTTCCGATGGCGACTCCGGATCTTCCGCGTACTCTGTGTGTTACTACTGTGAAGTTGGATGGCTCCAACTATCACCTCTGGGCAGCTTCCTTTGAACTCTATGTTAAAGCACAAGCGCGCTATTCTCATCTATCGACCAAGGGACCAGACACTCCCACTGTTGATGTTGATGACAAGACCAAGCAGGCCTATGATCTCTGGTCCAAGGAGGACTATGGTGTTATGACCTGGATGGTCAACAACGTCGAACCGAAGATCAGCCAGTCTCTCCTTCGTCTAAAGACTGCAAAGGATATGTGGGACCAGCTCTCCCACGTATACTCTCACCAGCAAAATCCAAAGAAGGTGTTTGAGATCTTCAAGCAGCTGGCCAAGCAAGAGTTTTCTACTATTGATTCTATCGAGGACTACTACAACAACTGCTGTGCTCTCTGGGATGAATTTCAGGTGTACCATCCGCTTTCTGCCGACATCACTGAAATCCAGCGTCAACAGAACAAACTTCAGCTTGTCCAGTTCCTCGCTGGTCTACCCTCCTCCTTCGCCGGAGTTGTTGATCAGATTCTCTCGAGTGATCCTCTGCCTACACTGCGAGATGTTCTGAAATGTGTTCAACGTCTACCTTCTGTATCTCAGTCTTTGCCTGACACTTCTGATGGAGCGACCCTTGTTGTTCGCACAGGTGACTCCTCTCGTGGCCGCAATTGAGGACAGGGCCGTGGTCGCGGGCGCTCCTCTGCACCTGGCCGTGGCTCTGGTACTGAGACTACTGAACCACGCTTTTGTACTTTCTACAAGCGCACAAATCACAATGAAGATCACTGTTGGATCAAGCATGGCAAGCCAGCCTGGGCAAACCAAGTCACTACAGATCAACCTGAGACTACCACTACCTCTGCTGCTCCTTCTGCTGATTGGATCCGGTCGGAGTTCGAGAAACTTCTTCAGGCTCGTCTTGTATCTTCTGCTGAAGCCTCTACTGATGGGAGCGCTGCACTTCTGACCCAGTCTGATAAAAATTCATGGGTGATTGATTCGGGTGCGACATCCCATATCTCTGGAAATCCTGCATTATTTTCTAACTTACATAATACTTCTGTTATACCTCCTGTTACACTGGCTGATCGGTCTAAGACCCCTGTTACTGGCATTGATGATATCTGCACTCCTGGTTGCCTGCCTTTGCGGTCTACTCTTTATGTTCCGAAATTTCCTATAAATCTGTTATCTGTCAATAGAACTGTAAAAAGTCTTCGTTGCTCTATTACCTTTGATCTGGATGGTGTTGTGTTTCAGGATCTGCGCACGAGGACGACGATTGGTTCGGGCCATGAGGGACCAGATGGGCTATATTACTTGGACGTTCCAAAGACCGCAACATATCTAACATCCTCTGTGACAGGCATCCAGTGGCACTACCGTCTGGGACATCCTTATGCAGCGAAATTGAAACATTTACTTCCTGATGTTTTAGATTCTGTTTTTCATTGTGAGACTTGCCAATTGGGCAAACAAACACGAGCATGTTTTTCTAAGAAATCATGTATTAGTTCAAAGAAGCCATTTGATATTATTCATGTTGATGTTTGGGGTCCTTGTTCTGTGTCCAGTATTTCTGGATTTCGCTATTTTTTGAGTTTTATTGATGATTTTTCTAGAACTACCTGGATTTTCTTGCTCAAGGACAAATCTACTATACTTGATACCATTACTGCTTATTTTGCTGAGATCCGTACCCAGTTTGCCAAACCTATCAAAAATTTTTGCACTGATAATGCCCTTGAATTCGTGCAAGCCTTGGTCAGCAACTTTTGTCGCAAATAGGGTACTATACACCAAACTTCTTGTGCCTACACTCCACAGCAAAATGGAGTTGCCGAACGTAAAATCGACAACTCCTTGAAGTTGCTCGCACTTTACTGTTTCATTACCATGTCCCACAATGTTTTTGGCCTGAAGCTGTTTCCACTGCATGTTACCTTATTAACCGCATGCCGTCCTCTGTGCTTGGGAATCAAGTCCCTTATCAAATCCTGTACCCGGATGCACCCCTCTTTTCTGTTCCTCGTATCTTTGGGAGCACCTGTTTTGTCAAAAATCTTCGTCCTGGTCTCACCAAACTTGATCCTAGAGCAATAAAATGTGTCTTTTTAGGGTACTCTCGCACTCAGAAAGGGTACCGCTGTTATGATCCCGTGTCAAAGAAATGGTTTGTATCTGCTGATGTTGTTTTCTTTGAGCACATGCCTTTCTACTCCTCTGTCGGGTCTGCCCTTACATCAGATTTATTAATGGAGACACCTCTACCTATGATTGATGATACTGCTCCTCCTGCTGAAAGTCCTCCTCTGAAAGTTTATCAACGAAGACAGAAGACAACAACTCCCTCTATGGCCCCTCCAGAGTCCTTGTCCTCTGTGCCAGATCAAACACCACCACAGGTATACTCTGACTTAGATGTTCCTATCAGTTTGAGGAAAGGAACTAGAGCTTGTACTAAACATCCTATTGGAAATTTCTGTACTTCTGATCATTTGGGAACTAATTTTGCAAATTGTACTGCTGCTCTTTCTGCTGTCTTTGTTCCTAAAAATGCTTCTCAGGCTCTTAAACATCCAGCTTGGTGTCAGGCCATGGAATCGGAAATGCAAGCTCTTACTGATCGCAATACTTGGCAGTTAGTCGATCCTCCTACTGATTGTTCTCCGGTTGGTTGTCGTTGGGTGTTTACTGTTAAATATCAACCGGATGGCACGGTTGAGCGCCTCAAGGCTAGACTTGTTGCCAAGGGCTACACGCAAACTTATGGGGTCGACTACTTTGAGACTTTTTCACCGGTGGCTCGGTTGAATTCCGTACACATTCTTATTTCTGTTGCTATTAATTCTGATTGGCCCTTGTACCAACTGGATGTGAAAAATGCGTTTCTGCATGGGGATTTACATGAGGAGGTCTATATGCAACAACCTCCAGGATTTGTGCTTCAGGGGGAGTCCTCCAAAGTCTGCAGGTTGCGGAAAGCTATCTATGGTTTAAAACAGAGTCCCCGTGCTTGGTTTGATAAATTAAGTACCATTCTTTAAAAGTTTCTTTTTCGACGCTCCCAGTTCGATCATTCTGTCTTCATTAAAAACACTACTGCTGGTCTTGTTATTCTGATTGTATATGTTGATGACATTATTCTCTCAGGGAGTGATCTTGACGGTATTCAGGCTACTAAGTGTTATCTGGAGAAACACTTTGTCACCAAAGACCTTGGGACTTTGCGTTACTTTCTTGGGATTGAAGTCTCTAGATTTGCTTCTGGTTTATGCTTGTCTCAACGTAAATATGTTCTGGATCTTCTTTCTGACACAGGACTTCTTGGTGTTAAACCTGCTAGTACTCCTCTGGATCCAAATACTAATTGGGACGATGAGAACTCTCCTGCCTATCCTGATCATCATCAGTATCGCTGCATAGTTGACAAGCTCATTTATCTTACTGTTACTCGTGCTGATATTACTTCTGCTGTTGGGCTTGTTAGTAGATATCTGGATAAACCCCGTCAATGTCACTGGGATGCTGTTTGCCACATTCTCAAATATCTGAAGAGTGCTCCTGGGAAAGGTTTTCTATATAAAAAACATGGTCACTGTAAGCTTGTTGGATATTCTGACTCTGACTATGCCGGGAGTAAAATCGACCGACGCTCCACCTCTGCTACTGTACCTTTGTAGGAGGAAATCTTGTTACTTGGTGAAGCAAAAAACAGACTGTGGTTGCTCGCTCAAGTGCTGAAGCAGAATATCGCGCCATGACGCATACTACTTGTGAGCTGTTCTGGATTCGGAGCCTACTGAAGGATTTTGGCATTTCTGACTCTTCTCCTATTCCGATGTACTGTGACAACAAAGCTGCCACTTTTATTTCCAGTAATCTTACTTTTTATGAGCGAACAAAACATGTTGAGGTTGACTGTCATTTTGTTCGCAAAGCTGTCTTATCTGGCCAGATATCTACTCCCTACATACATACTTTTGATCAGGTGGCTGACATCTGCACCAAGATTCTTCCGAAGACGAGATTCACTGCTATGACATCCAAGCTGGGCATGATTGACATCTACGCTTCAGCTTGAGGGGGAGTATTAGTATATACACTTTACTTCTTTTCTTTACTTAGTGTATTTGTTTATTTCTCTTTATTCTCTTCTTCTCTTTATCCCATATTGCTCATCTCTAAATATTGTACACTCTCTTGTCTTATAAAAGAGAGACCATTGTATTCTTTTTAGATCATCCAATAATAAGCAATCTCGTTGTCAACTTCTAGAGTGAACATTTGACCATTACAAACAAAACATTGTATTATTAACCTACCTAGGGCTAGAGAGCCGTGAATCGTGTTTTTTTTTAAATAACATATATAAGATAGAAATATAACATAATTAGTTCTCAATCAAAGTTTCCTTCAAATTCACATCATTTTCTTCGAAAAATGGCATCAAAATTTCCGTGTAAACTTCCTCAAAGTTTCCACTAACTTCCACTTCCACACCTGGCGAAGTCGACATGAAGTCGATGTACTGCACCATGTTTTAGACACACACACACAGAGGGAGAGAGAGGGAGGGAGGGTTAAAAACTAGTCAGTAGGCAGCCATTTGAAATGACTTGCAATAATTCCTTGGTCAAGGATGATAAAAAACCCGTAGGCAGCCGTTATGAAGGCCTTGCAAGGATCCGAAAAAGGCATCAATATCTCCATTCATCAGTACAAACGGGGATACAGTAGAGATGGAAAGAGTGAGCTTATATCTGATTACTAGAGCCAGAAATATGGAGGATGTGTTTCTATGAAGGTCCTCTCTGCATGATCAAATGGCTTCCTCGTGTCCAATTTGAGTGCAAACATATACTTCGGACCCCTATAAAAGTTCACATAATTTATAAGTTCTCTTGCTGGAATAACATTATTACTAATTTATCTTCCAGGAAGGAAGGCACTCCACTTTGCATTAATAATATGGTTCAGGCAGAGTTCCAATCTGTTGGTGAAAATATTTCTGATGGCCTCCCACTGCGTTGGTTGAACTAATGGGCTGGTGGTACCCATGTAACAACTTTTGACTCTTAGAAGCATGGCAATCTTACATGATTATGCTTTTACTGAAGGAGAGGTTCCTAAGCAATTCTGCACAAAAGAGTTCACTATGGTTTAATTTTGGGTCAGGATCTTTGATAAAACCGAGCTTGAAGTCCAACTGGGTCAGGAGCTTTAGTACTGGAAACTTGAAGCCCACTTTCTCAAATATAAAGTTGTTCAAAAAATCCATGCACCATTACTAGAAATACACCCATAAAGAAGAAACTATCAGGATCTAAACGCGTCCTGGATTTTGGCAAGATGAAACAGATGTTAACAAAGTTTGCTTTTTGAAGTATCTTCTGCAAATGACACAAAAACAGTATTCATTCTTTTTATCTCTAGTGGTACTAGAAACAAGAGTTCTATGTCATAGCTCTTGGATACCGATATTATCTATATAAAAATAGTACATAATAGTAATATGTTCTCAATAGCAACATGCCATTGATATCCATATTTCTACTGGTATACAAACTCATAATGTTTTATCCAAATCATTGTAGCCTTGTTTAGTGAGTGTGCTGATATGAAGTTTAGTCTGACGTCTGTAGTTGATTATCACATATAAAACTCCTAAAGTAACTAGTATTTGCCTGTTTATTACAGGCTATAACTTTGGTGGGTGATTTTACATTTCAGGGCATGGTGATGATTACCAAGTTATGCTTGCTGTTGGACAATGTCCAAGAAGATGCATTCATTATGTGACACCTTCTCAGAGAGTGATTCTTGAGGAACTTCTCTTCAGGTTCTCCTTTTCCTTGTACAAAGCTAAATATACACTTTTATGTTTACTTTAGTATGCGTAGATGTCAGACCAGGACAAATCCAGGGGCAGATGCCACTGGTATGGTGAACTGGGACGACAATGAAACCTTTGTTAATAACTGGGATTATGTTGTATGTAGCTAGAGCTTTAAAAGGTGTCGTCCATTTTTTTTGTTGGTCAGCATTTTGGATTCTCCATATGATCCGGCGGAGATTGCTTTCCTGGAGTCTCTGATTATCAAGGCGACATTCGAGAACAATCGTTATCAGAAGCCCAAAAGGGCGCCGAAGGCATCCACTGAATTTGCAGATTGGTACTGACTTTTGTAGGAAGTGCGTCTGGATATAACTGGCTTTAAACTTTTACCTTATAGACAAGTATGCTACTGCCGCTGTGCAGATATTTCTCCCCTGGGTCGATTAATTTAAACAAGATTCAAATTTCACTATGACGGTGATGACATGTGTAGTATTATAATGTAGCGATTTGGCAAAATGTTTGGCCAGCCACCACTCCCGTGCGGTGAGATGAATCACTGTGTGATTTTTCTCCGGTGAAAAATGACACCCGCAACCGATCGCCACATTAAATACACGAAAACAGTACAAATAGTCAGCAGTGGTCAACCTACATTTGATAATAGTAATTACAAACTGACCATCCCTGCCCGGCAATATTAAAATGAATGCACACCTCCCCCATGCAAAAATGGTCGAACTTACCGCGTTGTGTACACTGCCCCATGAATCTGAAAAAACTCCACAGGAGTACTGTTTATCGAGTGCTTATGTGAATCAATGTGCAATCGAGGAACAGGTTTAGT
Organism: Alisma plantago-aquatica; assembly: GCA_963693085.1. Lineage (NCBI taxonomy): Eukaryota > Viridiplantae > Streptophyta > Magnoliopsida > Alismatales > Alismataceae > Alisma > Alisma plantago-aquatica. The sequence continues at coordinate 69,789,338 of OY856413.1, read as the reverse complement.
TTTAATTTTACATTTTCGGAAAACTTCTTGAGCGCGCCTACTGTGGGGATTTGTAGAATTGGTATGCAATGAACCATGACTGCCTTTAATTTACCAGCCTTGCCAAACTCGGGCCTCTGCATTTTATGGAATATGAGATCAAAATGAAAACAGAAAATCCATTTTCCAGAATGGCTCATCCTTATTGTCCCGACGTAGATATTAACACCAGCGATTTATTTAACCATTCCGACGTAGGGTACGCTCCCGAGGGATGCGTGGCACCAACAAATTTGAACATGCACGTTTGTTGCTGCACATCTTGTAAATTTTTTGATTCGAAACATATGCTACATTTACAAAAAATCTGAGTGTGAGTATTCTTTTACTTACATTTCTAAGGAAGAAAAGATAATGATAATCAGAGAGGAAGGTTTCAATTTTCATGTTAAAGATAAAATGTTTGTGTTTGTTCCTATGACATCCGACGCGAGAACTGTGGACAACAACTTTATCTATACTACTATAAAAAGAGCGAGTTTGATGATACGCTCTCCTTGATTTACTCTCTTCTCTCCTTTTTTTAAGGAATTTTGATCTTACAAATATTTATTCCCACTCTCTCCTATTAATTTTTATTATCTTTAATTATGTAATTTTCTCATCATCCCACGGAAACGGTTCCTTGATTCTCTCATTTCAAACAACCAACACAAATATCTTTTACCGTAGGAACCCATTCACGGACGAGTCCCTTCCCCGCACATTTCTAACAGATTTTATATGTCACGTGCATGTGCACGTGTGCGTTCACTAGTAGGATTAAATTTGAGAGCATGAATGAGAAAAACTAAAAGTGTGTTCTCACCACAGTTTATAACTATAGGAAAATAAGGGAATATGACGTAGAAGACCCTAAAAATGTTTACAAGGAAAACTATGAATCACATTACGTCTACGATATTATTTTATAATCCGAGGCAGTGGGAGTCTCAGTTTGCAAATGGGCTGATCCAGCTCGGTTTTAAAGTGAGATATTCACCAAGATGACTTAGGTCG